>JAKDFA010000017.1:226139-792880 GCA_036971435.1 Dactylellina sp. 'tibetensis' | reverse complement strand
CCCCCTCTCTCTCTGTGTGTGTGTGTCTCTCTGTATCTCTTTTTGATTTTCCTAGACTAACTATTATATTTACTAGAATTGTAGGAAATCGAGTCGAACGTGCAAGCGCGGTGTGCGCTTAAATTTCATCGATACTACTGTTAAACCGCCCCCTATCGTCGCGCCTGGTGCGGATTGGAAGAGTTAGTGAATCAGTCACTGGGGTTCTTTGTTTCTCTGTAACATTTATAGGTAATCATCGGCTGACTTTAACATTATATAGTTTCATTCCAGGATGAATCACGAGAGATTGCCTCCGAATATGAGGGCGGTTCCCAACGATATGCCCCCCTTGTGGAAATATCACCTCCAAATAACCAAGTCACAACCCCTTCGGGCCAATTGTACCATCCGCCAGCTAGCATTACTCCAGATGCGATCCTGACGCAACCATTGCCATCAATACAACCCCCAGTTCCCCCCACATCGACCGAATTCAACAGACGACATCGCCATCGTGGGAGCACCAGCAGTACACATACAGACAACAGTTCGCATACGGATAGCAGCAGGATGACGACAATACGGCAGGCTCCTCCTCCTGGAGATTTGGTTGCCACAGATCCAAGTCTTCAAACAGAAGTACGAAGTATATTGAATAGATCGGAGGAAACACTCTTTATGCAGGTCTTCGTTGAAGAAGTCGGCATTTGGATGGATACTCTAGATCCTCTAAAGCATTTTTCTCGGCTTCTCCCCTTCCATTCACTCGGCGAACCTATGCTTCTTAATGCTTTCTTGGCATGCGGTGCAAAGCACTTGTCACTCGTTAATTCTGCTTACAAAGAAGACAGGGCTCTTCACTATTACGACTTTTCAACGAGATTGTTGCTAGACGCTCTTCAGAACCCCGACCGCGATACTGTCATATGTGCTGTCACAGCTGTTGTGCTTAATGTTTACGAAATCATGTCTGAGCGTGCCCTTCAACGTATGAATCACATTGCTGGTGCTCGAGCATTAATTAAGGAGTGCGGATGGACTGCCCTTCACCCGGGAATCGGTGGTGCGTGCTTTTGGATTAATGTCACCATGGAATTACTGAGCTGTCTGCATTTCAACTGGCCGATTGCTTGGAAGCCTGATGACTGGGGTGTCAATATGGATTTCACGCAAGATTGTGAGCCGGGACACGAAGAACTTTGGGCGTACAGGATGGTTTATCTACTTGCCCGGGTTGCCGATTTCCGTGCTACCACCCCAAGATACACAGAGCCTCTAGATCCAATTCTTATTAGCAATAAGACAAGTGAGCGACTAGAAGAATGGCGATATCTGAAGGAGCAGTGCGAAGCATGGGATGCAAATGTACCTCGAAGCATGCAGCCAATGTCGTATCTTCTCTCGGGAGAAACATCCTCAAAATCGAATTTTCCTAGCATATGGTAAGATATGTATATTCGTATTTGGTTCCCCATGGTCTCCCATACTAACCGGACACTATAGGCTCCTCAAGCGTTCGAATGTTGTCTCGAGGTTGTTCTATCACACTGCAATGGTGCTCCTCGCGCAAACACATCCCTTTATGCCAATAGAAGTCCCCGAAATGAAGGAAATGGCAATGATGCATGCACACACTATATGTGGTATTGTCGCTCCATTAAAGGATCGAGGCATAGCGTCCGTTGCCCTCCGACCATTGGCTGTAGCGGCGGAGTTATTAACTCTACGAGAGGAGCAAGAAGAAGTGATAGAGATCGTACGGCGGATTTCTCGTGAAACAGGCTGGGGGGTAAACTTCCTACTAAAAGAGCTTCCAGCTCGATGGGGATGGAATAATCCGAACCAACCGCAAGAGCCAGCTCCGCCAACGTCATTACTCACGACCACTCTTCTAAACCACGTCCCCGCATCCATACCGCCACCTCCTGGGTTTAATCATAGCCCTTCACACTTTGCGGCTCTCAAACAAAATGCAGAAGCTCAGTCCCAAGCGCACATTCAGGCATTCAGACCCCCAGCAGCACCCCGAAGGCCACCGTTTCCCAGTCCTTACGCCCAAGGAGCCAACATCGACCCGGCGCATCACCCATACTTCCCACACTATGTCACGGCCGTCAATGTACATGCAGATCGGAACAATCCTCTTTATTATTAAATTTTCGCTCAACCAGCGTCTCGAACGATATTTGTTATTGCTGATCTAATGCCTCCATATCACCTAGTGGCGATGTGAGACACTGGCTTTGGCATTTTGGTTTTATCTCGCTTTATTTTCTGCTTGGATTTGACACTATGCTACATACCCCTGGGAGTTTCTGATGTTTTCGGGCCTCTTCTTTCTCTCTTTGATTATCCTTTGGATTTGTAATTAGTACGCTATCTCTGTAATATAGTGTTGAAGAGACTTTGAAACCCTCCACTTGATTGGGTTCTGACTTCACATATTAATCGCTCTCGGTTCATGTTTCCAGGTTTTTTGTACAATAAAATAGTGGTTCTGTATCTACAATAAGGGCATATTTTTGCTACCCGCAACTGCCTTGCTCTGCCGTAATTTCCTGTCCGCTGTGGCCGGGTAACGGGAGAGAAAATAGAAATAAAATAAAAAGGAAAGATATAAGGAAACAGAAACTGCCGATGCCATCAAGAAACCGACAGCGTTCTGCCATGGGATATTGCCGTATTTGGTAATGCGGGGGGTCAGACATTGCGCAATTATTGGATTTGTAAAGCAATACCTAAAGCCGTGGTGCGATATAGCTAGTAACTAAGATACAAGATTGGCAACCAATATTTTCTATCTCCAAACAATCTTTTCCCTTGATTGAAATGCATATGTAAAAATCCCAAATCAGAGGCCCCTTTTTTCACAAAAAGTTACAATTACATACATTTTCGCCTCTAATCAAACTAAATTCTGCAAAAGACCGATTCAAAATCCGCAGGATGGCGACTGAGAAAGCGATACAGTTCAATAAAACAGGCGGCACAGAAGTGCTGGAAATCAATCAAATCCCAGTCCCAAAAGTAGAAAAAGGCCAATTGCTCATTAAAACAGAGTAAGGGCACCCCTTTGAAGTTCGCATCCTTTTCAACTTTAAAGTTTTGTGAGGATAATAGGTTGATGAGAGAATATTGGTGTTAAAGGTTTGCCGGAGTCAACTTCATAGACACGTACTTTCGCACCGGACTGTATCCTGTCCCCGCGTTCCCGCATACCCTTGGATCCGAAGGATCGGGAATCGTGGAGACGATTGGAGAAGGGGTTACGAAATTTAAACCAGGAGATCGTGTTGCGTATGCGGGCTCAGGTACCTATAGCGAATATATCGCCGTTGCAGAGAAATGGGTTTCCCACGTTCCCGAGGGTATAACGTTGGAGGATGCAGCTGCTATCCTATTGCAAGGTCTTACTGCATTGACTATGCTGCGTGAGAGCTACGAAGTAAAGCAAGGCGATACGGTCCTCATCCACGCCGCAGCTGGTGGGACAGGGCTGGTTCTTGTCCAGCTTGCCAAAGCCCTAGGTGCTACTGTTATTGCAACGGCGAGCACCGATGCGAAGCTAGATATTGCAAAACAGCATGGTGCGGACTACTTAGTCAACTACTCGGGAGGTGAAGATCAATGGGTCAAAGAAGTCCTCGGGTACACCAAAGATGAAGAAGGTGTGGAGGCAGTATATGACGGTGTAATTAACGAGTCTACCAGATTTAATTCTCTAAGGGGCAACCACTAACTGCGGCTTTTTGTTCTTTAGGTCGGCAAATCCACCTTTGAGGGTGACTTGAAGGTTACAAAAAGGAAGGGTTCTCGTACGCATTTTATCACATTGAAATCTGCGTCGGTGGTATGAAGTTAATATCTCGTAATGTGTAGTTATCTCCTTTGGAAATGCTAGCGGGGCAGTGGATCCATTCAAAATAAAGTAATACGTTTCTTATTATTTCTGACAAAGGGTTGAATGCACGCTGATGGTTAAAAAGTCGTCTAGGGGACAAGAATCTCAAGCTGCTACGACCTAGGCTCTTTGGCTATATTGGTAAGCTGGTCTCCATACGCGATCCTGGCGCCATTCTGCAGCTAATGATTGTTCAATATAAAAAACAATAGCCACCCAAGAAGAATTTGATCATTATACGCAGGAGCTTTTCAACTATGTTAAACAGGGTCAGCTCAAAGTGAACATTCATAAAATTTACCCAATGAAGGATATCGTCCAAGCCCACAAAGACTTAGAAGGACGAGTGACAACTGGAAAATTGGTTTTGAAAATCCTACAACAGAACTAGTAGCATGGACTTGGCGAGCTTCATAGTCTGCATTGGATAATTGAAAGACGCTTTGTGTTTAAAGCAAGCTATCTATATGGACGCATGGTTCTAATCGAGTTTCCACTTTCGTTTTGCACCTTTCCAGTGATTTTACAGTCATAAACCTCGTATTTTTCATGTTGGAAAAGCTAAAGAAAGCTGGTATGGAAATTCTTTTATTTTGGGTACACTTGTTAGGCACACTTGAAAATTGGTTCCCTGTTACGCAGTTTTATAAAAGAGCAACACCAGAACGCCTCCGATATTTATCTTTGAAAATTTGGAAAAAAAGTTCTCAGACATAAGTGCCATGTGATTCGCTTTGGGGAAAAAGCGAAGTCAAAGTCGAGAAAGGAAATAAGAAGGCCAGTAGGCGGTGGTCAATATTATATGTCATCGGAGCCATTTTCGATTAGCATTCCGACTGCACGGGCGTATGGGATTGTGATTCGCTGTAATTCACGGAATTTTCCTGGCAGGAAGATTCGTATAAGAGATGTAGCCTAAAGATTGAGAAGGGTTTAGGTTATCACGTACCAAATATGAGAAGACAGCTCTTGAGCAACTCGGTTTTATCCCAGCCACATATCATAGTGTCGCTTATTTTGCTGTCGCCCTTAGTGTCTGTATTCTCATCAATCATCATCATGGACTCGTTGACTTCAGTCATGAGCTCTTTGCAAAGCTCTTCCACCTTATGCTTGGCTCCTTCCATAGCTATTCGTCGAGCATACATTGTTAGATATGTTTTGAAATCATCTTTCGCCTGAAGGCTCTTAGCGGCAGCAATCCGGTTCTCAAGATGTGCCACAGAAACCGTGCTTTCAAAGCCCTCCCATCCCTCACGCGTAAGCAGCCTTTTTATGATGCCTTGGAGAAACCTGCCTCGGCCGTGCATCAGTACCTCAGCGGTTGTTCTTCTTTCTACAAAGGGAATGATTCCTGAAGAAAGCCCGGCGCCGGTAGCCATTGCTGTACCGCCACTCGTATCCCAAAATTGCGAGCCCGTAGCCCACCACGCTTCTGATATCCTCTGCCAGACACATAAGTCACTCGAGTAAACAAAACCATCGCCACTAGTCAGGCAGACTATCACGTTGCCATTACCGTTGACACTAGCCTCGGTGATACTCTCACCCTTTGCAGTGGGTTTATCAGCATCGGAAAGTACACTTGCAACATCGAATATTGGTGCAAGGCTGACTCCACCGGCCCCGTATTTCGACCGCATTGTTTGTAGATTCCAGACATGGCATACTCCGACGCAGGTAATAGCCATCAGCCACCAACCACGTGATTCTAGGAAGCATGGAGTTGCATCCAAGATAAGAGGAGACAGTAGACGTCTTCCGGCAGCTGTGAATATATGCAATGAGCCATCCTCACAAGCAGCTGCATAGAAATTGGAATTTGCGGTGATCAGCATTACAGGCTTGGGCACATAATCCACCCAGACTGTTTTGCCTTGGTGTGTTACAGTCAACCTTGTCGGCTCGTTAGGATGGGGGTACTTTATATGATTTCTTGCCTCGAAAACAAACTCGCCCGCCTGAGAAGAATCTGCCGTAGTTGGGGTTCCATTCAGCCCTTCAGGAAGCGGAGCAGGATTCCCAAGACTGTCCAAAGCTCGGACAACCGATGTTCGTAGTTTTGGAAGCGCAAGCCTTACTTGGCTTACCGTGAGTGCCGGGTTGACGAGCGAGGGGCGAAGAACATCCATACCACTCTCATCAGCTGGTGTCGGAGCAACATTTACCGTCGTGACTTTCCTTTTAGGAGGTAGGGAAACTCCATCTTCGTTCTCCGCTGCCTCTTCAAGTGTAGGGTTTCGGCGCTTGTTTCCTAGTAGGACGGCGGCAAGACCACCCTTGGGTAGCCCATCGTACGGCCGAGAGAGATCAAGTGTGCTTTGAGGCCCAAAACCTAATCCGGGCCCGGTCGCATTCACTTGCTTAGCAAGGAGCTGCGCATTCGGTAGGTTCGATGTTGTCGCAGAGGATACTAGCATCGGGGTTACACGTTTTCTTCCATCTTTAGTAATCGTAATTTTCTGGACATGCTTCTTTTCCGGTTTTGGTTCAGGTTTTGGTTCTGCCATAGACACAGTAGGTGCTGCTTGTGGCGTGGAATCTTGGCCGTGTATCTGCATCTGCCACTGGACTCCTGCTCCATTTTGCACCGTGCCGGACATAACGGTATCGCCATTGGGGGCACCACCATCCATCATCAGCGCTCCCATACGTCCTTCGACTTCTCTTCTTTCCTCTTGCTTCCCCTTCTCTTCCAATAATAGGAAATCGACACTCTCAGGGATACCAACTCCCTTTCTAGCCGTACCGAATTTCTGTAAGAGTCTCTCATTCTCTTCCAATCCCACAACGTGACCAAGATCACCGTCTTCAAATACGATGGCCACAACATTTCCGTCCAAACTGGTTGCAAAGAGAGATTTGCCATCGGGGCTCCAAGCTAGATCAGATATTGTTTTTGTCGCGAGGTTTTGCGCGATTACCAAAGGTCGTGGACTTGAAGTATTCCAAAGAGATAAAGATTTATCCTGACCCGCACAAGCAATGACGGTGGTTAAGTGTGGTACCTGTCCTGGCATTATGCCGTTTTGTGGGGGCCATGCCTCCCGCGAAAACATTCTGGGGGCAAAGGAGCATACCTCGACTGGCCCTTCGTGACCAATCAAGTTGATATCGCTATCCCAGGTCCCACGGTTGATGATAGCGACTGATGATACTGGTCCATTTGTGGCATTAGCAGCAGCGATATGAGCTCCGTCTGGAGACCACGAGCAACGTCTAAAATATGTTGTTATTGGGCTCTTCATAAAAGGTTTCGTGATCGTAGTTTCCGTCACAAAATTTGCGCCTACATCATGCATACTTGTATTTGCAGCTGGTGGTGTGAACCTGAACACTTTAATGGATCTGTCATCTGAAGCAGTGGCGAAGTACTTGTTCGCCGGGTCGAAAGTCAGTCCCTTAACATGTGACTGATGGACATCAAGCCGTTTCAAGCGTTCAAAAGTGCTGCCTGACCATATGACCACTTTCGAATCAAGGCCAACTGAGACTAGTATCGAGGAATCTGCCGACCAACCAACATCTTGAACGTCGTTGTCGTGTCCAGCAAGCCGTCGATAGGTTCGCCACGTTTCGGTATGACCTGGCTCGGAGCTGCCAAACTGGGGTCGCGAGGGAGCAGCATTTGGATCGCGTTCGTATATCAGAACTATTTTGTCATCTGAGCCAGATGCAAGGTACCGGTTCGTGCCTGACCAACGAACTGCCAAAACAGCCCCTATATAACAGCGCAAAAAATTAGCTGTTTGGCACTCGTGACTATCGCGGTTCCTTGTGTTTTACCTGTATGTGTGCTCATGGAGCACAACTGCCTGGCCCCCTTGTAACTTTCATCCCCAGCTTTCAAAATAGCTTCAGTAGACCAAATCCGGACAGTCCCATCTATCGCAATAACAAGCCCGTTAGCTTCAGGGCTAATACTTCTGGCAGAGCTACTGAGCTGGGTTAGGACTGCTTACCAAGGCCGCCGGTGGCTAATCTCTTGCCATCAGCGGATACATGACAAGTATAAACCTCAAATCTTCTCTTTTCCTCTAAAATGCGGTCCAACCGTCAGCTTCACGGGTTCATCGAGTATTTTCGCCTGTGGGAAACGTCGCAATCGCGTAAACAAATGGAATCGTACCGGCATGCGCTAACCAAGTGGGCTTGATGATCAACATAGCTGTTCCGGCAAATGATCGAGGATCGAGGTCATTTGTAGTGAGGATAGAAGACCGCCAGGTAGAAGACGGCTGAACCAAACGTCCTACGAGCTGGTGGACGCGACTTGAAAATATCCGAAATAAACTGATGTGGTGAAAAGGTCAGCGAGGGCTGGCGCAGTGGAAGCAATTGCTAGCGTGTATCTTGTTGATAGATCTCTGTGTACCTGCTTAAGTATATATACTAGATCCGAGCGCGCGACGTATGGAGGGGCCGAGAGGAATTGCGGTTTCTCCTAGCTCTGACGATGGTGGGGAAGCTATCGCAATTGAATGAACGTGGAAGACGAGAAAGTTGTAGAACATGATGTCCACATGCCACCACAACCAAACCAAACCAAATCAATGCAGTGGAAGGCACCCCATCAACCATCAGCGCCAGACACGAGATATCAACATCCTTCCCAGCCTCGCATCCCTGTCCAATACCCAACTGCGCAGGGCGATATCGCTGAAGCAGAGCCATATTATCTTTTCTTGCTATCAAAAGTCGACAAGGCTAGACGCCTCACGGTACAGAGCGGACCTGGAATTTAACACCATCGCTTCAGATTCAGTCTGTCCAAGCCTTCCTTCTACGTCTACATTGCACAACCATCGCCACCATCGCCACCCCCACCACCACTGCCTGTCCTACTCCTGGCCCTATCGAGCGTACTGAGCGCGGATTTCCTCGCATTTTGAAACCCTATGAGTAGGTCGTCCCACGTCGTATTACTCTGAACCCCGCTTCCATATGATGTTTACTCCCGATACAATGTAACTCGGCACAAATGTTAGCAAACAGGCAAGATTTCTGACCTCTCGTGCTACAGTGGAGGAATTCAACTCAGAGACAGATAGCGATTACTCGAGCTATTGGAGAGATTGGGTATGCTTGTTCTTCCCCTTTCTTCAGGGTTTTCGCCTTCGAGGTTCCCACTAACAAATGATGCCACGTAATGCAAATCAAATAGTTTATATCGTCCCGAGGGCATGAATATTTCTGCGAGATCGACGAAGAGTATCTTACGGATCGGTTCAATCTAACTGGCCTTAACACGGAAGTTCAGTTTTACCAATACGCTCTCGATCTTGTGACTGATGTATTCGATTTCGAATGCAACGATGATATGCGGGAGCAAATCGAAAAATCTGCAAGGCACTTGTACGGCCTAGTGCATGCGAGATACATCATTACATCGAGGGGGCTACAGAAAATGGTACCAGTCCTCATATCCGATTCTCCTTTAGCCAGCAAGCTGACTAATCATCGGTCGCATTAGCTTGAAAAATATAAAAAGTACGATTTTGGTCGATGTCCTCGTGTTCTATGTACTGCGCAGCCTCTTTTACCCATCGGTCTATCAGATCTTCCAAACGTCAAATCTGTCAAGCTCTACTGTGGAAGGTGTGAGGATGTGTACGTCCCAAAATCATCTCGCCATGCGGTCATAGATGGTGCATACTTCGGTGCATCCTTTCCCCACATTCTCTTCCAAGTATATCCACAATTAATACCTCAAAAAAATACGGAAAGATACACGCCGCGGTGTTTTGGTTTTAAAGTACACGCTTCGGCAGCGTTACTAAGGTGGCAAGAACAGCAACGAACCGCGCAACGGCGAAGATTGATTGAGGCTGGGGTTGAGGTGCCTACACAGGAAGAAGCAGAACGGATGCAGGATAGCGAAGACGACGAGGAGGAGGAGATTGTTGAACCAATGGAGGGCGATGGAGAAAAAGCTGATTGGTAGCAATCCAGTTTGACCAGCGGATAGGCCTAATTCGGCGTTTCCGTTAGAGGCTAGTAGTTGCTCACGGCATGATCTTCCAGGTCAGTTTTATATATTTGACCACATCCTAGATAGCGTTTGTCTTTGCTCCCTTCTTGTTTAGCGGAGGCGAATACGCAGTATATATTATTTTTTTGATCTAATTCACGGTGAGCATACGAATAACGGTGCAAAATTTTCAGGCTACGATAGTTTTCGAAGTCTATCTTGTCTACTGATTGCATTGCTTGAGAATACAAGCAGAGAGGCAGGGATATAAGCGAGTACTCCGCCAAAGTGAAAAACAACCGCCAGTTTGAAACAGTGGTAGTAAAAGTAGCTACAAGACTTGTTCCCTAGGCGATTACGACGTATTGAATGAGGAGCATTAGTCCTGATCTGATTATAGGGACAGGTCGTAAACATTTTATTGAAGTCTATATATCAGGCACTCCTTAGCACTACTTTAGCACCATATCACTTCGGTGTTACCACATTACCGAAACAAGGGAGGCAGAATATTACAGCTGGCACAGTTGGCGTGTGTTGCGTTGCATTGTTGCGCCATCAGTTGACATGTTCGTGTGACGTCGTCTGAATATAATCCCCCACCTGTCCCAGCTATCACATGGAGGGGCACCCCGCCGGGTTATCGATAAAACCATATTGTCCGCTGCAGACCACCAAGTCGCTTGTCTCCGACCGTCTATTTCTTGGTTTCCCGAATTTAACCAAGGACTTTCATTAAAAGCCACTAACCGATGCCATCTGTTGTCCTCGTCTGAAAAGCAACTCAGCTCTACCACCACCACTACCGCATCAGCAGTATCGTCCGATAATATTCGAGCATCGTCATCGTCGTCTTCACCATGGCGTACAGCAACTCATGGCGGCCTTGGGCTGCCGTTTTGCTTCTTTTACTCTTTGCTGTTGGACCAGCAGCTGCCTTTGGAGCCGGTAATATTGCGTCGATCTCGAAAATAGAAGGGAGGAACTTCCGTCATGGTGATATCGAGGATATCTTGAAAACTCTGGCATTCTTGAAAGGCGGTAAATGGACAAGCAAGCAGATTAAAAGAGTCTATTTTGTATGTCATATCAATTTTCTAACCTAGATTTTCCTCTCACCGAACTCACATCTACTACTAGGGCAACTGGCTACGCGATTATTCGCAAGCACTCGATGTGGGGACTTTAAAGGGAGCGCCTGCTGGGACTATCCGTGTTCTGGTAAATTCACCTTTGGCCAGTCGTACGTGACGGAGAAATCATAACTCACAGCAAATCTTCTTAAATAGGTTGCAGTCCTCGCCTTCTTGTCATTTGGTTATGGTACTTTCTCTTATATCTCGCCTCTGTTCTTAGATTTGATCTCTTTATCTGACAAGCAAGGTAGCTACGGAGGAGTTTGAGGTAACCGAGCAGCGTCTCGGTGTATACCGCCCGGAAGAACACATTGACAATCCTAAAGGTTATGCCGACAACCTCGATGCACGTGCCTACGATCCCAGGCTGAGACCACCGGTTGTCCCTGTTGAACTAGCCGTGGATCCGGAAACTGGAATGAAAAACTATATCGCGAACGAGCGTGGCGGCTGGGCTACTTCTGCTGGATATGTAAAATATTCGCTTGACCGGTCCATCCACTTTGGAAGAATGTACACCTCCGGAGCTAATGGCGTACGAGGCAGACAAGAGGACCTTTGTGAGGCTCTAAGATGTCTTGGGCAGGCATTGCATACTATGGAGGACTTTAGTGCCCACAGCAATTACTGCGAATTGGTTTTAAGGGAACTTGGGGTCGACGCATTCCCTCATGTTGGTTCCGCTACACAAATTTATATAAATGGGAAGCATGTGTTTCCCATAGTAACTGGTTAGTATAAGTCCAAAAGTTCTTGCCATGCAATCTGGATTGTGGCTAACAACTCATTAGGAACCTTTGGATCTACAGATTTCTTGCACAGCGTTAGTGACTTCCTCTGTATATATCTTAACCGCGCGACAAGTTACTAATTGTGTAATTTTGAGTAGGTTCTCGGGGAAGCACAAGATAAACTGACCCAAAATGAACTAGAGGAGTTAGATTCTGCTATGGCAGAGGCAGAGGCCGAGGACAAGAAGCGTACTTCAAGCAGTCGGGGGTTCGGAAGTAGTGGGGGCAGTAGCGATAGCGAGATCCTTAAGGCGCTGCTTTCGCAACTTCCCGGAACTCAAGGACTGGGAGAAGAATGTTCTCAACTACAAGCTGATGCGGACGCACAAGCATTTGCCAACATGAATATAGGCACCCGCTCCGCTTATGGGGGATCCTCCGGCGGCAGTGGAGCTGCAGTCAGCGCTAACAACCCGGAGGCTCTTTTGCAACGTGTGTGGCCAATTCTTCAATTCCGAGACCGAGTTTTCCGCTCTATAGAAGCTGCCATCGAGAAGGTCCCAGGTCTTATTGATGTTGTGGAAAAGATTTCCGAGCTTCTCTCTGTCTTTATTTTCAGCTTGCTTGCCCCAATTTTGCGACCTGTTATCGAACAGGTGGCTTTGGAACTCAAGAAAGGATCAAATGGTGTTCTTAATGCTTCCTCGGTAAGTG
This sequence comes from Dactylellina sp. 'tibetensis', assembly GCA_036971435.1. Taxonomy (NCBI): domain Eukaryota; kingdom Fungi; phylum Ascomycota; class Orbiliomycetes; order Orbiliales; family Orbiliaceae; genus Dactylellina; species Dactylellina sp. 'tibetensis'. The sequence continues at coordinate 780,445 of JAKDFA010000017.1, read as the reverse complement.
AAATATCTTTCCAACAATCTTGAGATATCGATGTATATCTGACAGCCAAGTCTAGAATGCTCAATTTGAACCTTGGAATGATCCGTACTGCTCCGATCCAACGCATTCTGTTCTTTCTAAGGATCACTTTTCAAACCGTTTGAATGAACCGTGTGGTCTGATCGCCCAGGCGGTAGTCCAATATGTTGTTCCGCGCATCGTCTTCGCTTGGGAAAACCCCAATACACCTTCTCAAATGGTGCTTGATGACGTTATTCGTATTTTCCATCATCCAGCCAACCGCGATCCGAGGCTAGAGCTACACACAAACATGTTTCAAGCTGTTCAAAACTGGGTTAACAAAGCACCGGGAGGGAAGTCTAGGCTCAATGTTTGGCTTAGTTCTGACGGAGTTCGCAATGGCAAAAACCATACTGATGGGGTATTTGGTGGTGGTCACGAAGATGGTCATGGGAAGGTCAAAGGTAGCGACCTTGACAAAGCAGGTGGGCGTGTCGGCAAAAAGAAGAAAGGTGACAGCGCCAACCTAGACCCCTTTGCACAGTTTGCTGGGGCTATCGGTGGGCAACCATTACAAAACATTCTCGGGACGCTGCTTGGTGGTGCAGCCGGAGCCGGACTTGCCTCGGAAAAGCCAAGCAAGAAGGACAAAAACAAGGAAAAGGATTACGACTATGACCGATATGATAAAAAGGAGAAAAAGAAGGACAAGTACGACGAATACGATAAGCGTGACGATTATGATCGACGCGAGCGTAGGAAATCGAAAGACTATGATTACGAGAAATCCGACAAAAAGTATAAATCCAAAGATAAGAAAGAAAAGGTAAAAGATGACGAGTATTATCGGCGGAAGGCAGAGAGAAGGGCCAGAAAGGAACGAGAACGTGGAGAGGGTTATGATGATAAGGATAGAGAGAGGTAAGCAAATTTCTCATTGACAGGCACCTGCTCCACCCTGGTTTCCAACTGTTAACGTCGCGATGAATAGAAAGCACAAGCACAAACATAAGTCGCGTGAAATAGGCGATGATGACGATGAAGAAAGTGATGATACTGATTCTCCTGTCGAGGAAAGATCTAAGAAAGATCACAAGTCTTCATCTAAGCACAAAGATCACGATGATCCTTATGGATCGGCCCGAAACATCGAAGGCCAGGAACCGCAGCATGGATATCCTCAGCCATCTTACGGAGGTGGATATAACTATCCCGCACAGCAGCCTCCTCCAACCGGGTATCATGGTGGGGAAACGGGTGCCCGTGATCCTTATGCGGCGCCAAGTGGGTATGAGCCTCAGCAGTACGGTTCGATGCCCGGAGGTTTCCCAAGCGAGCCAGGTTACCACAGTGCTCCGTATCCTACTGGAAATGCACAACCTTATAATTTCGGCAGCGGCTATGTTATTGGGGCTGACGGGACGGTTGGACGTGAAAGAGACTATGACTATGACTACACGGCAGGGAGAGATGTCAACTATCCTGACGAGTCTTCGTATGGTGCTCCACCACCTCCACCAACCCAAGATTTCGGATACATAACTGGTGGTTATGGTAGCTATGGCGGTGGTGGTGGTCATCATTCTCATGATCAGGGATATGGCTATTGATCTTAATTGTTGCTTGCCTTCTTGTGGCTCTTACTCGAAAAATTTTTTGTTTCCGTATTTAAAGATAGCCGAGCTATTGCGAACGCCCTTTGTAAATGACGTTGAATAGTTCTGGCAAAATTTGTATATTCCGTATAAAAACCAGTCCGTATTAAATTATAGGTTGGTACAAACCGCCGGAGAATCCCAATAAGGGGACAGTGTTTACTTTTCAAGCACACTAAGGATTATATGATCTATTGGAGCTGTCTGAATAAAGAGAGGACGCTTTTGACACCATGTATGGAATTGAGGTCTGGACCCTGGCCGGGAGTCCAACTAGCATGAGCAAAGTCGATGAGTTTGAGGTCCTCAACTTTCTTTGCAATAGGTTTCCCTTCCTCATCCTCATCCTCATCATCCTCGTCCTCATCGTCCTCATCTTCATTCTCGGTTCCGTCTTCCGCCGAAGTACCCTTTCCAGGTTTCTTCTCCCTTTCTATTTGCAGAGCCTGGTCTAAGGCATCGGGATCTCCCTCGTAAACGAATAGGAGGCTGGCAGAGTACATCCTGCTTTCTTGATTTTCAAGTACCTTTTGAATCTCCTCAGTCTTATCGGCAAAGCGTTTAGCAAGTATTTTCGATTTTTCTTGTGGGAGTTCGCCTGAAAATATAAATTCTTTGAATCCATCAATGGCGGTATCAGCAGTAAACTGTCTTCCGTAGTTCTTGTCGTAGACTTGATAGCCGTCTCCATCTTGAGAGGAGCCTTTCCAAACTTTCATACCGGCAATACGCATACCAAGAGGGCGTGAGGTCGTCTTGTTAGCAACATCGTCTAGACGGGCGCGTTTCTCCAGTGGAGCTTCGTCATCCCACAGCTGGGCACCAAGTTTAACATCCAGAACACATGGTCTAGCGAACCCGTATGTCAAATTCGATAGTACGATAGAAATCTCTAGAGGCTTTTTGACGGTAATGTCCGAGCGGGTACTAGTCTCCCCTTGGTCCGAGGATGGGAGACCGGCAGTGATTGCTGGAACTGGGGGGATGCCGGGTTTGTCGCCGAGGGCGGCGTTGGTTTGAGGGTTCAGGTTAAGAGTGCCCATGAAAGTAGGCATCCATCGAGCAAACTCTGGATGCCCGGAGGCAGATTCGTAAAAGGTGACTTCTTTTGGTAGGCATGGCTTTATGAGAAGAGCCCCAGATTCATCCCTTAAGACACCTTCGCTAGAAAGAAGAAGGGGCTTAGCAGCGGACAGCGGACATGATGCACTCACTATATTGCGGGGGAGGGGTAGCTTGCAACTCACTGTCCTGCGGCAGCATGGCTGAATCGTTTGATCAGGGGGGGAGCAATGAATTGAGAAGTACTAGTTCCAGACATGATGCCAATAGAAGCAGTAATATTGACTATTGGCAAAGTGTACCTACCCAGCGATATTGTGATATCTTACTGCAAACAACCAATTGAGGGAGGGCAAGAGTGGGTGAGGGGTGTGGCCTATGTGGACTGGTGGTGTTGGATCTTGAATATCAGGCACCCCAACACACAACAGCAACATCACCGCAGCTTCGACAGCTAAAGTGAGCAATGCAAGAGAATAATACTCAGGCTGACATGGAAGCATAACCTCCCTCTTCTCTTTCTCTCTTTCTCCTCCCAAACCATTCAAGACCAACGATCAGAAACCACCTCCTTGTTCTTTTTCCTATCATAGCCAACAGAATCAATTTTACAGTCCACCGCCATGGCTTCTTCAAACGCCGATGCCATTGATACCATTATCGATCAACTAGATTCGCTAACAACAAACCCATCTACGGTTCCAACTACAGCTCCAGAAATTGCTGTTGATCCCGCTATCGAAAACACCACACCAGAAACACAAGCGAATGCCAATGCCGTTTCTGAAGGCGCTATCCCTAAGAAGAAGAAGAAGAAGAGAAAGGGCGGCAAAGGCAAAACCTTGCCCTCTGGCTTCGAAGAGAATTTTGTAGAAGCCCCTCTAACACCAGATCAATTCAGCGAGGACAAGGAGCTGTATGACCCTAACAAAAGCGTCGCCGAACGCATTGAGACCGCCATCCAAAAGTACCGAGCGAAACGCAAGTTTGCTGGTGCGAACACAATCCGCGACCATCTACTTCGGGACTATTTGCTATTGGGAGGAATAAATACAGCTCAGAAGCAATTTGGAGGAGTCGACCAAAAATGGATGAGAGAGCATGATGCAGAAGAAATCGCAAGGTTCCGAGCAACAGATTATGTCCCCGATAAGATGCACAACATCGGAAGACTGGAAGAGCTTGATGATGACTATGAGGAACCGGAATATGCCGTAGACTTCAACTATATTGTTCGTGGGTTTTTGTAAGTATTAGGGGAGAAGAATCAGCTGTACTGTCTGAGTTGATGCTAACTAGCTGAAACATCAAAAGAACACATCGAGTACCCTTTGCGTTTGGGATGAAAAGTCCAGAAAGTATTGATGTGGCGGTAGGCACAATCAGAAATTTCCTAAATTGGACCCTGTACCACAATGTCTGTCCTGAATACACCGAAAATATCAAACTTGCTCTCAAAACCTGCGAGATGGCGGCCCAGGAGCTGCCAACATGTTCTTTGCTTTCCGACAAATTTCCCGGAGATTTCAACAAGGCATGCTCGGCGTTGTTTGGTGGGTATTGGAGCATCATAACTCCTCGACAATGGGATCAGGTCGATGGAGAATCCGTCTGCAAACCAGAGCCAGGATTCACGAGGGAAAAGGCCAGAGAAATACACGATGCTCTCATCAACGAAATCCCAGTTGACCATGACCCGGCTAAATCGCCAAAAGAGATTTACAAAGAATATGCCAATCTTCAGGTCATTTCCACCTGGCTACCCGAGCCCGGGAGCGCTTTTAAACTAGGTAAAATTCACTGCCAATCATGGACCCCGGAGGAAACCTCACCGATAGCGTCGAAGTGGAGTGGTCCGAATGGCCTCACATTGTACTGTGAAAAGACCATAACGCAATATGCGTATCCTAAGATGCATATCTGTTGTACCTTGCATGAGCTTGACAACGGCCTCATTTATTTCGACGAAATTACAGGGGTCATGTGCTCGGACTTCTTGGAGATCAGAGATGAGAAGGAGCTTGAGGTTGACAGCGATGATTTTGACGATGATTAGATATTATCCTGTTTTCTAAAAGCTCTTGCATAGCTATTCAAAATGAAGAGGAGAATCTTAAAGCCCATGGAGGGCCTTCTTGTCATATCCGTCTCTCTCCCTCTGCAGAATGCCATTTCCCGTGGTACGAATTAAATGGCTTGATGTGCTATTTTAAACTTTTAACTAGCTAGGACTTCATAAATTAAACTACTGTGCAAGGCAATTTAGTGTCGTTCTAGCATCACCTTGAGACAATAAACCTAATAAAACCAATAATACTGCACACACGCTCAGCTCAGATGAGAGAAGGCAAGATTTTAGAAGGCACAGACCAGGAGTAAATCAATAGGACGGCTCTATCGTGAAGGATGGTCATAATATTATGTTACAGTGAGAGTCGCTAATATGGAAGCTTGCTGCTGTACGGCATCTTTTTGCTTATACAAAATCACCAAATTCATCGTCAAACCCAGACGACCGAGAAGAGGTCGGCGGAGCTGGTATTCCAGTAAATGCAGACTCAGAAACTATTTCGTTTTCCGTCATGCTCTGTCTCTTTTTCTTTACGTCATCGGCACTTGGCGGTGGAGGTAAAAAGGGTAGTGGGAATCCATTGCTCAAATCAGATGGTGGTGGTGCAGATGTCGCTGGAGGTCTTCGCCGACCTTTGTTCTAAAAGTTCGCAAGTAAAGAATTAGTCTTTATACTCTTGGGTTCTGATTTCATATGTTTGATGTTTAGGATGTCCTGGATAGAGACTTACACCAATAGTTATACTTATCGTCTCACCGTCTTTCAGTGAGTAGTCCTTTGGCGGGGCATTCAACAAGGCTGCCGCGGCAACGTTACCTGGCTGGCCAGAGGCTGTTTTACTAGTTCCGTAGGTCGTTCTTCCAGCTAAATTCGGCCCAGAGGTCTGGTCCTCCATGTTGCTGCGGCGGCGTACTTCTTGTAGGCTAACATTAAAATCGAATGCATCTGACCGTTCTTCGAAACCAATTCCTATGAAAGCGCGGCGGGTGCCGTCAACAACACGAATGGCGAAGAAACGTGATGAATCTGTCACCGTCATAACACAATAGGTGCCCTATAACTTCCTCGTTAGCAATAAATAAATTGACTTCGCGATGAGAAAGAGAAAGAAATAATTTGTATATAGAGGAATCACATAGCCCGATGCTCAGGATGGGGAGGCGCGCACTTCGTAGGGCCCATTGGCAAATAGGTCGCCGGTCTCGGGATCCTCGAGCCTGATATCTGTTTTCATATTCCCGCCATCAATGTCGGAGGTTTCGATGATACGGATCCGTGCGGTGAAAATTACGGAATTAGGGTCCTCGATGCGCCAATCGGAAGCTTTGTAGCCCTTGTTCGCAGGCAGCGGAGGTACGGCGTAGCAGTGAACCTTGCCAAAGAAGAGGACGCTTTCGATCTTGTCGTCGGCCATGGCGGGTTTCGCATTCGCGTTCTATGCTGGTAGCGATGGAAGCATGATAGAGAAATGGGATTGAAGATAGGAATGTATATCCATCCAAGCTATTATAGGAGCTAGGGCTGCGAAAAGACCCCAACATGTAACCTAGCATGCAAGTGCTGGCACTATTCGTGTGATTGGCCACTGGCCCAGGGTGCAATGCAATTTTCCAGTTCTAGCGTGAATACCAGCAGGGGTGGGCAGTGGCGGGGTACATGTACATGCACTTACATCGATTCTGACCGTGCGGTCACTCACTAAGCTACGCTCTCACTAAGCTACGCTCTCACCCTCCGGATATCTCGTATCTGGATTCCATTGAGGGACGGCATTCGCGGACTTTGTCCAGGTTATTGGATTTCCACGATAATCTTGTGCGCGCGCAAGGCCGACTCGCTAATGGGAGGGACCCTTACTCGGGTATCTATTCTGTATCTGTTCGCGTATTCCGGAAACCCCACATGGATGTGTTGATGTGTTGCCCGGAGGTTGGCTTATCGATAAAACCCAGCCCACCAACAAGAAAAAGGTCCGCTGCTTTGGGACAAACTCCCAAATTGTGACATTCAATCAAGCTCCCCCCAAGAAAATAACTTCAAGCCCGGACCTCCCCAATCGCGCCTTCAAGCACCAGCTGACATTGCCCCGTAATCGCCTGCTTGTTTAAACCGCCTAAGGGCAAGCAAGTCGCCCTTAGTAGCAAAAGTTCGGGAGAGAAACGGGTAACATGGCAGCTCTTGTCGCACAAGGTGAGTCACGCAGCTTCTATATACCCATTGCGCAATGATGTGCTGATCGTCATCCTCTCCCTTCTCTCCTTAGAAGCGCCGAAGCTCCAAGTAGATGTTTCTGGTGGTGGAGAACCTGTCGCGCTTCCTGCCGCTCTCAACGGACCAACGAAACCTGGGGTAGTTCGATTAAACATGGGCGAGTTCGAGTTAGTGGCACTTGCACATTATCTGAAATCCCCGGCTAGCGAATGTATTCAACTGATAAACTCGCCTCAGTATTCGTTCCGTCTACTTGGCTTACTTGCGAAATGATCACGACCTTAGTATGGCATTCGTATATCTTTAGGCTCTGGAACATAAACATTATTAACGAACTTTTGAAACGGAATAGCGATGCCTGTTGCAGCGATAAAATCACTCGTTGACCTCGTAGAAAGAATCAATGCACAAACTACAGCCGAATTTCTCGACGTCCTAAACAAGGGCATCAATGCCCTAAAAGATTCGATTCGAAATCCGATATCTCTCTCAGCCGGTTGTGATCTTTTCCTTCGCTTCATAGTCCGGTTCTTGCGTCATTCGCAATCACTCCCGAGATTAGTAACACACCTAAAGCAGAGCTACAAACTTTTCGACCTAAGAGCAAAAGACTCCCGAACGAAAATCGCTAAGCTAGGGTCCAGTTTCATTACTGATGGCTGTACCGTCCTTACGATCTCGTTCAGCAGAATAGTTCTCGGGATGATGATGGACGCTTTCAAGAAACACATCAGGTTTAAGGTAATCGTCACGGAAGGCGCGGGGGGCAAGAGGCTTGCGTCGCTCCTGCGAGCGAAGGGTGTGCCTGTTGCAATCATCCCTGAAGGAGCTGTCGGATACGCCATGAATACGGTCGACATTGTTCTCATTGGTGCTGAGGGCGTTGTTGAGAACGGTGGCATCATTAATGGTTTGTCTGACCGATTTGCATATGAAATCATAAATCGCTAACAAGTTCTTGCCACAGTGCTTGGAACTTCTCAGATGGCCACTCTTGCCAAAGCCGCAGGAAAGAGTATCTACGCTGTTTGTGAAACTCACAAGTTTGTCCGCCTGTACCCCATCAATGGTAAAGCTGATCTCAAACCTACCTATTTTCTTCATTTGCACTAACACGTTTACTATGTAGCGTTCGATCTACCCATTACCCAAACTGTTGTAAACTTCTCAACCGAAGATACTACCGAGCAAAAGCCAACGGAGAAGGATACAATAGAAGAAGCAGAGCGGATTGGTAATGATCGGTTTGTCGATTTTACGCCACCCACGCTTCTAACAGCTATAATTACGGAAGCGGGTGTTTTGACACCTAGGTATGTTACCCTGCGGTTATTGCTCCATGCACCTGTTAGAACACCTCACAAAGCCATCCCAAACTAACGCTAGTTTTGCGATTTATAGCTCCGTGAGTGAAGAACTCTTGAAGATCTGGTTCTAAGGGACTGGCGGTGTGTGCCTGGTTTAATCTACCCTATGGCGTTAGGAGTTCCTTCATTTCTGTCTGTCTCCAAGCCCGACGAACTATAATAGATCCAATTGTATAAAAGAAACTCGCATAGATATATAGCTTTGTATTCGTACCTCCCCTGCTTGATACACATGCAGATGCGCAATCAATCGGGAGATTTCAAGCAAGAACATAGCGATGAACAGCGTCCACGAGTTACTTGCTACCTGCAAGCAAGCTGCTTAAATATGTGTTGCCTATGTTGTTATCCAACCGAGCCTTCCTTCGCTTTCGCGCGTCATCCCGAACGCAGCTCGACCCGCCGACAATAAAAAAAATACACAGGATCAAGCCAACCGTCTAGAGCACGCCTACATCATCGAATCCTCACGATGTCGTCCCTCGTTAGTCCTACCGGTCGAGCGCTTATTTACCGTTCAATATCTCGCCGAGCCCTTCTCTCGACTAGTCTCAAGCCCACCTCGATATCAATAGTCAGAAATCTCAATAGCTTCCCCACAAGACCACAAAATTCAAACCATGCCACGCAGCGATCACTCCAATCCTCCTCCCTAACGACCCCCCATCCAAGCTTAACAGCTTCGCGGAGTGCTTCTTCATATATCCCGCATGGCGGTGGTGGTGCTCCGTCGTATTTCAGCGGTCCGACCTTGCCTGCGAACACAATCATTCGGTTGGATACTTCCCACACAGACCATATTCTTCTTTAAGATATACTAATCGTGGTGACTTTAGCTTTGTCCCCCAACAGACGGCCTGGGTAGTGGAGCGCATGGGCAAATTCCATAGGTACCGAAGCATTCTTACGTTATATTTTTAGGCCTTGCTAATTGTCACAATTAGAATCCTAGAACCTGGCCTTGCAATCCTGATACCCATTATCGACAAGATAAAATATGTTAAAACTCTCAAGGAGGTTGCTATTGGCATCCCCTCACAGTCGGCTATAGTTAGTTACTACACCGCACATTCTCCTATCAAATCCATATACTAAGTTCCAACCACTCTCACACAGACTGCGGATAACGTGACCCTTGAGCTGGACGGTGTGCTCTACATTCGTATATTTGATGCCTACAAAGCTTCCTACGGAGTGGAAGACGCCGAGTATGCTATCTCACAGCTCGCACAAACGACAATGCGTTCGGAGATAGGCCAACTAACCCTCGACCACGTTCTGAAAGAACGTGCAAACCTTAACACGAACATCACGCTGGCTATCAACGAAGCCTCGCAAGACTGGGGTGTGAAAGTGCTAAGATATGAAATCAGGGATATCCACGCCCCGGAAGCTGTTTTGCAAGCCATGCACAGGCAAGTCTCTGCAGAACGATCGAAGAGAGCGGAGATTTTGGAGTCTGAAGGTCAGAGGCAAGCAGCAATAAATATCGCTGAGGGAAAGAAACAGAGCGTTATCCTAGCTTCCGAGGCTCTAAAAGCGGAGCAGGTAAATATAGCGGCTGGCGAGGCTGAAGCTATCAAACTACGAGCAGAAGCCACGGCTATTGGTATTGAGAAGGTCGCGGCGGCAATTGAAGCTGGCGCTGGAAATGCACAGAGCGCCGTCAGCCTGTCTGTTGCGGAGAAATATGTTGATGCTTTCGGAAAATTGGCGAAAGAGAGTAATACAATTGTCATCCCCAGCCAAATGGGGGACATTGGTGGAATGATTGCCAGTGCAATGGGAATCTACGGCAAGGTTTCGGAACAGCAAGCCAAAAATCAACTTGTCTTGAACACAACCGCTATCGAAGAAACGCAGTCGAGCTATAGAGATGAAAACAAGCGGAAGGAGCCAAATTTTAAGGAGGCTCTCCTTGAAGAGTTTGACTCTACAAAAGACAGAGAAAAGGATAAAAGGAGGAAATGATGAGAATAAATTAATTTGACTGTTGGACTTGACCAACCTCATCCTGCTATCGTATGTTGTTGGCTTGGTGTCTTAGAAAATGCTAACTTCGTTTTGAATACTGGGAATCTCCGGCGCCGATACCATCTCCCCTCCCTCCCAGTTAGTATTTTGTGTACAACCTCAACTCAACTCAAATCATGATGTTTGCTGAATCTCAACTCCTAAGCTCGCTATAATGGTTTATCGTCGTCTGGAAGAACTAACTTGGGAACTAATTGTAAATATTTCCCTCACTATGTACATTTATATCTTCTTTTTCTTCTTGTCCCCTCCCTTCTTGAGCTGGAACCTTGTTGGCTTGCAAGGTATGCAGAAATATCATGTAGATACAGGATTCATGAAGATCGAAACAACTCATCTGTCTAGTAAAAGAATAGTCCAGATCAATAGTAGCTCTCGGCTCGTATGCTGCCTTCAATCCAAATATCTCTTACCCGTAAGAAAACCTATAAAACCAACTTAATTACTGCTTAATATCCACATGAACATGAGTTGAACAACATAAGAATAGACAAACAAGAACTGGGTTCTCCGGTTCTTTTGCGCCCTCGCCACCGCATGAACGGTTCCTCTTGGATTATCTGTCGCATTTTCGGGGAGAAGAACGTATTTAAGACTTCGCAACTGGATAAAATGGTAATAAAGCGTCAGCCTTCCGTCTCACAAGGAATAAGAGCGACAAAAGAAATAATAGTTTACCAGAAAAAAGGCGTTTGCCATGAAGAAATAGCCAAATCCAAGCCATTTGATCCAGCCGAGAACAAATATCTCTTGCACCAACATGGTTGCAATAATCCCGACAAACTTGTAACCACTATAGGCAACCAAATCCAGCAGTTGCGACTCATTGTTGATATTTAGAAGATAACAACCAAACTTTAAACCAACTATTTCCAGCACGACTATTGCGAACGCTGTCGAGGCGAGCTTCCCGAGTAGTTCTGGGTGGAAGTGGCCACGTATACCAGCAAGCATAGTGTAAAGGAGAATATAAGTGACAAAAGCCATGACAGGTATGTACATGTCTGGGCTATTCAGGTCATCTCTAGGCGGCAAGAATAGCCCTTCTGCTTGTCCAGGGCCTGCGCCTTTCGGAATCCGGGACCACGGACGGTGTCGCCAGGGGAATATAACGAGCCGTAATTTATTCAGGACGTATGAATTTGAAACGTTGAAGTAGTGCTTTAGAGCTGTGTAGTTGACATAGCGGTTCATCTGATAACTTGTCAACCATTTGTTCAAAGAATAGCAGAGTATATGGTTCCCAGAGAACATACGTTTGTCGTAAGCAGCTCTTGGCTATTCTTCATGGCTGATGCACCCATTTGGAAACCGAGCTGCGCTGCTGGGTCGCTGAAGAAACCACCGTAGGCAGGGTGTAGGCCACCCTGATGCATCGGGACCGAAGTTTGTTGTTGGTACGGCGACGCATTGTAGGCTGAAGCGGAAGCTCCACCCTGGGATTGAGAGAGGGGTGGTGGTGACCGCATTGTGTGGTGTGGGATTGGATGCTGAGGAACCTGTAATATACTATCAGGATAAAATTGTAAGCTCATATGATAATATGGGATCTTACGGGGTGGTGGAGGAGAGGAGGAGACGCAGCCGTGAAGGCAGGTCTTTGGTGCGCCATCTCTCGAGAGTTTTGGATAAAGCTCCACTATCGGGGGAGGAGGATCACAGCTACACTAGTAGCACGTATGGTGCGGTCCCGGAAGTATAGATACCGTCAACTATATATCAGCAGTATCGACGGGGGGGAATGACGGAGGAAGAGGAGGAGAATGTATTAATGTGATCGATGGAGGAGGAGGAAGGGATGGATGGATGGATGGATGGATTGCTCTGGGCTGACGTTGGCGTGGTATTGGAGAGAGATCTGGCTCCCACAAGCCAAACCAACTGACAAGGTTCAGACGCGACATAATAGCATCAACGCATCTGGTGCACTTTAACTTCAAGCTCATCGCGCCTGAACCTTACGACACGAGACTCAGATCCTAACTATAGCACCCATTGCATATACTAGACCTCACACCGGAGAGCGATAATGTCGCCGTAGACGCCCAATCATCAGAGAAGAACTGTTCGACCAATTTTAACGATGTACTGGCCGCTTAACGTGCCGAGGGTGTACACCTCGAAGCTACCCCGGCATGCCCTGGACGAATTTGCTCGAGACACCGTACCATCGTCACCGCTCGCCTTTTCCACTGACACCCCTCACACAGCGTCAAATACCGATCTAGACGATGACATTGGTGAACCATACGTTGGTGACCTACCAAACCCTCTGGAGACGGTCCTCGAAACAGCAGACCTGGATAGAGAAGAAGACCCTCATGTGTCGGAGAAGGAAGCTTTAATCGAGGAGACAGATGATGAGCCGGTATTGGTCGAGAGATATGATAAATTCTCAACCTATAGCGATGATGGAAGCAGACATGCGGGTTCTGCTAGTCTGCCAAGTCGCGATGTCCTAGCGATCAAGATCTCTCGGAGTGGATTGCTCTTCGCTACAATAAGCGCTGCAGAATTGGTAGTTTGGCAGACACGGGTAAGTTGGTTGTGCGGACATGCATATACTCTCTCTCTCTCTCTCTCTCTCTCTCTCTCTCTGAGGCGTATTATCTCTCAACTGAGTTTGCATAACTTCCTCGATATATGCCGATCAGCTAAGTTGATTGACCAAAGTACCTATGAATTTTAGCCCACTGCAGTTGTCGCCCAAGTTCTACGTTCCGCTTCATCGCTCAAACTTTACGGACAAAATGTCGATGTTATGATTCGACCTGATTCGCAGGTAGTTGTCGTTCAAACAACGGAGGGTTATTTGATCACATATACCCTTCAGTCTGATCCCTCGAGCAAAGTCTACAAACAATCGTTTCCAAATAAAACCCACGCACAGAATGCGATGGGGAATTATTCCAGCCTATTGAATGGGGCGACGGATGGCGGCGGCGTGAAGGAATACCTCATCCGATTCCGCATGGTCATCAAGATTGATGCAGGAATCAGCAAGTATGTTCCCAGACCCCAGTATCAAACGGTTCAGTGCATGCTCTAACATGAACAAAGAGCTCTAGCCTGGGATGACGAGGTGATAGTGACAACACTGCGGCCCCCCGCTATTCAATGTATTCGGTGGACACCTGATACGACATCTGGTCAACAAACAAGTACGGAGCTTCTTAGTCGGATGAATTGGATCCAAGGCAAGAAGGTCACGGTTTCTGAAATGGTTCATGACCGCCCTATGAATTTGAGCACCTGGGTGGCCAGCGATGGAAGGGCGTATGCGGTTCAGCGATTGCCATCTTCTGTAGGAACAATATTCTAGTATCAATAACTGGGAAACGCTAATCGTGCTTTCAGGAAGCTGAAGTAACGGGGAGGCTGTTTAAAGGATACTGTTTCCACCAGCCGCAATCTGAAGGCACAATCGCAACGAAAGCTGCCATAAATGCAAGATTCTCACTGATCGCCGTGGGAACTACCGGGTTCGTTCTTTTTTATAGGCAACAAGGGAGTATCCTTTGCTAAACCGAATTAGGGGCCAACTTTACGTTTATAACGCCAGAGATTACGTTGGCAATATTCCGATATCTCACACAATTACACCACCAGCCTCAAAGTGGTCATCGGGAAAGTTAACGTTCCTTGCATGGTCCCCTGATGGATATGCGTTATTTGCTGGGTTTGAGAGTGGGTGGGCACTGTGGTCTACATACGGGAAACTCATAGGGAGTACATTTTCGGCGGATAACGTCGAGAAGGAAAGATTCAACGATGCATATCTCGACGGTTTACTAGATGGGGCGTGGCTCCCAGGCGGGGTAGAGATCGCTCTAATTAGTGAAAAGCGGATGCCAGATGACACCACCCAAAAGAGTGAGAATATTTACATAATGGAGCTGGCACGTAGCTCGGTTACAGGAATGTTTAACGCGGTAGGTACAATCCCCACAGTCTTGTGCCTCGAGATAACAGCGCTTATTGTACATATAGCAAAACATTTCAAGAACAGTATTACAAACACCCTCGAAACTGCTTGTCTATCGAGGTTACGACCAGTCCGATCTCCAAACATTATCCACAGAACAGACTTTGTGGCATCATGTTCCAGTTCCTCCAACATACTTAGTAGATAATTATCCCATCCGACAAGTCGCAATATCGCCCGACGGTAGATACATAGCGATTGCTGGCAGAAGAGGCCTAGCACACTACTCCATTCACTCAGGGCGGTGGAAGACATTTGTAAATGATACCATGGAAAATGATTTCGTCGTAAGAGGTGGATTGTGCTGGTATCATCATATCCTCGTTGCGGCAGTCGAATCTGACGATATGTACGAACTGAGGCTTTATTCAAGGGAGTTACAACTTGATAATACCCTAATACTGCATATTGAAACGTTGCCCAGCCCAGTTGTTCTAGTGACATTGACAGGAGATGATGGGCTTCTTGCATACACGCACGACAACGTCCTCTACCATTTCATATTTACTACCACCAAAGATACCGTTATGCTAAGATTGGTTGGGCAAATCACATTTCATGGTATCGTGCGAGCTCCGGCAAGAGTTCGCTCCATCAGTTGGGTATTACCTGAAGAACAACTCCGAGAAGGGGATCCATCCCGTGATGTTGCACTTGCTACGGTTCTATTCTTAGTTGATGGTAAACTCGTGGTGCTTCAACCATCCACCACAGAGGGCGGGGAGCTAAAATATGAGATGAGGGTGCTATGCCAAAATGTTGAATATTATATGCTAATGAGGGATCTCCCGGTAACACAAAGACAATATATCTTGTCGCCAGAGGAACTAAACGGCTTTCCAGCTCAAGATCTCAATGATTCTTTATGGGTGTTCGAAGGTCAGGACTTGCGTGTTTGGATTGATGTCAAAGATCTTTTAGCTGGCTCTGTAGAATCTAAGGAGCTCCCTCCAGCAGTCAAGGTCCCGGTTGATTTTTATCCACTTTCAATCTTACTTTCTAAGGGTATCATCAGTGGTATCGAAGTGGAGATTGTGGAGCGGAGAGATGTTGCATTCTCCTTTTTCCGCCTTGGGTCAAGAGTATGTAACTTAGAATGGTCATAACAGTTGCATTGGTATTTTACTAACTCTTTTTTAGACTCATCTTTTCTTCAACTACCTACTTCGCCACCACCTCCAAAATCGAGATGAGGCTGCAGCAATTGGTCTGGCAAAACAATATGAAGGAGTCTCGTATTTTGAGCACGCACTTGAGGTACTTCTACACGACGTTCTAGATGATGAAGCTGATACATTGCCAGAGCAAGAAGGTTAGTCATACTAACCCCAGAGTCAACTGACCCCCTCCGTTATTCCGTGATACTAAATTTTCATTAGTCGCTGTCTTGCCACTCGTTGTTCGCTTCCTCTCTAATTTCCCCGAATATCTGAACGTCATTGTACAGTGTACCAGAAAAACAGAAGTTGCATCTTGGTCACATCTCTTCTCTGTTGTTGGGTCACCTCAAGTGCTTTTTGAAGAGTCTCTATCCCGGGGGTTGCTTAAAACTGCAGGTGGATATCTCTTGATTCTTCATACGATGGAGAAACTGTCATCTTCCTCTCAGGACATGGTTCGGCTTTTTTCAAGGGCGGTTGCGGAGGAAGATTGGGATTTGTGCAAAGAACTAGCAAGGTTCTTAACTGCACTGGATAATAGCGGGAAAACTTTAAAAGAGGCGTTGGAACTAGTAGAGTTGAGGAGTCCGGGTAACGACGAAGAGAAAAGCTTTATGTTTGAGAGTGCTAGACGGCTCGAACTACCGAATATATCAGCGACTAGTAGCCGAGATACTCTAAGTCCACTCGGTTTGTCAAGGGGTGGGAGCCCAGGTGATTCCAATTTGCTTGATTTTTCTTGAGAATGCGATTTAGATTCTTGGGGACTATTGGTGTTTTCGGTTCAGATTTTACATAAACCTTGGAGATTGTCCCTAATATCAAGTAGTTAGTATTTACTACAATTGCTGAGATCGACAAGCATTTAGAAAACGGTTAACTGTGATGGTTTAATTTAGCATCCTAGAATGATAAATTCCTTTATAGTTGTTATAATTCGATACCCTTGCCTAAGAGCAAGACTAAAGACTAAAATATTAAGAGAACTGCTAAGTTTAGAATGTACCTATGTGGTTAGTCCATCGTACCGCTATCTAATACGACCTGGAAATCTGAGGATTCCAGAGACTCACGTTTTGCGTAAAAATAATCGAAGCCAGGAAGCAGAGATTCATAATAAAGAATATATTTCAAATAAAATTCAGCAGCTTAGTGTACATATCCCTTATAAGCGCCATAACTCCGTTACGAGAGAGGTGGCCAGGGGATGATGGGTTCTCTCTCACCCACTGAAGCTATCCTCATTCTCCCAAACTTTGTTAACAAAGAACAGCCAGATATCGTAATGATTCTTTTCGAACTCAAAGGTTTAGGAAGGATAGTTCTGACCTTTTGGAAGATGAGCTCAGAGTTTAGGTAAGATCATTGTACTTTCCGATCCCGTAGCAGGGCATTGACGAGATCTAGATCTTTTTCTTTATAGGAGCGGGGGGTGGTAGCATCAGGCCGGTTTTTTTGCCTTCCCCAGTATCCACTCTCTTGGTTCCAAACTTCGATTGATCTCCGACTTGCGTAAATGTCCCACTCTGGAACCATTTATCTGACTCCGCCTTTCGTTTCCTTTCCAGCTCCTGCTTGACCTTTGGATCCACGAGTTCAATTCCCTGTACTGGCGTAAATGCCAAGCTACTGGCGGTACCGCTGACTCCTGCTGTGCTACGCGCACCAAACGAGCTCATCATACCGCCTGGAGTATTCTTAAATGGATTGATAACAGATTGGTTTCCACCAGCAGAAGTACCCCACCCAAGGTTATTCTTACTAAGCTTAGCTCGCGTTCTTGGGTCAACTTTAGTAGCTCGGATCTTTCCATTGTCTTGTACACCCATCATTCCTATTCCCTTAGTGCTATCACCGTATGAGACCTCTTTTTCGGCTTCCCCAAACACCAGTCGGTTTTGTTGCTTGCGTAGTTCTGTCATAGCAGTGGCTTCTTTCGCCTTTCTTACTCTCCTACCACCACGTTTTCGGGCTGGTTTGTCATCCGGTGCAGGTAGGGCTTTTGGTCCTTTGTTTGGTGGAGGTTCCGTCAGCTTTTCCAGACGTTCTATGATATCTTGTTTCAAAGTTTCCCCCATTGACCCATCCGTGTGCTCATGAGCAAAATCAACCCTCACAGCTAGCACCACTTTGCTAGAGACAATACGCATAGCTTTGATTTTAAGGTCGTTAGGAATTTGGCGGATTATGGGGGAGTGGTACAAGAAACCTTGTTGTCGGATACCAACATTGGTAGCAAGAGTAACCGCGGTCTTGCGCTTTGAGCCAAGGCCTGAGATATTACAGGCAGGCATTTTTGCAAGACCGGAAAGACCACCCGCGAAACCAATCATCTGGGCAGCCGTCGTGGAGCCAATGATTGCCGATGTGTTTGGCGCGAACAATGTCATTCGGGAGGAGACATAGTTAATTATAGTATGCTTCGCCTTGTCAAGCGCAATCGTCATCTCGCACGCCGGAAGTACAGCTGCAAGTTCCTTTTCGGAGAGCGGCCTCCCTTTCGATGTTGTAGCTTCCACAGTAACCACCATAACTGTAGCACTGTCCAGAATAGTACGAAGTTGATGTTGCATAGGTTGTAGATGAAGGTCATTTTTGATTATAGCGACAGTTTTGGCGTAATCTAACGGATTAGTGACGAGGTTTTCGAGCTCCGGGTATCGAGGCGAATAGTGGTCGCGAATGAACTTGTGAACGAGTATTATTTCCGAGTCAATTTCGACTGAATGCTTATTCGACTCCACAATAAGATGATACTCTGGGTTCTGTTCGACGGAGCCGATGATGGATGTTGGCATTGGTTGTGACTGATAATACGCGATTTTCTGTTTTCCATCGTTAGACATGTTAGTCCGGCGCGACTTGAGCTCTAGAAGTCAATCATACCTCTAGTACGGGTTCCAAAACCCTCATCAACTTCGCAATGCTTCGAACATCATCTACTTTGCCTAGTTGCATCTTCTCTATCCGCGCCTTTGCCTGCCCTTCTTCTTCTTCGCCACCATCGTCCACCCTTCCTCCTACATCCCCCATCTCCTCGTCCTCGTCATCATCCTCATCGTCTCCGTCGATGTCTATTGCGTTTCTCGTGCTGGAGTTGCCATTTTGCTTGTTAGAGTATAGGTCTAAGGTCGTGTTTAGCGAGTCAGCTTCCTTCTCATCTTCACCTTCGGACTGGTCATCAAAATCGGCGAGAAGTTCGTCCGCCAAGGACATGGTTGCGATGGAGTCGAATCAGATTATATGTGGTCCCTAAATGATAGAGAAGCAACGATAGGAGAAGGTTGTTGGAAGTGTGAAGGTGGATGACCGTTGCGGATGTAGAAAGTTGATTGATGACTATACACAGTTTGGTTTCAACAGTCTCTAGCCAAACCAACAACGCAGGGTTTCGAGGAATTTCTAGGCCAAGCCAAAAACAACACATGGCAGTACGAATGCCCGTATGAATCAACATCTGGCCATAGTATGGTATCGTTTGCGTGATAATATCTTGGTCGCAATACTTATAATTATTCCTAATGGATCCATGGCTTATAGAGATGTCTCTTCGTAATGGCAAGATTAATTTCAATGAATACGAGGAGCAACAGGTATTACAATTACGAGACCACACAATTAGAGCGAACAGGAATAATCAAGCCGATCGAAACGTTAGACACCGGTATCATCTAACGTTAACTAAAGTAGACTTCATCGCCGTACACACATATATATACTTAAGCACTGTTTATTTATTTAATTGGTACAGAGTGTTGATAAAAGGGAACCAGTGTATGCCAGTTCTGATAACCTAGTGACTCAGAACACAGGAACTCGTGCACCTAATTCTCGCGATATAGAAAAAACTCGATTATTATGTCGGAACGATAGTAGTGGATTTAGAACTTGACCGATATTTTACATCTATATTGTAATACATCTAGGTGATCCAAGTAACTGTTGCGCAGATGATATTTCTACATCCGAGCACCTAAGGACCAACATCTTGTTACAAAGTATATACTTTTTTTTGGCGCCGTCACCACGTTGACCTTTAAGTATCGTTCTCATTGATGGAGCTAGCACTTGCTATATGGTGAGAACACTCTCAAATAGACATCATTTCTATGAGGCACTCTGCATCTGGTATACGTGTGACTATATGCAAGGTTGGAAGGACGCTTAACTTAAGTTATCTAGTTCCGAATTGATATAGAAAAACAGCAATGTGAAGAAGAATCAACGATAGATATATTGCAGTAGCAAACATGATGTAGTGAGCCGGCACAATACAGGCATCAACTAAATAAGGCTGAGCGCGAGAATCAACAAGAAAACACCAAAAGAAAAACATTGGCCGTCAGAATATCAGTTCGTCGAGTTAGGGAAATTATTGTCAACCTTCGCGGCGAAGCAGAAACCAAACTTTGCCATCCCATCAACTCCGTTCAGCGCCATCAAAATCCATTTCGCATGACAGATCGCTTTGCATTCGGGCAACTACACTACCGTTTCCCTCTGCCAGCACCTGGACCCCCAGGATTATTCCACATTCCAGGGTTTCCCCAAACGTTGTTTTGCCCAAGGCCAGAGTAGGCTACACTCATGAGTGGCTGCTGTCCAGAGAAACCTTGATCTCCATTCATAGCGTTTCCGTTTGGCATAGAGCTCCAGATTTGGCCTGGGCGCTGGGAATTGATGGGATTTGTTACCCCCCATGGGGCTGCAGCTGCAGGACTATTGAAGCCGGCGCCTTGTCCCCCTTGTGGATTCTGTTGGTTGTTATTCCCAGGAAACATTGGACCTAGAAATCCTCTTCCTTGAGGGAGTGGGGCCGGATGTGGCATCATATTCGAGTTCACATTGGCAGGACCGCCGCGCGCAGCAAACCCGAACCCACCTCGCCCAGTTCCATCCGGGGCTTTGGGTTCTCGCACAGGGAATTGTGAGTTTGGCCCATTTTGAGCATTTTGCCCGTAGAATTGCAGATGTCCCGGGGGTTTCTGGCTGTAGTTTGGATCGTATATACCTTGAGACTGAGCTTGGGGTAAATTCTGGTTGGGGATATTGCCAGAGCTAGCCTGTGAAGGAAAATGTGGCCCGTACGGTGTCTGATAGTTGTGCGATGATGGTTGTGGCTGCTGAGAATGATAATGTGGTGTATTTTGGCTTTGGTTCTGGCCTAGGAATTGATTGAACTGGTAAGGTTGTTGTTGGATCCCTGGTGATGAGTACGAGCTATTCCATGGAGAGCTTCCGGAATTTTGAGGCTGTCTTTGCGCGAAATTCATATTCTGGGAGCTGTTATATGACTGCGGTTGGCTTTGTGGTGGGAATACAGATTGATTACCATAGCCAAAATTTCCAGGCATCTGAGGTAGAGGAGGGGGGCTTGTCGTGTACTGGACAGGGTAGTTTATGTACTGAGGTTGAGGCATGTTTTGGGCGAAATGCGTCCGAGATTGCATTTCTCTTATTTGAGCTTCGGCCTGTAATTGCTGATCAAGATGATAACTTTCAACTGTCCCTGCAACCATTGCGCTACGAGGAACAAAGTCATCGTCGACCCGTTCTCTTCTTCGTTGCCTGGAAGATGGCGACGTTTTGCGTGAAGGTGTATTCTTGTTCTGCTGACTAGAAGGTTTAGCTCCGGAGGGTGTAGCAGTTCCACTATTCTTCCCACTAGACGAGGGATTCTTCTCCATGGAATCCCCACCTGTGGCAGCGGAGCTATCTGGGCCGAAAAGTC
The DNA here is from genome assembly GCA_036971435.1 of Dactylellina sp. 'tibetensis'. Classification (NCBI taxonomy): domain Eukaryota; kingdom Fungi; phylum Ascomycota; class Orbiliomycetes; order Orbiliales; family Orbiliaceae; genus Dactylellina; species Dactylellina sp. 'tibetensis'. The sequence continues at coordinate 759,169 of JAKDFA010000017.1, read as the reverse complement.
TCTCTCTTGCTTTTGCATATCGTTCTTCCTTTTCTTTCCTCTCTCGTTCCATCTTTTCCTGTAGCGTTTCCTTCTTTACCTCCACATCAGATCCTGCATCACTCTTAGGGGTTCCGCCACCTGGTTTGTTCGGATCACGCTCAGGTGAATTTGTATTTGTGGCTCGCTTTAAGATCTTCATTTCAGGCCGATATAATGTCTTCGCCGGTTGTGCCGCTGCTGCAACAATTTCAAAGGAGCCACCTTCGTTCGCGGCATTCCATATCTTCATGTTCTGCACATGCATACTGATATCATCTACGGAAACCGGAGTGGCAGCGGCGGTAGGTTTTTTCGCAAGGATCACTGGGGGGTTTCCGGAAGGCGGTATGTTATATGTTTTCGCGTCTTCTGGCTTATCGACGTACTCAGTCGTAGGTTGCTTCTGCTATCCAAATCTCGTCGGTTAGCTGTCTCTTTCTAGATATGAATAGTGCAGCAAGCTCATATGTCATACCTGCGAGTTTCCCCAATCATCGTCATCCCAGGCATCGGGGACACGAGTGGCCCCAGAACCAACACCATTGGCTGCCATTCTGAGGTTGTTAAAAATCCAAGCGTTGGCCTGGATGGACTAATGTCAATAGTGTAAATGATATTCGGATATCTGAGCACCAGCGATTGACTGCCCCGCTCTTAGGATCTTTTATAAATATGTGTCTTGTACGCAACTGGTTGAGATTCAGTATGTGCAAAAGGACAACGATGACTATCGGCGGACAAAGAGTTCTGTCTGTTTTCGGGCTGGGTGCCAACAGTGCTGGATCCTGTCACGATCAGCTCAGCTCCTCTGGAGCAGAAAATACGACGTCCGAGGTCTTCACGCGGGATGAAAGTTGTCGCGGTGAACGAGACCGAGAGAGCGAAGAGAGAGCAAGTTCGGGTAAAGAAACGCGGCACGGAAGAGCTATCAAGAAGCAGCAATAGAACGGCAGTCAACTCGGATGTCGGTAGCTCGGAACAGGGGCGCCATTCTTTCGTCAGAGCGAGCAAGAACGAAGGCGTGCGTTTTAGAAAGAAAAAGCCGAATCAGCGGATATTTTATCGAAACGATAGAAATTAAGTGGGGGCGTCTTGATGTTGTTGGGAATCCGAACTGTCGTCCGCGGGGAAGCAGTGGGACGGTGCACGCGGATGCAGGTGTCGACGGCAGAGGTTGTAGTTGGCAGTTGGTTTAGTTCGTCGACGCCCATCAAAAAAGTTGCCGCTTTGGCGCCACAGCGGCAGGCCTACGCCAAGTTGAACGGGCCACTGCCCACAACCACTAAATAAAGTTGAAAACCTATCCAATAAATCACTAAGCCTCTCGAGTGAGTATTTAAAGTAAGTACTAGATAGATTCATTGTCCAAAACTGCCCTCGTAGCAGAGCCACTATAGTCTAAAGTAGTTCCTTCTCTCTTTACCATTCCAAAGTGTATATATATTCAACAAAACGCACCAACGCCATAGAATATGCAATCGCCTCTACATGATCGCTAAAAGAATATTAATTTGGTTACCATCCTCCGCCGACCTTCTGCGCCAGCTCAGCTGCTTGCAAGGTGCTCATCTCTCCTGTCACTTTCCCCACGCTGCTCTCTACCGCTCGATAAGTTGTGTATGCAAGTTTGGCAAGTGGAATATCTGCTTCGTCCACCCACTCGTTCAGAAATCTTTCAAGCTCGAGCGTACTAGCGTCCGAATTTGTAGCTCTGATGATCTTCTTTTCCATCTCGAAGGTTTCCTCATCGGCAGAGTAATAGGCTTCGTCAACCTTAGCAAGCCAGGCTTTTGACTCTGATTTAGCTACAACACCAGCCTCCGCTATCTCCCGTGCGATAGATTCAAGGATGAATGGGTCATCAGGTTTAAGCTGCCCTCCGCCATTCGTGCATCCGCCGGGGCAAGCCATGACCTCAGCATAGGAATATTCGCTGCCAGATGATGATGATGATGATGATGATGATGATGATAGTAATGTACCAGCTCTAGAAGCCGGAGTCCTCGCAGTCTTTGAAACCACCTTTCTAGCTGCTCCTGGCAGCATCCTCAACTTTGCTGGCTTGAGCTTCCGGACTAAATTTTGGATATTTCTGAAACCATAGAACCGGGCCATTTTAACGATTTCTGTTTTGCCATCGGAACCTAGCAGCACAAACTCCACTACATCTGAATTTCTTCCTCGCTTTTCGATTATTGTGCTTCCTGGGTGTCGCAATTGAAGCTGCTGGATGATGCTAGCCAGATATCCACCTGAAGTACCAATTTGTAGGTTCGAGCTCCCCCCAAGTGTAATACCATCAGTATGCAAGAGAAGTCTCTCAAGGGCAGGGATGGGAGGTGATGGTTTGGAGAGCAGCGGTTCTGGAGACAAGCTGCTAAATTCAACATCTCGCGAAACAGCCAGTTGGAGTAATTCTCGGGTTGTGATTACGCAGTCAACATCTCTTGTGGGTGTGATATCCTCCTCCGTTCTCCAGGCTGCATCTGTGAGTTCGGCACGGCTAGCTTCTAGTTTTTTATCAAAACAAGGCATAACGGCTGTATGATATATTTCCACATCAGCATCGAGATACTTGGGTAGAAGTGATTTTAGAAGAGTTCCGAGCAGAGCCTGGGGTGATTTAAGTCTTGACAGATGCGGGAGAACTGCAGGGTGCGTCTTTTCGAGATAGCAGACGAACCCTGGACACTCCGAAGTTAGAATTGGGAGTTTCGGACTTCCGTCAATTCCAGATCTAGATCCAGCAGCCAAAGAGGCCTCGAGTTCCAATGCAGCGAGGTGCAGACAAACGGACAATAACGGAGCAGTGTCAATAACATAGTCAAATCCTCGTTTCCCATGGGCTGAAATGGACTCGAGTAGTAATCGATCAATCATGTAACCGATTTCCTTGGTGGACCTGCCCATCGCCGCGGCCAATGAAGCTCTAGTCTGCGGAGAAATTGAAGCGATAAATACCCGTTTCCGTGTCTTCGGAGCCGCTGCATCATGCACGGCCGGTTCAGCAATGCCTTCGCGGTCAACATTGTGATTGACCCTGGTAGATAGGTCGGAGTCCAGAACACTCAGCACTTCTTGGTGGGATTGCAGAGAGACAAGGACGGCTTCTGCAGATGTGACGCAACCGGAACAGGCGAGGCAGTCGGTGAGGGATATTTGGGCAGCTTGAAGCTTTGCTTCTGTGGCTGCGACTTGATCTTCTGTCGTTACCTCATAATAATTCTAGATAGATGGATATTTGTAAAGCATGGTCAGCCCAGGTCAATTTTTGAGCATTAAAAATGTGGGTAGACCACGTAGCAGACCAAGAGCTAACGATTGGCTGGGTCTAAGATCAGAGGTAGCTCGGAGCTAGCCAGCAGACAGGACATACCTCGGGCTGGGATACGGCTGGGAGAGTTTCGACCGGTTTGATGCAGGCTACGCCAGGACTGATAAAGTCGTTCAGATCATCGGCGCTGAGGATTGCACTCATTCTGACGGGCGACGGTCAGAAAGGTCGAACGGTTGCCGTCGGAGGGCCTAGGGGAAGCTGCAGCGGCAGAAGCAAGGGCAAGTTGGCCACGACAGAGATCCACCACGTATGCGTGCTATCCGGTGTCGTCCTGGTCTTCCTCGTCCTAGTCGTATGGAAATCTTCTGAGAGCACGGTTTGTGCATTTCGTTTCTCCCTTCCGTTTTTGAGTAAAAGTCCTTCACTTGGGTATCTTAGTAATGAGAAACAAGGTGTAGGAGCACCGTCGGCCTCTGCGTGGCGAACAATCATTTGTCCCCTGCCGAAATCGGGCTTATGCCATTGGCCAGCCCCACCGCCAACGCAACGCCCTGCAACACATCTCGATTCCTCAGTTGCAATTAAAATTAATTGCGACTCCGTGCATTGCAAATCGATGGAGTCGGCACCAGCGGTTAATTCGCTGACCAAAAAAAAAGGAATCTAGTGGTTTTTGTTTTTATTTTGTTTGGAGTATCCGATTCCAAGTCTAGAGTGATATCGGTACCTGCTCTTGTGGATACAGTCCTAGCTCAATGGGGACTGGTATTACATCTCCCAGTTGAGCTAACTAGCAAAAGCTACTTGCAATTGGAGATGACCATTATCTGGCTGCGGCTACCGTCGTGCATGTGTCCATGCGATACCTCGTCGATGGGCGACAGGGCGGGGTAGCCTGAATCGTGCCTTGCATCCAAGGAATTCTCTTCCAGCAGTCGACATTCCAGGGCACCTTCCCAAACACGCTGTCTCGCGGCCTTGCGCAATTGCTGTGATGTATATACGCCAGCCGTCAGTCCCATCGTGAACAAGAGCTTAAAAGCCACTTTTTCTCCCCTCTTTGTCCAGAATTCCTTCTTGCTGGCCATTATCCAACTTCAGTATACCGCGCATACTTCATTTCCCAAAATCAAAAAATATCATACTATTATCTGCTCACAAGCAACCATGGACGAGACTAAGAATTACAGACCAATTTCCAGTCGCCAAAGCGTTCGCTCTTGGAGTTCGAGGTCAAGTCGTCGCGCGAAGGGCCTAGCGCTGTTTGCATGTGCAATCTTCTCCTGTCTACTATGCGCCTGCTCCGTTCGTCCCGACTACGACTCTGAGGACGACGTTTACGATTACTATTGATCAAAGGTCACATCAAAAGATGCCTACCACTTTTCTAAGTAAGCCCCCTCCAGTTTTCCCTACTATTTCATCCATATTCACGTTCTCACGGATTTATATCGATAGAACATCTGAATGTATGTGTACATATGCAGACCCTAAGAGCAATTTCGCCAGTAGCGATAGTTATGCTGGACTGGAGACAATCTACTTGTCCTAGAATTATTAGGCTTCAGTCCAAGGCTTCGATTCGAACAAGGGAGCACGGGGTCTCATGACAGGCGGTGAATAGCTAATCCCGGCTCATGCGATTTCTCGTGTGGCTACGACGGATACGCTAGTTACATTCCGCAACGTTGAACAAAGATGTTTTATGCTGTTATGAGCTATAAGAAATACCACAAAAGGGATGTTTTCTTGTCTCTAGAGGCTAGTCGGGACTGGTGGCAACAACGAGGTGCCAGATCTCCGGGAACAACCAAATCCAGCACCGCGGGAAAGGCCAAAAGTCGACGCAAAGGCTGCTTCCCTGGTTGGCATTTGGTACCGCTCACTCGATAGTGCAGGATGCAGCTATCATTCGTTCATTACGACTTTTCTTTTTTCGTTTGTTATTCTCTCTCACATGTACTATCTCTCGAGAATCTATATTTCTTTTGTTACAGCTGTACAGTATCGCCATTACAAAAAGAATCTTTTTTACCAAAAAATAGGCCGAATTGGAGCATCCAAAAATAGCGGTGGCTCCGCGAGTACTCGTATTTGTAACAGAGAAGACAGGTGATATAATGCGTCGTTTACCGCCCCTTCTGTTCTATTCAATTATGATCTAGCTGCTACTTTCATATCTATACGTCCAACACGCCAAATCCAGTATATATCCGCTCTCGATACGTACATACAATAATATTACTACTATTAAAAGGTGCTGGTCGCTACTCGCTCTTGTGTTTTTTATATATATTGTTTTCATCAACTCATTATCGAAGAGGTTTGGTATCCCACAATTCGCTGATCATTAACGGACCGTGCCGTGAGAAGAAAGCACGAGAGTATCAAGAGAGAGAGAAAAAGAGAAGAAACGGGAAAAAAAAAGGATATTAGCCTGCCGCTAAAACTGGTTGGTAGCCCTTGGACTGATTGGTAGCTGGAACAAATCGTCATCATCGTCTTCATCCTCTGCAACCGAAAAACTGGTAACACGCCCCTCATCCGCCATGCTCAACCCATCAAACTTGCCCACCACTAGGCCTAATCCCGTGACCGGGCTGGGCGGAGGGATCGCTTTGATCCCATCAGCTGGCAAGCCCGACACGCCTTTGATATTTGGCTGGTACGCGCCAGCAGGATACTTTGGTGTTGGAGATGTCGGCCACGGAACAGGCGGATCATCGTAACGGTGTCCTATCCCCATGCTGGTCGAAGCCAACGTCGCCTGCGACGTCCACTCCTTCGCGGTAGCTGTCGGCGAGGTCGGGGTATCCGTCACCGCGGACTTGATGGCCAGATCTGCTGGGAACGGATCGGGCAACGCAGGTCTCGCCTGCGCGATCCTCTCCAACGTGATATTAAACTCCTCCTCCAGCCAGGCCTTCTCTTCTTTCAAGTGTTTGCTGCTCTCCCCGGCTTTGATTTTCGCCTCAAGGTCCTCCAGTCGTCGAACCGCGAAGACAGTGTGTAATATACCCCGTTTATTACCTCTCGTTTTTGTCGCCGATGTCTCCACGTCTGATAGTATCAGATCAGCAATATATCTATAGTTCGCACCCAGAAACTCCGAGGAAAGCGGGTATGTCTGCGGCAGCGTCTTGACAGGGATCTCCAACGGCGCTGTCAGCTCTTCCTCGAGTAAAGAGCCGGCGGTCATCGGCGGGACAATCGCCGCTAGTTTCTGCCGTAGATAGACTTTTGATATGTGAGGCACGGTGCCGGGTATTAATGCGATCAGCATCACGGTATCTTCGTCTTCCGTTGGAGTGGGGAGGTTGTTGAATTTGGTGCCGTCATATGTGATTTCCTGGGGCACCTCGATGGGAGCGTCCCATTCCCAGCGCTGCTCTTCGAGGATAGGGAGGACGATGGGTTTCTCATCCCATTCGAGGGTATAAGTGGTCACCCGGTTCGTGGGCGGAGGGGGCGAAAGATCCGACCATGAGAATTCGACGAGCAAGGCTTTGGAATATGCTGAGGGAGAATCCAACACATTTTAGCTAGGGTTCATCCCGATACAGTTTTCGGAATGCAAACAGGTAAAGAAGGAAGTGGGAACGAGGAAGTGAATGAAAAGGGAAAAGCTTCGTCTTACCATCCAGCTCGTCGTTAACCGGGGTGCCGTTCTTCGAAGAGAGCTCTAGCCGTGCGATTGGTATCCGCTGGGACAAAGGCGGGGACGCCAGTCGTTCGTCGTTGCCTGATGCCATCGTATACTGACTCTACGAGAGAATCGAATAGCGGTGGTCTCGCGAAGGAGGGTAAAGAGAAGGATGGAGAGCTCGAGTGGTTTTGGGAGAAGGTTGTGAGGGGCGGGCTTAGCAGGAGGACCGATCCGATTACATTAAGGAGACTGGATTGAGAGCCGCTGAAAGTCTCTCGGCCCCAGCTGTTTTTCTATTTGTTTTTAATATAGTCAACGTACGTTAACGTTCCAGGTAGACAAGATACCAAGACCCTTTTTTTCCCAGCGTGAGATGCTCGTTCGAGCTCTCAGATTGCCCGCGGCCGGGTAGCTCCCCAGTTTAGCGCCTGGCTTAGGTAGGTCCTTAGGCAGAACGACACTTGCCTCTTGTAGGGCAAAATTCCCGGCTGGGAGATTATTATCACACGTTACATGGCATCGCGCAACTCCATCCATGTCCCTTTCATTTAATATATACTATACCATACTATCACGCTTGGTGGTTCGTCGGTTATTGCATTGTGTATGATTCTTTTTTTTTTATTTCAATAATTTTGCCTTTCTCTAGATCTGGTAATTTATATTGTTCTTTCCGTTCTGATATCGAGAAATGCTGTTGGCTCGAGTTTGACGGGTCGTGGAAATCCAACACGCTCAACACATATTCACAGTCGCATATGGAACGAGAGCTAAATAAGTATCTGGGATATAATGATTGTATACGATCTCTAAGAACTGACTGAACGGAATTCGCCAAGAAGTCTGTATTAAATAATAATCTATAATTTCTGACAATACAGGACGAAGAAGAGGTAGCGTCTGGCAAGTAATAGCAAAACTCCAAAAACCAGTTCAACCTAAGATATAACAGTATTCCCATAGTTTTCCACACCAGGGGCTCACTTTAAGAAGAGAGCACTCTACCATGTGGTAGCTTGCACAGTAAAATCACAGGCTACAGCGGCGCGCTTTCCAAAAAAGACACCTCTTTTTTTTTCTTGATATTTGAGGACAGACTAGGCATTAGGCCCAATTTACAGGGCAAGGGCAAGGCCGAGAACACCAGCGACACCCAAGACGCTAAGGCCAACAAAGGTCCTTGAACCAGAGTTGGGGGTCGATGTAGCGGCGGGAGGGGTGCTACTTTGGGACCCGGTTCGAGATGTGGTTAAGGATCCAGTCTGTGATCCGGTTTGGGAGCTGGTCTGTGATCCGGTTTGCGATCCGGTTTGGACTGAAGAAGTCTCTGTGGCCACAGTGTTGCTCCCAGTGGATGTGACAACAGAGTCAGTGACCGTTGGAGCGGCAGTCAAAGCGGTTGAAAGGTCGCTGATCTCGGCGGTGAGAGAGGCCTCCAATTGGCCCAAGGAAGACTGGATGCCTGGTGGCAACTGCGAGACGATTGAGGAGATGAAGGCTGGGTAATCAGATGGGTTGAGAGTTGCGATGGCGGACTCAATCTCGGAAACGAGGGAGGGTGGGATTTCAGTGATGAGTGGGCCGAGGAAGGCAGTTGCCTGGGAGAAGATCTCCTGGACGCCAGAGGGGAGTTCTGTCAAGACAGCATTGGGAATTTCCGAGAGGATATCGGAGATGACATTGTTCCTGCGCGATGCGAGGGTTAGCCGGATGAATCGCAAATACAATAAAGGTATAAAGACTTACTGTCGTTTCTCGGCGACTGTAGCGCTGCCGACGGCGGCGAGGGAAGCAACGATGATGGCCTTAATCTGCATTTTGATAGATCTATTTACTTTATTTATAGGTCTGCGGTGTGGACTTTGAGAATGGCCAAGAAAACAAGCGATTATATAAACCGGGAGGAGGTGTAAGGATAAGATGGGAAATCAGGAAATGGTGGTGAACTGAAAGAGGGAGAGTGGACGGGGAAAAGGGGGAGGGAGGAAGCTTATATATCGCCTGGTTCCGCGGGTCAGCGATGCCATTTATGTGCTGCAATGCTGCAATTCAGCATTTCGCCATTTCAGACGTGACGCTCCTAATTCTAATTCCAATTCTAAGCCGCTGCTGCTGCTGCTGCTGGTCGCATATTCCCTAGACCAGATTCCCCATCCCGAATCAGCTTAGTGCAAGGCAATAAAACCCAAGTGCCGAAAGCCCCGGTCAGCCCTGCCCGGGTCGTTATGATGCATCCAGCGAGGCTTGTTGGGGGGAGTGCTACCCGAAAGTCTTGGTTCTCATCGCACGAGCATGCCCAGAAACTCTTTTGAGACCGCAATCGATACCCAAACGGTTTGCAGAGTTTTTTTTTAAGATCAACGGGAACTGTACGTATCAACACTTTGTCGGCCTCGTAGGCCCTCACCGCCGCATGCTGACCGCCTTCCTCCCCTCTTCTTAGCTCTCAGCTGAGGTTCTGGCTCCTGCCCTTTAGCCCACGCGTTGACATGGCATCCATGATATCCATCCGTTAGCCAGGGGCTGTGTCAGACCAGTTTGATGGGCGGGCCCGAGTTTTCAAGGCAGATGGATGCTACGCTAGAGAATAATATTATGGGCCATCCATGGGCCATCCATGGGCAGTCTGTTCAATTGGCTACCGGCTTCAGATGTGGATTAGAAATACAGTACTTATTTGTTTATTTATTATTTCTATTGTTTCGACGGTTGAACATCACTTTTCTACACGGCTGAGAGGATTTTATTTTCGTTTCGGTGGTGCGGTTGATGCAAACAGCCCGGCGGTCTACGTAATCTCTCACCCGCCGTTCGGGAAATGATACCCTCCCACTCCTCCAGTTGCGTTTTTGCCGTTCGATGGTCTGTGGCAACACACCTGCGCACTCCCTCATCCCGCTCTATTCTTAGGAGACATTGGCCTTTCTTCGTATTTGTGTTTTATGGCGTTCTGTAACGTTAATGTTTCCGCAGCGACTAGCTGCACTGTGCCCTCTGTTTTAGCCGTCTTCTTTGAAGGCCAGGCAAGGCGTCAATCCGGTTGGGGATCGCGTGTTGTGCCTGGCCGCCGGCTGTCCATTTGCAACAAATATCCGGCCAACACTCTGCGCACGTGGAATCCATCCGTTCATCGACAGCGTCTGTCAGCATCCCGAACTTGCATGGCACGTCTAAATTTAGAATGTAAATGTAGTTTCCATTGCATTGCAGCCCCATCTATCTATATAAACAAACTAGAAAACAGCCCGCCCTGATTATCTAAAATCTATGCACTCTCTGTATGCGGTTTGTGTGTATATACGTATCTACGCAACTCCCTGAAAGGAAAACAAACGCCAAAGGAAATAAATAGAAAGGAATAAAATAAGGCGGAATGGCCTTTCTCCCTTTATAGGCCATAAATCTATCTTTCTTTTCATGATTTCCCGACAAGTATCATAGCCGGCACAGGTTCACATATCTTAAATCTGCTGGTAGTCCGATTTCCCAGTGATACCCTCCCGGCTATTTGCCTGCGATGGCTGGCTTTCTAGGACGACTTCTTGATCCGAGGTGGTCTTTGGCTCCGGCAAGTATTTAGACGGATGGAAGATGTTGAATACGATCAAGCAAGGTAGCATTGGAAGTGCCTCCAATACGTAAAAGTATACCTCATGTCCCATCAAATACCCGTCCCACCCTTGCGCGAACTCAACCGTTCTGTAGATCGAACGAACCTGTCAATCACCTTGTGTTAGTCATCCCACTTGAAGAAATTATAACATCCACATATTCTAAGTCGGATCGAAGAACTTATACATACCATGATGCAGAAGCAGCTGAGATAAAGACAGTACACCAGCACCCGCCATTTAGCGTTCGGGTTCGAGGCTTTCGTCTTGAGGTCAAACCGGAGGACAGCGCAAATGAAAAAACTGAAGAAAGCAATCTGGACACAGAGACCGCCCATCATGATATGCGTGCCTCGTTCCTGAGCGGCTGGGTTCTTACCATCCGTATTTGCGGATATTATTCTAGAATAAGTGGCGTCCCTTGTCAGCATTCTCAAAGTAACAGATTCGGAAACATCGAGAGAGAGAGGGAAAAAATGGGTTTACTAACGCTGCTCCGATGCCTTGCATGACGAAACTGAAAAGGTCACTGGTGACAAAGATCCATGTGATCCATCTTGCAGGCAGCAGCAATGCCTTTGCATTGCGGCCGCCGGGAAGAACGCCTGATAATAGCCGTCCGAGGATGATATAATCTCCTGCCGCTGTCAAAACGGGCGCCAACACGACCAAGACAAATTGGGCGATGTATAAACCCCGATTTTTAACATCTCTTGCTGAAAATATACGGGCTAGGTATCCAAATGTTTGCATAACACCCGCGAGGAGGAGAACCGTAATGTACCATGCCCGGTAGCGGAAGTATTGGAAAACATGGACAAATGTTGTAATACCCTATCGAAACCAAAATATATAACACAAAATCGATGCCACGTGTTAGAGGATAAGATTAAACGATGAGTTCGAGTACGAACTGAGGCTCTAAATTTCTTACGTAGAGAACCAAGGCAACTATAGCTATCGCCTCACTTGGATCATAGTGGTAGTATGACCTGGGCACCCTGGCTATAGCAATTTGAAAAGTACATTTGTTAGAATGTTGTATTCAGGCTAAAGGTTGAACTGAGGAGTTCGAGATTTCGAGATTTTAAACATACGTCGAGTTGACGCCTGGCGGATTTCCAGGATCGCATCCATTGTTGTGTCCATCGTATTTAAAATTTTATTCGTGCACCAATTTGGACTTTGCCCCCTCGAGAAAAGAAAAAGAAAGGAAAGGAAATCCAACAAGTATAAAAACACCTCTCTTTCTGATTGTCGGATCGAATCAGTAGAGTTGCATACGGTCGCAGCAAAGTCGTAAAGATGACGAGAAAAACGAGAAAGATTAGTATTGGAAACGAGCGAGCGGCAACTTATATAATATATCAGTAATATCAGTCCATCTATGGCTCCGACGGCGGCTGCCTCCCGCCAAGGGAGACAATCTCCTGCAGAGTGAGTTTGTGGTCGAATTTTTGGGGGGTTCTGGCTAATCTTAAGGTTCGTCGTATCCACTTTTCTCGTTCTCGGAACATCTCAGATCCATCGGTGGTCGGGTTCAAGTGGTTCCCGGGTCTCCATCCTCCAAACTCGCCCGCTGATTGGTGAGCCGAGACCTTTTCCGACCAGATTGGGACGTCAAACACGACGACGCAAAAACAACAATTTTATACCTAGGTAAGCAGCCAACAGCAGCCAGAGCCGATGCAACATGGGCATCCAGCAAAACCCCACCAAGACTGTTGTTCGGGACGGGCATTAATGGCCTGTTCCCTATCTTCCAGAAGTTTACGCATTCGCCCATTGCACAGCCGCCTCCTGTCCATTTCGCCTTTTGCGAAACGCCGAGACGCCCAGATCTTTCCTAGTCCTGTACCTGTCAAGCGGACGGTAGCCCTTCTACATAGTACCCCCAACAAGCCTCGCTGTAATGCCAAACTTTAATGTTAGATTAGAAAGTTTTTAAGCTTAATTTTTGAGGCATCATGAACTCTAGGTCAACGTTCGCTTACAGCAAAAAAAAAAAAAAAAAAAACAAAGGGAACAGAAAGGGAAACTAAATTTAGAAAAAAAAGATCCGTTGGTAAAATGTTAGTTACTCAAAGATTACAATTCACTCGCCTCTCTCTCGCCCCGCCGGCGTGAGAGGTAAATTTTCGAACTCTCAAATGTTCCGAGATACAATCCGCTACCCAGAGCGGTCCAGACCGCCCGAAGCAGGCCACCCCTCCAAATCGCCTTTGCCCCTTCCTCTCGTATAATCGACCTAGCAGTCTCCATCATTCCTAAATTACTGGCCTTGCCATCGTTTTTGAGTAACATCATCCGGGTCTTGATAACGTCTAAAGGCGTGGTTATCACAGCCGCGAGAGACCCCGCGGACCCCGCGGATATCCCTGTTACTAACCCAATCTCTGGTAGCGATGGATGCTCTATTCCTCGATGTTTATATATTCGTCTCCTCATCTCCTCGTACATAGGGAATTGCATCGCCGTGAAAGGAATATTACGGGAGATAAGGGCCGAGTATCCCCGGAATAAACTCTTCGGTTGCTTGAGCAGTACCCGTAGTGCCACCAGCGACGACGATGTGGTGGCCTGCGAAGTGGGGGATACCACCTGGGCGTTCTGCTTTATTACCTCGGCGGGCGTGAGGATAGCACAGGATACAGCCTCCGCGACAGCTGAACATGCAGAATGGATGGCGGATTGCAGTGCCTGTTCATGGCCCCGCAACTCATCTTCGGGAAGAAGTGTAGCCGAAACGTTCTTGACGAGAAAGTTGTAGGTGAGGAAGAAGGTTGCGGCTGTGCTTTCTATATTAGCCTTTTCGTTCCTGTCTCACTTTTTCGTCGGGACACTTTTTTCTTTTGCTTTTGCTTTGCGTCCTGTACTACTAATCATTCAACTCCCCTTGGAAAAGAACATACATGAAGGTAATGTTGCGAGAATTATACTCCCTATGCCTTGGTATGCTCCTCTGAAGAGTCCTCTTGTCCCACCCGGCCACTCGGAGGCTGATTGTATCCGAGTTTTGACCGTATCTAGCGGGTATACTATCAAGTCAATTGCAAACGCCGCAGTTGCACCTGCCTATAATAACTAATGCTTAGCCCCACAGTAGTAGTTATAAAAGTGCTACACATCTTCAACATGTGATGAAACATAGAAGAGCTTGGTATAAATGGCCAAGGAGCATCAGGCGCTTGAATACTTTTGGAGATGGAAGCCATGTTACTTACTATCACGACATCAGTGTGTGACATTGCACCCGCTTAAAACAAAACGTGAACAACCTCTTTAGCTAGGCGAGTTTGTAGACGGCGGATAATACAATTTTGCTCTAGTGGTCTCGACTAGTCTGGGCAAGGAATTACTACAAGCCGGACATATCCGAGCTGGTGAATCCTAAGGTATTTATGAGGATGGCGAGAATGGGTGGAAGGGGAAAAGGTAAAGATTGGATACTTTTGTAGTTAGTCTTAAGTTGCTAAAGAATATCTTGATATTGCATACCTCATAGATATTGCTTCGGTTTAAATTCAACGGGTTGGGAGCGTCAGACTGCCTAAGCTTGGAAGCAAGTGTTGGGGTTGATGTCATCCCGCGTTGTCTGTCCGTGCCCATCTTCTCCCACAAACCAAACGCGTACCTTCAGCTGCTTCTCCTGCTACGCTTCGTGCCCTCCACTTCGTAGCCGTAGCAATGTCGTCTGGGTTTGTACCTTCCGGGAGCTTGCAACCCACGGATTCTAGCGATAAGCCAAACATCAACAATGATCCCGAGCCAACTGGAGTTGATGCCTGGGCAGCCGCCGATGCAGCAGTCAAGGTCGCGAAAGAGAAAGCTGCCAATTCGGCTGGTCTGGTCGGGAGCCAGGATGACGGAAAGTCCTTATACGATGTCCTCCAAGCTAACAAAGGTGTGTGTGCACACGAATGAATGCCCTATTTTTCGACGTTTCTAGTCTTTTTCTAACACATTTCCTCCCATCATAGCACGCAAACAAGAAGCTTTCGAGGAGAAACTGAAGTTCAAAAATCAATTCAGGTCTCTTGATGAAGGCGAAATCGAATTCTTAGACTCAATTGTCAGCGAGCAGCGTGCAGAAGAAGATGCCAAGCAAAAAGAAATCGAAGCACGACTAGACGACTTTCGAAAGCTACAATATGAAGTTGATCACGACCCTAACTCTACCGATGTTACCCTTACGGAAGAAACTGGCAGTACGTGGGCAGTATCGGCTCGTAGGAAACGGAAGAAGGATAAAGAGAAAGATAATCATATTGCAACCAACCTAAAGCTACGAAAAATGAGCGACGGTTCAAAGAAAGATAGTACTCTGCCAGTAGAAGCTACTCCCAAGTCGATCAACGATGCTGCTCCGAAAACCAAGAACCCGAAAACAGCTGATTCCACTCCGGCATCAAATCCAACAAAAAAGATTTTAACAACAGAAAGTCCCAGTGCTAAAAGTGAAAACGGGGCGCTGGCTGCCATGGCCGCCAAACCGAGTGCTGGGTTGGGCGGCCTTGTTGCTTATGGCTCTGACTCTGACGATGATTGAACCGCAATTCCACCAAAATTGCAGTGATACCCTTAATATATGCATATAATTTACAATAAAAAAAATTCAATTGCCAACTTGAGTGCCGACATCTAAGGAAAAGGACTCCTTGGGCCACGCTCACGACGCCCTGGTGCTCCTTCCGCCCAGAAATCCCGAATCGGCTGGATGTCTCCGAGGACCGTTTCTGACTCCCAGGTGTCTTTCCACTTGACATTATAAAGCCCCTTCCCGTTCGCATATGTCGACTTTATTATCTCTCTTACGGTGTACTTGCCGGACTCTGTTGCTGTACGCATCGAAGCCTTGCTTTCCCATGTGTTCGCCCACCGAATCTTATAGAAACGGCCCTCCGGGGTATCGGATACGGAACGTACCAGTTCAACTGTAAATTCGCCATTAACGTTTTCGATAATGTTCTCTGTTGCCGAGGCAGCTGATGACACGAAGCTCCGCCCTGAAGAGTACGAAATAGTGCTAGATGGAGACAACGCTATAGGCGGGGAAGGGTAGCCGGACCACGATGATGAATCAGGCGTTGGCATGTAGGGATCGGTATAAGAATCGGAAGAACCCTCTCTGGGCTGATAATCAGCTATCGGAGAGAGATTCCGAAATCTCGTAGAAGATGCTGGGCTTGCCGTGCCGCTGGTCCTTCGTCTACCCCTTCGAGGAGACGGACTTGCCGGAATATCTTCCAGTTCCGTATGTGGTGGCGATGGGGCTCTTGGTATACTGTCTGTTTGTGAATGTACGGACTGTGAGGAAGTGGTAGAATTCATTGAGCTTCGACGTCGAGGATTCCGAGCCTTGTATCGGGGCTTCTCAGACTGGGTAGGAACGAAGTCTGATGCAGTTTCGTCAAACACGCTGGTGTCGGGCAGTTCGTCTATGTTTGTAGTCTCCATGAAATACTGGCGTTGATGCCATCCAGGTACACTGCTAGTTGAGTGCCTCGTTTGTCGCTTCTGTCTTCTGTCTTGGTGCTCTGAGTGTCCATTTCTTGAAACTGGTACAAATTCCCCATTTCGTCTGATATGATCTCCGTCATTTTTAGAAGCCGACTGGTCTGATGGTTCCACAACTTCGTCAGGTTGGATGCCTATAGAATGCCGTCGACGATGGTTAGGCCTTGGCCGCTGCACTTTCTCTGTGGTAGAGGAGGCGGTTTTCCCCTCCGGCAATTTGATCAATGCTAATTTTGGATCCGACTCCTCGTCATCAGTCGGAATATCTAGCTTAGGTCCGGTCCAACTTTGGTCCTCTGATGGGACTCGTAGATTTTCGGTCCATGCAGGGCCTTCGTTTTTTGATCGAAACCTCGTGAACGTCAGACCGAGAGAGCTCAGGCATGAATAGGCGTCTGGTACCGGACCCGGCCAATTTGTATAGACACCCTTCGTGTCGCCAAAGAAAAGTACGAGGAACCATCGGTGCCAGCCGATAGGAAGTGAAGCCGGTTGGCCGGTTGGTGTGAGGACTCTCTTCATTTACCGTAGACGAAGGAAACTTGAAGCCTGGAACTGAATTTTAACAAGCGGGACGCCAGCGTTCTTGTAGAAAATAATGGAAAGAAGATTAAGGTCTAAAGCTTGTGTATTTGGAGCCCCTCCTGCCCCGCACAAGTTGGTCGAGCTCCTTCAGCGGCGGGCAGAGTTCTTCTCGACGAGGCGAGCTGAACCGCAACGAGAAGCTGATAAACGGGGGCTACGCTGCTCGGGCCTGAATGTTGCGGTCGAAGGTCCGCCTGGGTCGAGGAGGACCAGCATGGCTGGAAATATAGCTTCCATTCCTCGAGGGGGCGGCCAAATCGACTCGTCCTTGTGAACCACGCCTCTCTTGCTTTCGGTGAGCTGTTCACGCTGATTCTAGGATAGCGGGGCCAGCTGACATGTGGGCCATGTACAGGGCAGGTCCACCACGTCGTTCAAGCGAACACGCCAAGCGGGACAAGGGCCATTCCTCCTCTCGTGCTTCCCTCCTCCTCCTCCGAAGCCGCTCGTCTTCGAATTCCGCGGATGGAACTATCGACGCAGACTCTGAAGACAAAAATGAAAAGCGGGTGAAAGACTGGAAGAAAACCCGTGATGCGGCTCTGCAAAAAGTGGGTCTCCGGGGCTGAACCTGCGCTAGCCTCTAACTGGCTAGAAACAGCGAGCGGACCACTGTTGTCAGCACCGCCTGGGCTATCCCTCTCCTACCTGTCGCTCTTTCAGATAAAGCTGGAGCAAGTACCCTTCCTCGATAGCTTCGATCTTTCTTGTCTCTGCAATCGTATTTGGGGACTTCACGGCCAGCCAAACGTCAAAACCTTGACCGTGTTTCTTTGGGCAAGAACATGTTCGTTCGCTCCAATCCTAATATCTCGAGGACAACACCAAACCCCGCCTTCGCAGGAGCCTTCGTATACCTACCTGGGACCACCGTGTACATCGCACTACAGAAAGCCGGCGTATAGGATACCGCCGGTCTGCCGGGGTTCACACGGGGAAAATATGGGAGTCCCTGCCTCCAATTCGAGGTCGATCTGAGGCATCTACACCAAACCAAGCATCCCTAGCTTGACGGCCACCAAATATGGCTATGCCCATACAAATTGGCGATGTTATCGCCCTCGCCAATATGTGTTATGGCATAGCACAGGCCTTTGGTTCTGGGCGCAAAGCTGCTCCTGTCGAGTTTAGAGAAGTCCAAAGCGAACTATATGGACTTGGACAAATGCTCGAACTATTGAAAAACTCAGTGGAAAGCGGTGCCATCGTTGGCGCATCCTATTCTCACACTAGCGGGCCATCTCCCGCTTATCAAGCCTCCCAATCGATTTCGCAAATGGTAGCAAATTGCCAGACTACAGTAGGCCACCTCAAAGATTTCGCCAGAAGATACGCGCCTTTAGCAGGAGTGCAGTTTATTGAAGATGACTCGGGTGTAAGGGTCAGAAAACTGGGTTCAAGCTCCCGCCAGAAACTAAAAGCAAACTGGAAGAGATTGATGTGGGTGACCGAGTCTTCCAATATCCAAGGCATCAGGGACCAGATTAGCATCCACGTGCAGAGCATCACTGCCGTGGTATCACTTGTCAACACGTACGTTTGAAAATTAAACTCTTGATCTATTGCATCTGGAACATTTTAATTAACTCCCTTCTTTTGCTAGGCATTCTATAAATTCCGTACAAGTTGACGTTCGAAACCTCGCTCAGTATGCCGAGGGCCACCGGCTGGATTTACATGGAGCTAGAACGGAGATATATGGTGTACACATGGGAGTAGCTGTTGCAAACTCTAACATCCAACAAGTTTCCACTGGTCTGCACATGGTCCAACAAGATGTCCAATCACTGAACCACAAACTGGAAACGATAATGCGATGGCAGCAGCGTGATATGCCGTCGCGGGCTCTCCAGCAACAGCTTTCCCGCCTCCTTGTCAAGATAGAACAACTGGAACGTAATGCTCCGTCTGCAAGCACCCCTAGTTTACTACCATACCCTCTCGAAGATGCCATGCCTGATCCTTTCGCTACGACGGCTTCTCTCTCGTCGACGTTCTATCACTCATCCAATTCCTCTATGCCAAACTTTTCCAACCGACACTCACCGACGGATTACGGGAATTCAAGTTACGCACAATTTACAGCTACTAACATAACAATCGCCGAACTGGATACTCACACATCAATTCGTCAAGATCGCACTATATCGTTCTCTAGTGAGCTGCCTTCGGAGCTAATCCAACGGGTCTCCCCTCTGAACGATGAGCCGGTTGAAATTGGTATACAATTCCCACGAGAAGAGGATCTACCACCTCGAGGGTCGCGGCCGACCACCACCGATATGTAAGGATCTCTTATACTTCAGTACTTATTTAGTATATTCAATAGGGTTACTAATAACTTGCGTACTATTTACAGGGTATTCGAGCTGTGTTTAGAGACAAGAGTCAAAGACGGTATAGCTGAGTTTAAGACTCTCTGCTCATTTGCACGTTTTCATGGAAATTGGACAAAGGCAACCATCGAAACTGGCGAATACAACGAAGGCCTTTTTGCTTGCTTATGTGAGCCTTTTAAACATGAGGACGAGGATTTTGAACCCCATGCACAGATGCTAGAATCTTATTTCTGTACGTCTTCCTCCTTGTTGCTTACGGTCAGAAGTAAGTTGGATGGCATGCTTATTTCAATTTTTTAGTGACAAACGCTACCGTTGGATGCCACTTTCACGGGAAAGTTCAATGGATCTTACATAATGTCGGCGACTTTCACAAAAAGAAGCCCGCGACACTTGGGATCAGGAATCTAAATACGCAAAGTATGTTCTGGGATTTAGGCTCTGACTTTCATTTTTCCGCTTTCGATGTTGATGCATGGGAAATTTAGACCAAATGAAGTTTGAGAGGACTTTCATCGAACCAATTGCCCTCAAAACGGCGAAAGCCATAGTGAAAGGGGAACCAGGAAACTATTTCGCATATGAGATACGAGATGAAGTAGATGGAAATCAAGTTGCAATCTTAAACTCAATGGCGTGAGTACTTGTTCGTTCTGCAGGTGCACTTTTTCGAAACTATTTGGGCTAACCTGGTCTGGTATTATAGGGACGATTCTTTCAGTGCTTACCTAGAAAGTGTTACCTTTACCATCGAAAACGGGGTTAATGGCGCAACGCAAAGAATTCTTAAGAGAAATATTAAGCACACTAATCTTCTTCACTACAAGATGATTGGAGTGAAGGAAATCGAGCACAGCGGAACCTGGAAACGAGATGCCTTGAAATACTCCGAGTATGTAGAAATGTTAATTCATTTTTCGCCCTCCGGTGAGAGCGATAGAGTGGATTTGCTTAAACTCCATTGTAAGAACTCTTATGTCCTTCTAGCCTACTTGAGCTGCTAATCAGATTTGAATACAGTGGATGAAATAAACTTGGAGAGCAATGATAGTCAAGATAATCATATCGTCACTCTTACTATGACGAGAGGAGAGGCTACCTTCCCTGGCAGGCAGCCAAAGTTGGAAAAGGTTTCTGGTATCGCAGAATTCAAGTTTTCAAGCGTGAATGGTAAGAGCGAACGACTAGCAAGCTTTTCGCAGGAAGCCCTTGAATATAACTGACCTGCTCATATTTTGTAGCCGCAAATGAATTTATTCTTCGCCAAAAGAATATGAGTGATGAGCTTCATTGGTTAAAAATTCAGCATGCAAAACGGAACGAACATGTCATGGTTAAACTATTCGCGGAACAGATTGCGGCTGCGGCAAACGATGTGTACATGAGCGAGGTTGAGCTCGTTGTTGTGTGGGATGAGAAGAGAAATAGAGGCAGGGTTCTAGCTCGCTCCCGTGATGGGAGTTGCTATTTATCACAAACATGTAAAAATCACATTTCTTTCCCATTTCCAATAGTCGGCTAACGTCAACCTAATAGTGCATTCGGATTTCTTCAAGAGATTCGCAGAGTTGTCTCGTGGTGATCTTTTTGATGGATCTGCTGAATTTTACAGACCGACGAACGATCCTGACCAGAAAGTAAAGAAGTACCCTGGAGGGGTAGGGAGAATTCAGTTCAAAGATTCTACAAGTAAGAAGTTGAGAACCTTGAGATCTTGGGGACGCTGCTAACGTATATTTCGCAGCGGACAATATGTTTTATGCGAGATTAACAGAGTCAGCCCGGCGTTTTGGGTTTGCTACTGAACCGAAGACGATCGCAGAGAAACCAAAAGCTCAAAAGAAGAGTTCTGACGACAGGCCGATCCTGCAGAGGAGGGTCACTCAGATGAATAAGCCTCGAAACAGGGACTTTTCAGAGCGGCATTATAAAAAAATTCTTACAGAAACAGCTGCCATTGAATCTGTACTTCCAAAACAGAACCTGACGAGACCACTGGACGCGGAAGAGCTTCTTGACCTCTTGAACCAGACAGAAGAAAAATTACTTTACAACATGGATGAACCAAATTTTTTCCCAACTGTTGACGAGAGAGGTCGGAGTGGTCCCGATGAGTTTGAGGATAGCAATGCAACTATAATGGCCCCCTCGCAACCTAGCGAATGGACTGCGGATGATCTAACTATCCGGGGAAAGCATAGAAAGAAGTCGGGCAAGAGCGCGTCAAATAATTTGGACCAGCCCGATTTTGATCCTTTTGGCGAAGAGGCAGTTCTTGAAGATATATGGGGTAAGGGTTTATCGCACAAAGTGCCCCAAACAGCAAAAACGACCCCAGGGTTTCTATCTCCTGATGGAGATGTTAAATTCCAACTTCGAAGACCAGCATCTTTCGATACATTAAGACCGGAGAGAGAGTCGGAGAAGGTGCTTCTTCCTCCAGATGCAACCGGTATTGGATTTTTATTCCCAGAACCAGCTTCTGCCAAACACCAACGCTCTCAATCTACTAGCGGCTCACCTGTTCCTCGAAATATCTCCTCGCTAGCTACAGATCCAGCTGGTGTGGACTTGGTCCCCGACCAGAATATTACCGACGAGCCAATACTTCAATCGCCAGAAACATATATCCCTGAGAATCTTATTACTGAGTCTTTCAAAGAGCGAATAATTTCGAGCGATGATGTACCAAAACCAAGTCCCTTACCAAACTACTCTATATCCTCTTCTACAGATGTTTTTGATACAGGATTTGAGGGAAGCTCTGGTGAGGCGAGCGGATCTGCTGACATTACCAATCGGCCCGCCTTGGGCAGAGGGTCTTCGCTGCCAATACTGGCTACAGATGATGGAATGAGAGCATTTCGAGTTACAGTTGATATTGATGATAATCTGCCTCGGGGAACACTTGTATGGGTTAATGAATCGGATCCAGACTCGAGTGAGTATATTACCTATCGCAAGATCTAACGAAGTGGTCAATTTCTAACACAATTTCTAACAGGTCGATTTGAGGGATCAGTGGCTTTAGTGAAAATTAAGCACTATGCCGGAGGCCCTCCTACGTGGGTCCCCAAAAGCAAATTGAAACAAGGACGGTACTACGCCATGAAAGAGAAATGCAGGATAGAAGAAGATGGTGTGGTAAAGCTAAAGCGCGATGCTATAGTAGTACCTCTAGAAGATGAAGAAGGCAAAGTTGTTGAGACGACACTCAGGGTGGTTCCTCTACCTGAAAAATACTCGATACCTGTTGAAAGAAACTGGATGAGAGAAGTAAATCTCTCAATGAAGATGCCAGTAACTGACAATTAGGGCCCATGCGATTGCAAGCAATTCGCAAAATATTTACATCCTCCGATCTAGCTTTTATATATATATATATATATATATCTCAGGTCTGTCGTGGCAAACAATGTTCCTGTAGATAGACATATCTTGCCCACTTAGAGTGATAGCGGGAGTTTCAAAATTTTGATTATTTTATAAAAATCTTGTTTATAACACACTTGAAGATATAACGCTGTCTCAGAAAGGAGGTTATTTAGATAAAATCCAACTTGAGAGGAGTAACTTTATTGTGAAGTAACAACTCGAAGGTATAATTCCATTATAACATTCATAAGGCTAGTTCTATCTAAAACGACTGTGTATACCCACTAAAGCAACCCCCATTAAGGAACATGCCCACGCCAATAACATGCCATGCGAACCATCGCAAATGCAACAAAATTTAGGAAACAAAAATTTGAGAAAATACAAACAACCCATTTGATACGAGTTTATGGACTAATCCTTGAGATTTTTTTTTATCCAAGCTTAGATGCGAACTCCGACATTTTCGGTAGGTGGAGCGTCATAAACGTTGACTTGGAGCTTCATGTTGGATACATCAGAAGACTTGAAGACACCCTTTCGGTTCCAACCGAATTTGTCGCCTCGGCGGGTTGTGGCCTGAAACTGGCCATCGAAGGGCACCTCAAGGTCGTAGGTCTGGAAAACGGACTTCCCTTGGCAGAACTTCAAGGCCGGACAGGTCAACGTGAACAAAGTACCTTGCGTGATTGTCTCGGTATACGTCAAAGTTGTGGACTAGGATAGTTATAGTTAGTGAGAAAAATGAATAACGTCAACTCTGTTGATCGAATCCTTACAGCTGTTACAGTTAGCTGCCATTGAACAGCGACGGAGGCATCGACCTCGTTGACCAATGGGATCTTGAATTTAGTTCCGAGGGTAACGGTTGCGCCGGCCATATAAGCAACAGTAAATGTAAACGCATAGCTCTTTGCAGCAGCCTATGAAAAGCGTAGAAGGTAAGCGGTTTTGTTTTTTGGTAAGACAATATCAGATTCCTTTTGGGCCACAGACCTTTGTATTTGTGAGCTGGAAGGTCTGATTGATGGTCGAGTTTCGGTTGTCAAGGATCTGTGTACCAAGGATCAAGCTATTTTGATATCAGAAAATAACCTTGCACATAATTAGAGACTGGCTAGGAAATTTTTAGTACCTCTTTCCGCCATCGTTAGGAATTCCTTGGACACCATCTTTAAATCCAGAATAATCCGCGGATACCTAGAAAAAAGCCATCCATGTCAGAACCTCATCGTTAGCATTTAGAAAAATATCACTAACCATATCGATGGATCTAAGTTCATCCAAGAACTCGATACCCAAAGCAACGATAGAGGTGGCAGCGTCTTTTTCCTGGTCAACCTTCTTAACTATACCGTGAAAACGGACAGGAAAGCCTGAGCCAACAATTTTCTGGACGTTTTCGTCGCCGCCACTTTTGCTCGTAGCATTGTACCTGTGATCCTTGTTCGTTCCAAAGTGAAAGCCTGTTACATACTTGTCACCGCTGAGAGAGTGCGTCTTCCAAGCGATACTGCAGTCAGTGACGACATCATCGTCATCAAACTCGAAGGAGCCAGGGCGCTTTGCACTTTTAAAGTTCTCGATCTAAGGTTGAATGAGCAAAACTTGGGCGATGTGTGAAACCGATCCATGCATTAACACTTACCGTTCCTATAAACGTCTCATTGCCGTCGAGGTTTTTGAGGATTAAACCACGCAGGGCCTTATCTCCAACAATAGCTTCAATCGAGGAGAATGGGCCCTCCACGGAAAACTTTTCGCCATTTGATGCTGTGTCGCCATATATCGCGGGTATATCCGCAAATGCGCCTTGGGCATCCGAGTTGTTGGATTGCCGTTTAGCAATTAGGGTAGAGTCGCGAGTGAGTCTATCAATCTCATCTTGAGTGATAGTCCCCATGTTGAGAATCTCAACCTTGGGATCCTGAGGTTTTCCGAGAACCGAATCTGGAACTGATAGGGATGTCGCAGGAGCGGGAGTAACCGTGCTAGCAGCTCTAGGAAGTAAATTGCCTTGCGGCAGAGCAAGGGACGGAGATGCTATTAAAGCAGATACAACAAAGAGAGCCTTCCAAGCCATGTTTTAATTTATTGGAAAATAAATAAAAGAAGAATGATTGAAGAATGATGGGAAATAAAAGATAGAATAAGTATTAAAGAGTGTGTGTTTCTGAAGTAGAATATACGCAAAAAACTAAAACCCGAAAGAGTGATTTCAGATATAACAATATACCTGAGGAAAGAATGAATGCTTTAAAAAAGGGAAGACAGTTGATCTTGCGAGCGTCCACCGAGTTTATATAACTTGGTTCCTAGGAGATCTGTGTATCGCAGATCGCATCTTATGAAAGAACCATGTAATGAGCGAGGCTGATTCGATGTATCACTTGTCAAATCGATTCTTAGATGCAGGCGGAAAAGCAAATACAAAAGATGATAGCAACTGAGTGTATCCGCGGACAATACTAGACAGTAGAAGGCGATTTCGAGATCTGGGTTGAAGAAAGCCTGCAGGACTTTCAAAACCTAGAGTGTAATTTCCAAGGAATGAATAAAGCCTCTCGTAGACTACCTTCTTCGTGTGTATAGCCCGACCTTGCAGGTGGCCAAATATTCCCCGATTCTTAGGTTTGAACTTGGAAAATCCTGGAGTTCGGTAATTGCCGGTGACATTAGTAGAACTATAGAGTTTTCTATTGGAAATACGTCTATTTTGAATATTCTTTTGCATTAATCTCATCGTGAGATCAAGATCCCTGTCATCCTTTTTTGGTCTTCCACGAGAATAGGCAATTAATTGGTGGCGATACCCTTCTATCTTTGTGAGTCTTGAAGCTACAATAGGGCAGGTGTAATTATTCGATGATCAATGCTAACCATGACCCACACATATCCCTATCGCCCGCCTATTAAAAAGAAATCGCCATGATTTAGTTCCCGACGTTACACTCCCTTTTCGCATAAGTTTCTGAGGCTTTTGCGGATTGTACCTGCACCATGGCGCCCAGTTGAGCGAGCTAATGTGCATCTTTGTAAGAACTTAAAATTCAAGATTCCTAGGTTGGTAAATTCTAGTAGCATGGAACTCTGGTTGGTAAGCGAAGATTGTAGTTTATTCGAGGCGAAACTCTGATACTTCTCATGTCTCACGGGGTGAATTCGTATATCAAACCTGGATTGGTAGCATATTGCGATGTTGGCACTGCATGCATCGATGCGATTCCACGCACAGAACAGCTCTCCATCTGGATTGCTGGGCAACATGCGGAAAGATGGGAAAGATGAAAGACGGAGCGGCCATGCAGCGATTTGCGCAACCAGGGTGTTTGGGCTGAGGGAATGGCAGTGGGGCCGATATAAAATATGCCGATCCAGATCTCGGACCGTTTGAGGTGAATTTCATGAGAAGGTGTTGGTGTTGGTGCGGGTTCGCATAAACCTCGGCTCTCCTCTACAGCTGCCTGAAACACGTCCTTGCTGTGGGAAGCCTGAGCCTTTCCAGTCTCTATATGTCGTTGCAAAAACTGTAATTTCATGTCAGGATAACAAGGCCAAACCTGTTTCAAGAGATCGAGAGAATTAGGAAGAAAGTTATCTTATGCTTAAGCTTATTTCCTTCTTCCCCTTCGACAATCCTGCAGCAACTGTTAACTGGCAGTATTATCTAATCTCAAGTTTACTGCAAGGCACCCACTATCTAGGGGATCTCCGCCTTCTCCACCAATTAGGTGTCTTCAGTATATTTCCCACTGGAGATTAAGTCATCGTCGGCTTCATCTCAACGTTTTCGCGCACGGGAACAAAAATCAGCGAACAAAAGTCTCCTGCATTGAAGAGGCAGAGCAATTTACTCTGAGTGCGTCAACTCTTTCTCCCCTTGTAACGATTCAAAGATAGAATCATTGAATTCGGAATTCGCGGGACAAAGTCCTCGAGGAACCCTTTTCAGAGATGCTCTGAAATTGGTGCTGGTTTGTGTAAGTGGGGTTATATACCACACATATTAATATGCTAATATCAATTTGGGGTTATAGCTCAGTTGGTAGAGCGCTTCCTTAGCGTTGACATAACAACACATGGATGAGGTCGTGAGTTCAATTCTTACTGACTCCATTTCTTTTTGCCCTTTTTGGGACTTTTTTTATGCTCTTCTGATGTGCATGGTTGGGTGAATAAATTTTGTTTGTAATGAAAAGCGTTGTGATTCTGGTTGAGCCGCTCCTGTGGATCTTTAATGCACTATACAAGGCGTTTTTGAGAGTCGACTACAGGATGGCACCAATGTTGACGAGGTTACTAAATTCTTCTTCTTTTAAATGGTATATCACAAGGACTTCTTATGAACGGATTATGATATCTCGACTTTAGATTTTAACTTTTTAATAAACATCGAGTCTTTCAAATACAAGTGCTGCAAATTTACCCTGGAGTTTCTCCACCTTTGGTGGTGTGATCCAAATAGTTCATGTTTTTCTAAACGCTTCGAAAATAACTCTTCATAATTCTTTTTCGCCTCCTGAGCTTGCCGAATGCTGTCTCTATGGTCCCCGCATGCAGGATGGATGATGGTCACCTTCATTTTATTACTGTTAGGTCCTCGTTGTACTGTGCGAACATTCTGACTCCAGAAACCATTGCATCGACATGATATCGGATTCCAATATTGGGTAGATGATGGGGTACGAAGATTCTCTATTGAGAGAGTAATAGATGATTTATAGACGAGATATTGGTGGCAATATAATGAGGTGAGCGAATTACTATGCATGTTAATCCTGCAATCCTGCCCAGTCATCAAGTAAGAGAACAGGTAATAGTTGCCTATACAATTCGCCATTCATTACCTTGAACGATATATTCCTAAAAATGTGATAGTTTCCCATAATTGTGTTTGCCAGCGATCGTGTGTATGTTGCTGTAAACCATTTTGCTCCAGCTATTAGCCGTTTTTTTGACATATTTTTGATATAGTAAATGCGTATCCCACAAAGATTCTGGAGAGTCCAGTCCCTCAACATCCATCATTATAGTTTCATATTCATGCGTGATCTGATCATCGGGACTTGTTGGTAGGCGCTGTATACATGCAAGAGGTATATGAAACTTTGACTCTTCAGAAAGTTTCTTAGCTTTCCGCTTGGGTTTGTTACGGCTGAGCTCTTGGATGCTCACAACTGCAATCAAAAATTGGCACCTGGGAGCCTATCTAGATCTAGTGGAAAATTGAAGTGATGTATAATTTGATATTATTAGTTGTGTAATAAGAGCCAGTAATGTATTAAGAGATAGATATTAGAGGATATTGATACTTTCGAGCCATATAAGTGCAGAAAGGTTGAATGTGAGGAAGAGGAGGAGGAGGAGGACAGAGCAAAGGTGATGCTTAATTGCAGCATCAACCAACACAACAAATGCAACAAAGACTTTGGGCTACTGCTCCGTCTTTAAAAGTGACTGGTTCCGATGACAATAATCGCAGCGCATTCGGACGACGAGGGTGGGTGGAAGGTCCCCCTTTGTTGAGTTCGATTCTTGAGAACTCCGTTTCTTTTTAATCTCTCTGCATCTCGCTCCGACTGTTTCGGTTCAAGAAACCAGCCTGGGTTCAAGTCCAAATGTCTCCACAACACCTTGCGTCTTATCTCCAGCCGAATTATACTAAACCCGAAGAGAGTATAGTCCAAAAATATAAATATCATGAGCAATCAGGGGAATATCTCAACAATGGATACTGTTACATCAGGAGTTTAATTTAAATACCGGATCGGTACACCCTATCCCGTCGCATGTCACGTTTTTCGTTGCCAGTACCGAACGCCTGCTCCACTTTATGGCCGAGAAACCCGCGGGCTCGTTTCGGCCGAACCTATCACAGCCCTTGGAATAGGATTGGTCACGGGATTGCCAGCTTTGCACGAGAAACTAGGCATGAAGAATAATTCTGGATGCAACATGTGGCGACGCGTGAGAATCTATAAATCAGCGGTTTTCGTGTTTCCCAGTGTTCTTACTTGAAATTTCAGCTTAGACTTTTTCGACCGTAGCCCAATATTATATTTATATTAATGCTGGGTCCTGCCAGCTTTCAAAGACTAACCCCAAGACTGCTTCAAAGACAACGCGCGAAACACAACGTTATCCTCTGGCATCTGAGAGCCTGCAAAGATCTCTTCCCTATACCGCGCGTACCGATCACTTTTAAGAGATCGATTGGGATTGTATATCCTAGAGCCAATATGTCAAACGAGGATAAAATTTGCGATCAAGTAAAAGTAGTTGCTGAAGATAACGCCGCCATGCTCAAGAACATCGTGGGTTCCGCTGAGAACCAAGCTCCGCTTTCTAGCGAATCTAGCAGCCAGGAGGCCGAAGAGAAACCTCTCCCGAAATTGACGCCCGCCGAATTCAAAGCTTACAATCGTTTATCAGTTATTATGGATCAATATGTGAGAAGCGTCCAATTTGTACCCTCCTTAGGCCCAACTTTCAGAACCTCAGCTAAATTTGTTTTCTCAAATATAGCATAATCATTTCCGTTCGACATGGACCGAACTCATCACAGGTCTCAAAACATCGAGACCAAAGAATCAGGTAGATATTTTTTACAATATTTCTGTGCTTTCATGATGGCCTTTTCGTTAACTCTGCTTTTCTCTCTCAGTCCCTTCGTCAATTTCTCACTATAGCACATGAATTTTGCAGAATGCTAGGTATGCTCTCATCTAAAAATCAGTAGGCTAGAAGACTATTAACAAATAGATAGATACACATCATAATATCGAAGAAACTTACGTCTTCCCTATTTTGGCAAAGAAAAGTATGTTGACGAATTCGGCCTATACTCCAGTTAACTGGACAGCTAATTTGTGCAGTGCCTGCATTCCAGAAACAAAACAGAGAACATGGAGAAATGATCAAACAGCACCGAATAATACATAAAGTGAGCCTACCGATTCCCCGCTAATAAACTGGTATCTTTGTTTTAACATTGCTGGTGTTTTTTTTAAGGGGCTTGACAAATTTGAAGAATACGTCAACTCGGTCAAAGCTGGCGAGAAGGACTTTGTCGCGTCTGATATGTTGGAGCTGATGGAATCATTCGAGAAAGTACTATGGCAGCATCTGGACGAGGAGGTAAAACAACTTGGAGCGGAGAATATGAGAAAGTATTGGACAATAGATGAGCTTAAATTACTCCCAATGTAATGGCAGCGAGATCATGGGTATTTCATACGTATATATTTGCCCCTAGTTCATTTTGAAAGGCTTTCATAATCTGAATTGGTTATCTGAGAGTATATATACAGGTAAAAATCTTTTAGCATAAAAAATACCAGCACTTGCTTATATACAATTGTCAAGTGATGTTGAGAGAATGGGTACATTCGAACTGGGATCTCCCAAAACGCTCAAAAGAAAACAAACCCAGATGCCAACGCGTGCAAGCGGGTAACTTGGACAAGTTATGAAAAATATAGTTATCTCTTTTCTCGGAGACAGGATTCGATGCATCGATCGAAGACATCCATCAACAACTGAATACGGAGCGGATATATCATTTCATTTCCGCTTCCTAATGGCATAGAGACCGTACCATAAATTAAATCGAACTTCAATATAAGGAAAGTATTATTTAGCCTGAGTATGTGTTTTGGCTAGTGGAGCGGCGCTATGATGGAGTGCCGCCTGCTCTGTCGCGAACTGGACCAATTCGGTGTGAATATACGCGAGGCTCTAGAGCTCGACCGAGAGATCGAGCGTCTTATTGAGTGCCATCTATAATATATCTGTCAGTATACACAAAAAGGTCTATTTTGGGGTGGAGCAGGGTCTTACCGGCCCTTCGTGGCTTGACTGAACCGCGAGGCAAAGGATTCCTGACTACTGCTGGTGCCCGTGGGGGATTTAGGAACTGGTTCTTCATGTCCTCTGAGAAAGCATACACGTCGCTGCTCTTCCATTTCAGCTACTGTGGGGGCCTCTACAAGTACTTTTTCTAGAAGAACGATCTTTTGAACAGTTATGCCTAGAGAAAAGTCGCCGTGGGTCAAGGGACTGGGTGGTCCCTTCCGACGTCTACTTGACAGTCCGCTGCTCTTCCCTTTCAAAGATTCATCCCCACTGCTATCTTCTTTTTCAATGTCATAATCGCTCTCACTCTTTACACGAGCTTGCCCAATTACGTGGCACATCCAGCTAGCACTTCTGAGATCCGTCTTGACAAACTCATCCCATTGCAGGAAAAAACTCTCCATGTCCTCCTGTAATACAATTCGATAAATTTGACCCTGAGGTAAATGGGAAAAGGAGGAAAGCAAGACTCACATCTACCAACTGGGGAGGGTAGGCCGGTGGGGGTCGCGCTACTATCCAAAAGTGGTCCCCTTTTAGAGTAGACCGGCAAGAGCCGAGTGGTATAGAATGCACTTTTGTAAGTTGATGAACCATCTCGACCATTACTCTGATTGGAATCCCGAGACTAAAAAAGTCACGCCTATAACAAAATCATATAATATATATGTTAGAAAAATAAGTTTTAAAAAATTGGTAACCGATTACGAGTATCGAGTCCACTCACCCATACCGGGAGCCGCTCCTGGCACTTGCGTTCTCCGTTGCATCTGCGGACCCTGCCAGAGCTGCTTGGCTTGGTGCTTTCTGGATTATGACGTTTTGGAAACAAAGATACGGGTTACTATCAATGCTGATTTCCTTGTAGAAGGCAAATTTCTTAGGAGGCGAACTTGCGATATTGGGCAGGAAATTAGGCCACTCTTTCTGCCGCAATGCCCAATCATTCGAAAAGTCGGTCAATGGCCCCACATCGAACGTCAGAGACGAGACGTTATAAGGATTGACGGCGGTAGGGGTGTTGGACAATAATGGTCGAGCCATCTCTGCGGTTAGCTGTCTGATTCCTTCTCTTCTGATAACTCTTTGCAGTAGGTATATCGAGCTTAAAGAAGAGGCAGCAACTCAAGCTGGCCAATTAATGGTCGGTCGATATTAACAACCTTGGGGCGCTTGTCTCCGCTAAGCTCCAAACCTGCATAACGCAAGTTTGAGGAGGGCCGGGTCGTTGTCAGAGGTGCTGCAAGGACAGGAACGAGTTCCAAAACCGAGATCCGCAAGGCGGGTGGCCTCAATAATTTATAAGTACTGATGTTTCGCTGGGCCGTATGGAGTAAGAACCAGAGTACGGGAACTTGCTACTAAAAATTCACTGACGGAACATGCATCTGCACGCGAGTTGGAAGGAATTTAGAATCGCTCGTTGACCAGCCCCGAAGCGCTACTGCCCTGAGCTTGCAAGGTAGAGGTAGCAGTAGTGAGTTATTCAAGGGTACGGAATGGGAGAGATGGGACCTTTATTTGGCATCAGAGGGACCGGCACAACTGTGAAAGCCCGCGCTACCATGGCACGTGTGCCGGATATGAGAGTTTGCAGGCAAAAGACTCGAACATGGGCAGACATGTACCAGCGCATACACCCTGCAATGCAAAGCTACCTGCATTTGATCGAGATATTGAGCTTTTGTTGGAGCTTAGGAGACGCACGTTAAGCTGCTTGCCCCTGAGTGTCAGACAGACGGCAGAGCGGGGTACTCGCGCTGGAGAGCGGAACCCATCTTCAAGGCCCCCTCCTCTGACTGGCCAGATTCCCCATGCGGAGGCTCAACGGGTGGATATCTCTCGATTCCAACGTCGAGGTTTTGGAGCCGTGACCCACTCGCCAGGGTGCTTTCTCGTAAGCGCGCGCGATTCACTGCTAAAATTAGGCAGCCTCTCATGTGCCGTGGCCAACCAGAGACATCCCCGCCCAGCTCATTTCCAGTGCCATGGAACGGGAACTTCAACTATGACCCAAAGCGGTCAGACCTTGTGCTTTGACAGCTGTTATCAGAGAGACACTCACATTCCTTTCCTTCGGGGAGGCAGGCCAGCCATTCATCACGAGCCCAAGTTTCCTCTGACGAAATTATCTTCATGCAGGTTGATATTAATTATCCTTTATCCGGGAGAGATTGCTTCGAGGGCGACATTCGCTTGCAGACGGAAAGCGGTCGGTTGAACAAACAGGATTTTTATTCGAAGTTGAATTTAAATCTGTGCAACACATGTGCACGCTCAACGATCAAGTACTTAAATAATATTAGACTGTCATAATAATAATTCCTCACCATTAACTGTTGGTATTAAGATGGGTTTATTAATTTACACTAGAAATGATACAAGCTATAGCATCTCAACATTAATCTTGCCTGCTCCCCGCGCTTTTCACCTCCTCGCACTTCTGTTCTTCCATCTTGTGCTGTTGCCTCTTCCCGATATTGATGCTTCCACCGCGCTCAAAGGCTGCGTCGTCGTCGTCCTTCTTCTTGTCAAATCCGTAGACCGAAAAAGGAATACCAGCGATCGCTCCCCACGGTAAATAGCCACGGCTTCTCTGCCAAAAGCCGGGAGCGAGCTGCTGTCCTACCCACGCCTTGGCTGCAGGGTATCCACCAGCGACCACGCCGAATATGGATAACAATGCGACAAGCTTCATAAACATGAATGGAAAGACGGCTATCTGATCTCTAACCGTCCAAAGCTTAACTAAACGACCCCCAAGCCCCGTATAAGGTTCTAGCCTGATTGGTGCTTTGACCCAACCGAACGACCTGCACCATTTCTGCGCCCAATCCGGTAACCATTCGTTTACCCTTCCAAAGATGACTGCAACCACATTTGCGACTTTGGACCACATCCTGGTGCTCCACGAAAGCGGTATCTCAATCGGCTTGTTCTTTCCGATCCAGCGCGAAATAAACTTGAATGGAAGAAATAATGATCCACAAGCGGTTGTAGCCACTGTTGAGACCCGGTACTGCCCAATACCTCTCGCAATCGTCCTCGAGTAGTAAAATAGTAAGAACCCTCCTATGAGAAGAACTGCAAGAGGTGGCAAATCGTCTGAATATTTGACTGCGTTACTTAAAATCCGGTTTGGAATGGTATTGCTCTGTTGCAGAGCATCAGTACGTTAGCAGCTTTCATCTTGATTGTAAGACTTGGAATCCTTACACGAGATCTTCTAATGGTGGCGGCAGTCTTCCTACGTTTCAAGCACTTTGCGAACCGTGCGGCCTGTGATCCAGTAAGTAGTCCATACTCTTCAGGACAGAGTAGTTGAATTATTAAGCCCATTTGATTTGTCACTTCAGTTTCGAAGAGTTCCTTTCTTCGAGACAGTGAGGGAACTGTGCTCCACCAGGAGTCACTCCCACCTCCCACCCTCGGTGCTACTGGCTGCTGATATATTACAGTTTTAGTAGAAGCAACAGGCTTGTAAATGGGAAGAGTTGGCCTGTAAAGTGTCTTAGTTCGTGTGACCATTGTAACCATCGGACGTTCCGCTTTGGTGATAATCTTTGGTGCGTTCTTACGACACTCTACACTCCGTCTTTCGTTACAATATTTTACTTCGTCTTTAAGCCTGTCTACTTGTCTCTCTGTCCGTCTTCTATCATAGGTACTTGATCGTGAAAACTCGGATCGAAGATTCCGGATTTCTCCTGCCATTGTGTCGAGAACAACTGCTGAATCGTCCAACTGCTTTTGCATCTTATCATTCAGCTGGGCCTGTATTTTCTCAATGGTTTGCAGATGGTAAAGGATCCTGGAGTCCGTGATGGTTTGTGATGAATTTTTTGAGAACATGAATCTAACAATGTCTCTGGGGTCAGGTCTCGAGTCTTCACCTATCCTTATCAAATCGAGACAAAGTGAGCTTTGAGTCATTTGTGAGGTCCTAGTTTTCGCTTCACTGACCTGTAATAGGATAATACCGACTATTACTCGTCCTTGAGTATGGATTCAAGATCTCCCAAGTGTTGATCCGCAAGGCACTTGTTTGGGCGAGGATAAATAGAAACAACCAGCTAGTGAGCATAAATGCTAAAGTTTTAGGATTTTTTGAAATCCATGGCCGGGCTCTATTAAGTTTTAGCCAGTTGTACATCTGCAATACCCACTCGTGTAATTTTTCGAGCCCAAGATGGCTGATTTTTGGTTTAAAAGACGATAATCTAGACTCTGTTTCGCTCGTATGGCTTTCTGCCATTTTCGATACAGCATGCTGATCGAACTTTCTCGGTACCGAAGTGACCTTTTCCGAATATAGTAGAGCAGATAAAGTCTTTTTGTCATCTTCGAGAGCCCTGATACCCGCGTGTGGCCGATAATGTATAGGGTAATAATCTGTCGATGCCGATTCATCAGAGGAATTACTTCCAGATGACAAGGAGGAAACAATTGAATTTGCTCGCGTTGGTGTATTATTCAAGTCGCCAAGCCAAAGGTCTCTTTTCGAATGCCCGTTACGTAGATTTGGGGTTACTGTTAAAGTCTCCGGGACGATTGATTCTTTGGTGAAATCGATCCTTCGGGGCTGAAATCCAAAGAACCGAGGGTCCCAGACAGAAGGCCTCCAGCTTGGCGCCATTCCTCTTGACTGGCTTCCACTATTGCCATTGAAGAAACAATGGTTTGAAGAGGATGGGGCTTGTAGTTGAAAGGTGCTAAGCTTCGTACTTTGATCCCCGGACTCGCTATGGGGCGACCCTGATGCATTCATTTCTCTTGGGGTTGTAGATGTTCCCCTGTCCGCTGTTTCCTGAATACCCGAATTCGACCATTGCTCCCGCCCTTGTGATCCGTATTTCTCATCTTCTATCATAAGAATGTCTGGGCAGGAAGAAGAACGAACGCGATTGTGTCGGAACTCCATCTGAAACGTTGTTTAGGATACGAGCATCATCGATTATCGTTCGAGATGATTTTGAGACGTTTCGGCAGCCGGACCTTAACCTAATGCCTTGCCTAACACCTTGCGAGATATTGAAGAGATTCTGGGCAAAATATAAATAGATCCTTCCAATAATCATGCCAGGAGCAGTCCAAGCTGAAAGGATTTGTTCGGCTCGTTCTAACAAAATCAGAGTCATCTCTGTGAAGGGCAGCATCGAGCACCTGTTGTTCGAAACCGCATATCCGTGCAGGATTATTGTATTTAATGTCATCTAACGAAATAATCGAATCCCTCTTCGGGTGAGAGTTACCGCACAACCAAACAAAGAGCTATCGATTCTCTGATTGATGTTGAGCATATGCATGGTTGGTGCGGTGTTTCGAAATTCGAAACATCCATCCGGGCATGTTCTCTTTGTTGTCCGAGCTGTTCAAATAATCCTAAAATCTACCCGACCCTCCCACCTCAAATCTCCTAGAAATACTGCAAATTTCTTATATAAGGTCTCCTAAAATGAGCTAGCTAAAAGTTGGTTTACTGTTTTTCGTATTACTATTTTGCTCTGCTAAGACTTTGGCAACACAGTTGAGAAACGTCTCTAAGTCTAACTTGCACACGCAAGATCAGTATTGCTAAGAGGTATTGAATTGGAACGTGCTGAATTGATTTAGAAACTGTACAAGCATTGGCACACTACAGCTACTGATCAATAACACAAAATCATTATTAGCCTTCCCATCCATAGTTATCTGCCCAAGGCATTTCTATTCCAAACCCGTCAAACACAGTAGGCGAGAATATATCTATATCCCGCCCTTGAGAAAACACTTCCTCGTCATTCACTCGCTCCATGTAACCATATCTATCATTCTTGGCTTGGCAATATGGAGGCGCCCTGAAGATCGAGGGTGTGCTGTAGATTTCTCTTACTCCAGACTCAAATTCTTCGGAATCATTACGCGACGATATCGGCGTAGGAATTCCACCACAGTCTGTCATGTTTCCCTGATACCGAGTTTCGCTTGGAGGATCTGTGTATGTGGACCGTATTTGAGTTAATGCCACATGAGATGCAAAAAATTGTGTAGAGACAGGAGTCTCGTCTCGTCTTGCCCGGGTATAGTCTTGATGACATCCTCTTCTCCTGGAGAAACGTTCGTCCCCGTCTCTCAAAAGACTCGTCCCGATCTCGAAACCAAAATCTGGTGTTTTTGTTGAGGGCTTGAACTCTACTTGAGTGCAATCCTCATCTGTAAGCCCTAAGTCCTGCCGCATCTTATGTCCAATCACCCAGACCCACCCGGGACCATATTTACGATAAAGATCCATCTCCTTCTTGTATCTTTCCTTATCTGCCGCCATAGCTCTCTTCCAGGGCTTTTTACCCTCTTCGTCTAGTTTCTCCCATTCGTATGATATGTCGGACTGGATCTGTGGGTAGGGACGATCCGGATATTGTTCTTTTAGTTCTTTCCTTCTAGAATTCGCGAACATTACGAAAGAACTCAGATTTCTCCTAGGTGCATCTGGCGGGACCTTGTTATTATGTGCCTGGCGAGTCTTCTTGGCGGTAGCTTCTGTTGATTTCGAACTAGTTGCCATGTTAAACAGAGACCAAATTTACGCCGGGTGGCTTCTCTATAAGTATTCGTCCGATCGTTCAGAGTTTGGGAAATATCTAGGGACCGGTTCGAGAAAATAATGATATTTCGGAACCGGATTATCTAGCAATAAAGAAATCGACGTAGCAGATTCAAAGGATATATATAGAGAGCAAGGTGCCAGGTGGTGATGAACTGAAGCAAGTAAAGAGACTGTCCAGAGGAAATCGTACTATATATTTCTACTGCAGGATATGGAAGCCAAAGGCCGAAACATCGTTGGGGATAGAAGTCTTTGCTATAGCTCAGCTCTTTGAAATGGGGACGCCGCAGCTTTCGACGCCCAAGTTTGCATACCTCAGACCTTTCGGCAGGTCAAGGAGTGTTCTGCTTAGATTTGATATGATGCACTGA
Organism: Dactylellina sp. 'tibetensis'; assembly: GCA_036971435.1. NCBI lineage: Eukaryota > Fungi > Ascomycota > Orbiliomycetes > Orbiliales > Orbiliaceae > Dactylellina > Dactylellina sp. 'tibetensis'. The sequence continues at coordinate 721,987 of JAKDFA010000017.1, read as the reverse complement.
GGAAGCCATAATTTGCCTAGAATCCCCTATGTTTCGAAGTTTCATATTTGCGCTGAAGCGTGGACGGCCGAGTGCGATAAAACAATCGCATTGAAACATGTCGCCGGTCGACGTCCGAGAATATACAAACCCAGCAGGTATAGATCAAGGTCTTTCATCTACCGCGTTGACTTTGTTGCAGGAATCTTGGAATCAATCGTGTTTGATGTTTTAAGAATTTCTATATTGGGATAACAAAAGCTGTCTTGGGATGAATGGCAGGGTTTCAACATCCCACATACAACACGTTCGCTCGCAACCGAATTCAGACCTTTTACTTGGGATCACCAAGGTTTAATCGTACGGCTTAATTTTACAGATTCTGGCAGATAACAGGCCCATTTATCGTTGCGTGTTCCCTCTCAAGCTCTCCAAGAGCGATATGAAACAATATTTTTACCATAATGTATCGAATTTTGCTATTTCATATATACTCCAATTATTATGGTTTATTCAACTGGAGAGCATGATTGCAGGGGCCCTCGCCGTTTAACAGTTGGTTAAAATGATGGCGAAATTCTAGTATACGGTGCATTTAGTAACCATTGTAGCACAAACTCAGTTTGTACTACATCTGTGAGCATTCGACTCACATGTGAGTTTGCTAGCGCCAGCTATCGAGACCAAGTCTGGTAATATGCCGAACTAGTGTAACTTTGTAGCCTCAAAAGTTGGACAAGACGGAATGCTGCATAGAAGCATGCGCAATATAGCTATATCTTAATCGATACCACTGAGAGATTTCACAGCTCTGCTGAGATAAATTCAACGTAACCAAAGGAGCGACCAAGCGGTTACGTGCACGCCCTGACAACCTTATATACACATATATGGCTCCAAAGGAAAAAAAAGACATATTGGTTTATGCTGCAAAGTTTTAAATGTATATATGCCCAAGATGCAGAAGGATGAAGAGCTCTGCCATATATTATGGGCTCTATCTCCTTAGGTGCTATCTCCTTAGGTGTGTCCCTTGAGGCATTCGACCAACTGCTCGAGATTATATCTATTTAGCCTCTGGAACCAACGGTGCGGTGGGATGTCTATTATTTGCTTTGAATTACACCGAGACAGATTCTCGCCCAGATAGTCGTTTAAATTTCCAAAAAATATACGAAATATATAGTTGATATAGCTGACAGATTTGATATATCGATTATTATTACACCATTGGAGATCCGCTCCCGTGATCTTCGCTCACCAAGACTGTCTTTCGATATATATATACACAAGATATCAAAATTAGTTCAAAATAGAGGGAAAGCGAGGATAAATGAGCCACCTCATAGCAATGGCCCGGAGGGTCTGGAATACTCTTCTTCCCCTCATCTCTGTAACCACGCAACCACGCAAGGGACCCGTAACTGTTTACTCAACCGCCGACAGGACTTCGTATTCAAACATGACTACCAAACCAGGAGATAAATCCGACCCTGCCCTTTTTCGAGTAAGTGGTGTCTTCTACTGAATCTCGTGGTTAAGGCACATTACATACTGACCTGAATGAACTGAAGCTTCAATCTCAATTAAAAACCATCCCTCTTCAATCTGCCCTTTGGGATATTGCCAAAGTTGACGTCAATAGAATACAATGCTGTCACAAGCCAGCTGTTAATAACGAGCCAGGTGGCTGTACCGGTAAGCATCTAAGAACAAGATCTTATGTCTCTATAAAATTCCTAACTTTCTCTAGATGCCTGCTTGGATGCACTCGCCGCAATTCTCTGCAAATATAATATTCACGATAAAGCAGAAACCGTCGATACTCCATTCAGCGTTCATACAGAACATGAGGAGTCAATTACAGCAACAAGCTCTTCTAGCAACTTGAGCTTCACAAGTCAGCAGAGTGAAAGCCAGTGCAGCAGCACCAGTTGCCAGAGCCACGGCAGCCACGATAGCCATGGCTCAGACGAACGTAAGATATCTCGCAGAACAAGATGCATTGTTATTTCAAGAAGGCTAACACTCCAGGCTTGAAAGATCACCACCCCCACCCTGGGAGCTCTCATAACCATCACCATAACCACGACGCATCTGATGAGAGCCAGGACACTTCTACCTCTGATTTGCAAAAGAAGCATGAGTTTTACGGCCTAGCAAATATAAAACTTACCGAGGCACTCAAGTCAGAGTTACTCAAATTACCACACGCCCTCGTCACAAAGCACCACCACCATTATCAGATACAAAAAATTCCAGCTGCCTGCGGGTTCCATCGGGAATTCGTAACTCAAAAGCTCAGTAAATATCAGCCCCAGAACCCTTGTGCCTGGATTCAGGGTATCTTTCTCCTGATTTTTGGAAATACACAAGTCGGTCATCTTTGTTGTAAAACTTACGATGAGGGATGCATCACAACAAGATCGTGTTGTCTCGAGGAACACAACTTTGAAGCCGAACTTGCAGATTCAGTAGAATCCCTCCCATCGGACTCCTCTACCCTTGTTGCTGAAAAATCACTGAGATATGTAGCCTTGGGAGTCACCGGAATGACTTGCACTAGCTGTGAGACCAAGCTGGCCAAAACAATCAGGGGTATCGAAGGCATTGTTCCTCGAGGCTCTAAGGGAGTAAAAACCAACTTCATGCTAGGAAGGGCAGAAGTTTGGTACAATTCAACCGTTATCACAGATTTGAGAGAGGAAATATGCTACATAGTCGAAAGGAGCACTGGGTTTAAGTGCAAAGTCATGCAGGAAACAACTGGAAGTGGTACTTCAAGTCATAATACTATCCGAATCAGAGTTGGTTTCTCAGATAATATTGAGATTGACGCCATCCAGAAACATATACTTCTCTTGAAGGGGGTAAAAAGGGTCAGGGAGATACCTATGCTAGCAGAGAAAAAGTCACTCAAAGCGAAATTTTGGGATCTTTTCAGCGTTCGGAAATATTTTAGACCTCAAGTTGACCTAGAGAAAGGTACAACGGGCAAGGTCTGGAAGATATATGATGTCCAGTACGACCAACAGTCTCTGCATATTAGAAATCTTCTACAGTACATCCGGACTTTCTCGCGGGTCGCAACAAATATCGACGTTGAATTGGTGGATATGGAGGAGCCAGAAAAGGTCATGGCAGAACAGTATATGAAGGGCCTTCGCAACCTACTCTGGCTCACTCTCCTAGCGGCATTCTTGACACTTCCAATACTCGTAATCACCTGGACCCCAAGAATTAGGACACAAGTGCCTGCAGCCTCAGACATGGACCCCACTAGACTCAGAAATTTTATTATCCTTCACTCAGTCTGCCTTTTACTCGCTTCCATAGTCCAGCTCTGTGGGTTTCGTATTTACAAGAATGCCTTTCGTTCTGTATATTGGCAACATCAACTTGATATGGATTGTTTAATAAGCATTTCAACAACAGCTGCATACGTCTACTCTTTTGCTTATTACATCATGAACATTCAAAGGGAGGCCCAGAAACTCATCACTGGGCAGCCGCCTGATGATGACGACAGCGAGCGACATGACCCAATATTCGAGGCCAGTTCTCTTTTGATTACATTGATCTTAGCGGGCCGCCTCATGACAGGATACATCAGACATTGGGCCGTCAACAGAATATCTGTTGGAGCTTTGCAAGAAAAGTTCTGTCAACGTAGCTGCCAAACAACGTTCAGAGCCATTCGAAACCGAATTTGGAAGACCCAAGACGTCAGGCTCTTGCATTACGGAGACGTTCTCCTAGCGCAAACAGGAGATGTTGTCGTCACCGATGGTATTGTTGTTGGTGGAGAGGCTACGGTCGATGAAAGCCATTTGACTGGCGAAGCTGAACCTGCTCAGCTTCGACGAGACGCCACCATCATAGCCGGATCTAAGGTCATTGAGGGCAGAGTGGAATATCGTGTCACCAGATTGATCCCAGAAAATACCATTTCGGCTATGAAGAGGCTGGTAAATTCCGCTTCTGGGAGACCTCCAACATTGCAAACATATGCCGACAGAGTGGCTGGCTGGTTGACACCTGCGATACTAGTCATAGCAATTATCGCCTGTATAGGCTGGATCGTCTACTATAAGACGAACAAAGCTTTGACCGAAGACGTCAATTCCGCAATCTCCAAGGCAGTAACAGTTGCAATAACCATACTAGCAATATCCTGCCCCTGCGCAATCGCCTTGGCCGTCCCAACGGTTTTGATGTTCGCCACTCAGTATGGCGTCAAAAATGGAATTGTCATCAAATCCCCAGAGGCTATTGATAAAACCACGAAGGTTAGGTTTTTCGTCGCCGACAAGACCGGAACTCTAACGACCGGGAAGCTCAAGGTCTCGGCAGCGAGGTACTGGGTTCGTGGGAGATGGGTTAATGACACGGTGGACACTGAGATTCAGGAAATACGGCTCCTTATCTCCAAGTTGATCTACCGAGATCGACACCCAGTGGCCAAGGCGGTGTTCGAGCAGCTAAAGCAACGCCCCATGAGGGTCCAAAACCTTCACGACGACAACGACAAGAACATCAGATCAATCGTCGGGAAGGGAATCGAGGGTACCGTCGCCGGTCGACGTCTAAGAGGCGGGAAGCCATCCTGGGTTCTCCAAGACAAGCTCAAGAACTTTGACAGGCTTGTTTTCCAGGAGGTCATTGAAAAACACTCCCGCACGCCATTTGTTGTCGTCGATGTAAAGACTGATACTGTACTCGCCATCTTCGGGCTATCGGATACAATCCGTCCCGAGGCTCCAGCTATCATCGCAAGGCTCCAGGAGCAGAATATTGAGTGTTTCATGCTCAGCGGAGACCAAACCAATGTCTGCATGCAGGTAGCACTAGCAGTTGGAATACATCCCGGGAATGTTTTCGCGGAGTGTTCGCCTGAAGATAAGGCACAGCGTATCAGAGCACTGCAACGACAGGCGGAATTAGATATTGAGTATCTTCAGCATCGCGGATGCATCTTCAAGCGCATGATTAACAGAGTACGCACCGGTCGACAATTTGTCATGTTCCTGGGAGATGGAACCAATGATGCCCCTGCTCTCACACAGGCGGATATCGGCGTCACCATGAGCAACTGTACGGACATTGCTGCTGGATGCGCCGATGTTGGTATCCTTTCTTCTTCCCTAACCGGAATCCTCGCCCTTCTCACTGTAAGCAGGAGAGCTATGTCTCTCATCAAATGCAACTTTACTTGGGCCCTCAAATATAATCTTGTCGCCATCATACTTTCGACAGGGATTATTCCATGGAGGATCCCTCCACAATACGCTGGCATTGGTGAAGCTGTTAGCATCGCGCCTGTGTTTATCATCGCAAGTTCGATTCTTTGGTTCAAGTTGAAGTATTAGGAAGGAGTGTTGGAGGCATACCTTTTTTTTTTTATGAGAGTAACGCGGGTTTTTTTTGGTTGGAGAATTAATATACCGAGGTTGAGTGTCTTTTGTCAGTGCTATGCAGGAAAGCTTGGGGTATCGGATTAAGGAATGGTTGCGAGCTTTATTTTGCATGGCAGTGATTATAACAACTGAGTTCTGTTTTTCTTTTTGGGGCTTTTTCCTCTTCTGGTACGGACCTACCTACTTCTGGGTTTTTTTGGTTTAAAGGTTTCTACATATCTGGAGTTTCTTCACGAGCTTTTTCAAGGCTCTTTCTGGGAGATTCTTTAGTTTCATTGTGGGTTTTATTGGTTCCTTATATTGGGTCTCTCTACGTAGATCTACTAGGTTCTTAGTTTTCCTGGTTTCTGTTCTCTTGAGTCTTTCTGTTGCTGGTTTTGAGACCAAGATTAATCCGGATTCTACATCCAATGTTTCTTTTCAAATGCCACAAACAACGATGAAACCACAATGTATGTTCACCGTCCTTTGTTGTCTCGTAAACCAAACGCTCAACGCGAGGTTTGGTACAGATGCCGGACTTTATGTTCTCCGGCATACGAACGTCCCCAGTTTAGACGCCTTAAACCAATGGACAGCTTGCTGTATGCTCACAACACGCTTGAAATTTTTATAAGAAAGGTTTGAACCAACAGTTATAAGGCTACCATTACAATGATACACGTTTTCTGCTGGATGAATAATAATATACCCGGAGCTCCTCAGAGGCACCTGAGAGCATAATAACTGTAGTATTTCAAGACATCAAGGTCTGAAATCTACATCTCCAGGACCACCCCGTAGTTTCCAGGCCCTTGCCAACATGGTTCCTCAATTTAGTACACTAACCTGTTTAGGCATATTTTACAATACTGGGGAAAATTCTTCTGGAAAGAGATTAATTCTGGCAATGCATATAATCTCCAAATTAAATCAACATCACAATCAAAGACGGATGTCTAGGCTATAGACCGTCATTAGCCCTTGATATCAGCCACTGATTCATAATCCAACTATACTTTAAAGCAAGTATGAAAAAAAAATGAAAACATCCAAAAAAGAAGTTTCAACGTCGCCGACAGGACTCGAACTGTGGAAGATTGTTAGTTATATATATCACTTTTAGTATTATTATGACGGATTGTAAATCCTTACCCTGTGCCTCCGGAGAGAATTGATGGCTTGAATTTAGGGAAAATTCTAGTCAATCGCCTTAACCACTCGGCCACAGCGACTTTTCTATGTTGGTTGAATCTTGTCGAAAGAGAAAGCTGCATAGAAACCATATTCGAACAGAGCTTATGATAGTTGGTTGCCGCTGCCGATTGCTTTCCTTAAGAGCGTCCAGAAGTTCTAAAAATTCATTTACGTATATTCATTTCGTCTCGTATGCGTATGCGCGAAGACTCGGTTGTATCCATATTGACACGGGAGAAGTTGGAACGTTTTATTTCGAAAAAATTTTAAGTAGTTGTATCTGTATAATATCTTTACTCATTACTCATCGTCGTCCCCACGGTGACACGTCTATATATATAATCAAAGGTAGAACTGTTTTCAGTACTAAAACTTTAAATATACACTCCTATAGTCTAGCCCAATATTTCTTCTTTTGGATTATTAAAAGCAATATGTTTGATGCGCTAAGTTGTAGGGATATTCTCCAGCATTGTATCGTCACCATAAGAAAAGAAACTCCTATACATGTATGGTAAATATTGAAAAGCTATAAAAAAGGAGAAAAATATTTTTTAAGACATGCTCCCTCCGTCGCTCTAAATTGCTTGATATGATGGGGACGAGAGATATGTAAAAAAAACAAAAACAAAAAAAAGACTATTCATGCACGAATAAACCCTCTTATTCGACATACTTCTTCTTCCTACCCCAGCGTTTTCTTGACTTTTCAGGTGTTGCTTCCTCGGCAGACTGCTTCGACCGATCTCTGACCACCCAGTTATCGCTGTCGTAGGTTGTGGATGTTGTCTGAGGTGCTTTTGGGGTCGCAGTGTCTTCCCGCTCTATCGTCCGGTCACGGCTTTGACTTCTATCCTCTCGCCGTCTCGCAGCACTACTCCGTCCGTCTTTTTCCCGACGGCTGAGCTGGCTTCTGCTCCTGACTTTGCTACCGCTTCTAGCTTCCTCTTCTCTAGCGTTACTACTATGAGTCCGGCTGTGTGTGCTTTCAGTCTCTACGATTCGGTGTCCACGGCTGCTCTGTCGGCCGTCCTCCCGGATCCTATTCAGACTCTGGCTACGGTATGTAGTGCTGAGAGAGGAATTGCTTCTCTTATCGAAACGGCCATAGTTGGGGCTCATGGCTGCCGCAGAAATCGGACTGCCGACGCCTTCTGGGACGTGACTGCCGCAATGGCTACAGGCACCGGGTGTTGCAGTCGCCCCGCGTGACCCGTAGCGAGATATCGAAGCGTAATCGTGTGCGTGTACGATGCTGCCATTAGCGGTAGATCTACCGACAGGTGTAGCGTTGGGATCGGTTCGATTGACAGGCGTGGAGTTGGGATCCCAGCGATCGATTGTGTTTCCAAGGTTGCTCGCGCTACGCACAGAGCCTGTGGTGACGTTGCTATTCCATTGGTTGATAGCTTGAGTGTTGACTGAGCCCGGGTTGAATGGGGACCCAACTACACTTCTGTTGAGACCGTTTATTGGGCTCACTGTTTCGGAAGGATGCCCCCTCGCTAGACACCTGGTGCGTTGAGTTTTGACATGATGCCAGTCGGGCCCTCGGACGTTGCTCTCGGAAGTGACAATAATTTCTCGTATCGAGAAACCTAGAGAGAAATCACCTTGAGAGGGCGAATCGAATGGGAATTCCGCAGAAGACTTTGCGTATATTTCAGTGTACAAATCAACGGAAAGCGATCTGGTTTCAAGTAGGGAATAGAACCGCGAATCGGGAAGTTCCTTGTAGACTGTTTCGCGTTCCTCCTCCTCCTCATCTTCGGAGTCGTCGATAACACTGTCTTCGTCGTCGTCGTCCATATCGTTAAGATCTTCTACAGTCTTTGGCGTCTTTGAGTTCGATCGGGAGGGCGCTGAGGCGCCATTCGGAGATGTGATGAATTCCCGTTTATAGATCTTTGTGAATGCTCGCACTGGTGTGTATATCCAATAGTAGTCGCCGTGCAGCACCATCTTGCACTTCCCGACGCTAACCAGCTCTTTCTCCAAGTGGTCGAGAATCCCTACTACAATACGAGTTGGGATTCCGATGTTAAGGAACGTCCAACCGTGCCGACGGATGCGGGGCCGCGGTGCTAGCCTCATCTGAACAATCACGTTTTCAAACCGTAAAATGTTGTTAGGATGGAGCGCAGACCTAGTGGCGGAGGCTATCGATGCAGTATCGCTATCCACGTGCGCTTTGTCGCAAGCGCAGAAGCTAGCTGGATCATTGAGAAGGATGGGTATGATGTACATGATTTGCTGGGAATTACTGCTGTGTTTAGGCTCTGCGATGGGATCGCACTCCTGTTGTACCAGCGGAACATTTGGGGAAATGTCAATCATGGTCTGAGGACTAAAGTCCATTGCAACCACAGATACTAGGTTGACGTCGATAACGTGAGATGGGATCTTGAATTCCGTCTTATTGGGTAGCGCAGGAATAGCTAGATCGAGTGGCATCTCAGTTATCTCCTCGGGGAATGCCGCAGAAACCGGAGAAGTTACAACTTCAGACATTCTTGATAGAAATCTTTCCATTGTCGGCGATAGAGGCGTCGGATGTTGTGGCATAGGCATGACGAGCTCGGTGACCACAAATTTTGTTCGCGTGGCAGAGGCAGGCGCATTTCCCCGTAGAAGCAGGTTGCGGCTCATAGTAGGCTGAGGTGTCTTGGAATTATCAAAATAGTCGTCAAACCCGGTATCCATGAAGGGCGTCGTGGGATCAAAATCCGTTTCTGCAGTAGTAGATACAGAGAATCTCGACCTATGTCGAGCTGTTGACTGGCTTTCCTCGGAAAAGACACTGTCTTCGGAGAACATGGTCTCTCTGCTTTCACGGTGTCTCAGAGACTGCTTGCTCTGTTTCTTGCTTGGTTTCTTGCTCGTCTTCTTCATCAAAACGGTCCGGATGCCCGAGGACGCAGACTGAGCCTGCGAGAAACCAAGGTTCCGCGCAACATAGTCAGCCTCTTCCTGTCTAAGCCGCTCATCTTCTTCAGTATCGATATCATCGTCTCTTGAAAGTGCCTTTCTAATTTTATTGTTGTGAAAATCAGCAGTAGGCCCGGGGCTATCTATTATGTCACTATCATTGCCATCGTCTTCCTCGGTACCACCCGCTGATTGCGGCGGTGTGATTTCGAACGGAGTAATAGGCTCAAATCCTGGTGTAACAGGGTCATTCTCAAGGAACGAGAAAGGTCGGGCATCGAAATCTTCATCTTGAAGAGAGTAGTGTTGTGACGGAATGCCTCCTTTCTTCTTCAGCTTGATAGCCGAAACTTTCAGGTTTAGCGGCTTTGGCGTGATGACTTTCCGGCTTAGATTTGACGGCCGGGAGACGGCTTTGATTTTGATCGACGTGGCGTCCATAGCGAAATGCAAGATTAGGGTGATCCTATCGCCCAGCGATGAAATCTAGATGCTATAGCGTCCTTATTGCTGGAGAGCCGAGAGTATATCGGGACCTCGAGGAGTGGGGGGGTTATGCGAGAATTGCCGATTCGCGTATAATTGGTGTTCAAAAGTTGAAACCAAAAGATTTGGTAGAGTAGCGCAGAGTCTAGAGTATGAGGCGCAGGAAGGGAGTATCGATCCTCGGTGATAACAAATACCGGCCCTAGCCAGTAGGATGACTGGCGGGGTTGCGAGTAATAGTGATGGTGAAAGGCACCAGCGTTATAAATCCTTGAAGTGGTATTCAAGTCTACAAGTCTAGCTGTACATATGCAGTAGGAAACGCAACCTAAATTAGAGGAAGAAGGAGAGCAGTTAGCCATGAGTAACGGGAGGTTAGGTTTGGAGAAAAATGAGAGCTAGACAACTTTGCGGTACGGACAATCTGCATAAAGGTGGAGCCGAACTGAGCTGAGGTTTTGTTTGAAATCCGGTACACCTTGGAGGTTTTGTGAAAGAAACTCGGGACGAGAGACGTTATTGCCCAATGCGCCGCAATGGGATGAAAATGTCTAAGGGAGCCGGGAAGGTGGTGTGCATGAAAATAAAATCGAAGGGAAAAAAAGGGAGGAATTGATCGTGTCGACTGGCACAGTAACCAATGCTTCAGCCGAACCTCCTCTATCAGTTCAGGTAGAGAGCATATCAATAGCAGAGAGGAATCCACAGAAGGGGGATGGATTTAAAGGGAGCACCTTGAGCAATAATTTCGTGAGAGCGGGCGAGGTGGAGCTAGGCCTGGTCACATCTGACCAACCATGTTTCGGAGAGGCTTAGTCGGTTTCGACACCACCAAGCCGAAAGAAGGTTGCCCGGCGCTTAGACTGGGGCTACATATAAAAAACATGATCCCATCTTTCACGGCCTCTTTGACAGCAGGGATCCGGGTGCCTTTCTCTTATCAATTCGGACGCTCGTCGCTCACGTTGGAAGGGAGAGGGCGAACGTGTTAGGCCACCCTGCATCTGCATGCATTGCAGTTCGTGAACGTGACTTGCGGTTTCCCAACGGTGAGGGCTTTCTTTATGCACAGACTTTAAAATGAGATCTCAACTCGGGCTTGGCTTCTGTAGATGCTCCGGACATTAGAGGGACTGCCAAAGGCTCATCAAAGGTCAGTTCACTTAACTTGATCTAGGCCAGGAATTGTAAATACACGGGTTATGAAGAAAGTTGGAAAGTACAAAGCGATCAAGAGGTACGGGATACTGTGCACTAAAGGTTGGTGTGTTGCGCGCACACTGTTTGCGGAATCGACAGAGCTAGTTGAGGAGAACAGCACGATACATGACGATGGGCATGCCTTCTACCTGATGCTACATTCACAACTTTGTACCGTTGATACACGGCGCGGATATTCCCGCAGCCAAACCCATCAAGTGGAACAGCACGGGGCATTTCGGCAAATGAAATATTTGCCATCAGGTTACGTGACGTGCTATAGCCAGCGCTCGAAGATGGTGGTCAGAAAAGTGATTAGCAGCACCAAATTAGTCCATCCAATAAACTAAAGTCATAAGGGATACTATAGTACAGAATAATAGCGCAAGAAAGATGCCTTTTTATCTAGCAAACTTGAGACTATCCAGTACGGTTTATCCAGAAAAGATACTGCAGACGTTAAAGAAAGAAAAACATGTTTGAATATGAAGGGGTATATGATAAAAAAAGATGTGACAAAAAAAGCGTAATCATCTTTCCCAATAAATTATAACGAGAACCAATGGGAAATATTGCCAATGGCGTAAATAGTAAATCAACGTGGGGCCACCCTCATAGCTACTCTGCTTCTCCTTCAACCAGACGATCGGATGTGACATCAAACCACCCAGGTTCGCCGCAGGCCCATTCCTCCCACGCTTTCCCTTCGCAGAATCCAACCAAGTCAATCTTGGCTAACCCGAGGGTGCCCCAACCCTCAAAAACAATTGTCTCTTTTTCATGGATTTCCGAAGATTCCGACGGGGACTCTGGCTTGCTAGTTGTGACAACATCTTGTACTGCGGTTGTACGCTCTATCCCTTGGCTAGATACTGGAGCAACAACTTGGTTTGACGCGGTGGGATTTCCATTCAACTCTACAGGTTTGCTCGGATGTGCTCCCGTTGCTTGGTGAGCCGAGGCTGATGGTGGATGCTCTGTCTTCATCGGTGTATTCTCAGGCGACACTATATCAGATAACGAATGGGGAGTTTGTCGATGAGGGGTTGTAATTTCAGTTGAGTTCCAGGTTGGGGGATTGCTAGTCGGAGGTGTTACGACATTCGACGAGGATTCTGGGCGGTGGTGAAATTGGTCTCGACCGTTCTCACCAGCCTGAGCTGCAGCTAACAGGCCGTGTAAAGCACGGTTAGGATCGTGACGGTTTACGGTGTTTACGGCAACCCAGGAATCGCCCGGAGCTGGAGGCTGGGTACTATTCGTAGCGGGTGTGTTTAAACCTGGCGTGGATGTCGGCGGTGCGTTGACCATTTCGGTATCCGATCCACCACCGCCTGAGGATCCAATGTGACTCTTGGACCGCTTCGTCTGGCGATGCCCATCCCGCGATGAGCTTGGCCCGCTTCCAAGGGATAGAGTAAGGAAATCGGTAATTGTTTTATTGAAAATCTTCATCTCCTCATTTAAAGCTACAGCGGCCTCCTCGGCACCTGGTGTAGCAGCTTGCTGGTCAGGCAGCGCTACCTCATCACTTCCAACAGAGCGTCGCCTCTTGCGGCTGGAAGCCATGTCCGTAACCTCTGCAGATTTTCGCTTTCGTCGGAGGAACGTGTGAAGGGAGCCGAGAGCTCGGACCCAACCGTCAGCGACACGCCATTTCGGCCGCCAGCTTTCAATAATACACAATAGAAACCTAGCGTCCCCGCTTCCCATGCCATTACCCGGAGGCCCAGTCATATGTGGGTAATGCAAACCGTACGTCCCGACCCATGCGGTAGCATAAATCGCAAAACATATTATCGGCGTCAGGGGTAGGGAAAGCCAGGTGTGCATCTCCCTTGCGATTTCTGTGATCTTACGGGCAGCCGAGAAACATTTGTTTGTGGTAGTCGGGGAATTCACAGATGGCAGAACCGGTAGAGATTCTCGATGCAGTAACAGTATCGACAAGAAGTAGATTATGTGCAGGAGAGCATAAGACGACGAAGACCGGTCGGCGATATGGGCCAACAGATTCTTATGGCTATATGCAAGCGATTTAGGAAGTTCCGACTTCCACCTCTCTAACTCCTGCCCTAATGTTTCCGCTGTCGAATGCGACGTATTCGGATTGCAGAGATAGATTGCAACGCGGCCCCAGATGTCAACAAGCCGGATAAGTCGAGCGTGTACGCTTTCTTCCTCTTTTGGGAACTCAACCCCTTCTCCGCTATCGGTGACACCGTTTCTCAGCACACCAGCCACTTCAGAGCCGATTGCCGAGGTGTCGATTGTCGAAGCAAGGATCGGCGTATCAAGGACGCCCGCTGTGATTCTCTCACTGAACAGCCAGGACCTTTCAGAGCAAGGTAGTGGGACTCCTCGCACTCTCTCCCAACCGTAGGTGAAAGCCCTGCCACCGCTTCCACCAGTGTTACTAAGCATCCTATCAAGCATAACCACTGCCCACCAAGTACGCCTTTCAGACTCTTCTGCGATCCAGCCCTTGACCAGATTTGGAGATCTAGGAGGTAAATGTAAGAGTTGGCACATTCTAGCCGCGATTCCTAGCCACTGCCATGCTCCCTGTCCGTGAGATTGACCGAGTTCGTGGACAGCCAGCATTATGAGACTTTGGACCTTGGCAACGGTTGGAGTAAGAAAGCCATCGTCATCCGGATCGCTGACGCTCGGATTTAATATCATCAGCCTCGACTTCAATGCGGTTGCGTAATATTCCGAGGTATTTATAGCGGTTGTGTTGTGGTGCTTGATCAGTTGGTTCGAGAAGCGTGCAGTGAGTGTGAGCACTGCCAGAAGGACTAGTGGCGATGGAGATGGAGGCGGTGTCGCAGATGTGCTATTGACCGGTGGAGTAGCGATGTGGGTAGCTTCTACATCATTTGGGGCTTCTGTCAAGGGACGCAAGAATGTAGGCCGATGCTAATCAGAAGGAAAAATTGTTAAAAATTGGTACATTAGCTCCCAGCCCCGAGTAATCTTTTATGGATCGAGGGGTTCTAATTCTTACGAGAATTGGAAGATGCGGGTAATGCATTGTAAGGAGATCATACTAGTAGAATAGCAATAAGTTAGATAGCTGATCCAGAGGAAGGGAGCACTTTTTGAAGGGTCACTCACGATGCTCGACCAGACGGAAGGCGTGAGGATGTTTGGGTCCAGAGCCTCCGAAAGAGGCCTCTGCGATCCATCACGCGGAATTAAGACCGTTCCCACCGCTCCGTACTGATTCTGAGGGCCAGTTGCAGGCTTTTTCGGACGAGATCTTGCCTTCAACTACACGAAGATGTTAATTAACAGGGGCAAAAAAAAAGAAGGGCTGGCGCACGCGATCAACATCGAAGAAAGGCAGTGCGCCTGGATTCCATAATGGCAAAATGATGCGTACCTCTTGTCCGGGTCCTCCCAGGCCGCCGAGAATATGCGAGCCATTGACGGTGCCGTGATGTAATGGATTTGTTGGGGATGAATAGGTCCCTGCCGTCGAAGAAGCAGCGCCTATGTGGCCTTGTGATGCACTTCCTGTAGAACATTCATGAGCCTTCACACATTAAAATCGGAAAAGATATTTTGAAATATCATTTTAGATATGTTTTTTTTTGGGGGGGGGGTAAAACGAAAAACAAAAGCAAGATCTATGCGTTTGAGTGTGGGAATTCGGTATTACCAGGCACCGCAGGAGGCGGATATGTGCATTCTCGGCCTGTCGCTTCGCAAGCTCGACAAGGAGTATTGATGCCATTGTTCAGGCATTTTACCTTGGATTTACGGCAGCGCGAGCACGCTATTGAGGATCTCATTTTGGGAGCCGTCTTCTCCATGGCTGGGGTCGAGAGATCAAGGATCTTGAGTCGGGCGAATGAGCTGAAGATGTCGACGGTGATAACACGACTTTTCTGGGTCGATGTCGAGAGTCAGTGATCCCCGGGCGATTTGAAGCAAACCAGCATGCGCGATAGTGAGTTAGATCCAATCAAACCCGGGAAACCTAAAAGGGTGGTGGTGGTGTTTGGTGGCAGCAGCGGTGGTTGTTGAGCGCCGGCGAGAAGCCGTGGCGGAATGCCGACTGTGCTCTTAAGAAGGAGGCGCTGAGGCAGCCAATCCGCCGCTTGGTCAAAAAAAAAAAAAAGGACTCGGGTTGGGGAGAGGGAAGGGAAGGGAAAGTCAAGAGATGCAAAGAGATGAGGGACCGAAGGCTGGAATGGAAGATTCGATGTATTTAGCGGCGGGAAGTTGTGAGCAGTATTATTATTATTATTAGTAGTAGTATTATTATTATTAAGAGCGTACAGCCAACGGGGCCTCGCTCTCGTCCTCGTTCTCGTCCTCGTTCCCAGGCTCAAGGCTCAGGCTGGCTCAGGCTGGCTGGCTAGCTCGCAGGCTCAAGGGGACGAAGCGCTGTTGGGCCGAATCGGCTCGCAGGTCAGTTTTTTGGGGGGGTCTCGGCTTTACGGCAGCGTCGGCCTCGCCTTCCCTTCGTCTTGGTCTGCTGTGGATCGGGAGGGAGGTCAGAGAAGGGTCTATCGCCCTGGCTGATCTGGCTGGGCTGGCTGGGCTGGCCGGTTTGACTGATTCGATTGATTCGATTGATTCGATTTAGCTGCTTTGCATTCGGGTTCGGGTTTGCCGCTCCTGCCAGTCTTGGAGATGGTCGGCTCCGAGGCCTTATATGATAGTTCTTGTTTTTGCAGGAGGGCGGATATCGATAAGACGAACACACAGACAGCAGAGCACAGCACAGCACAGGATGGGATGGGATACTACAGACAGCACGGTACAGTGCAGCAGGGTGGGATGCCAAAAGGGGGCTTTCCCTTTCCAATATCAGGCGATGGTTTTCCCGGGAGGACTGTCGGCTGGTCAGGCTGGGTCTTCCGGCGTCTTGTCCTTTTTTACGAGTCGAGTATTCCGAGGCGGTTGCTGGATGCATCCATCCGGGCCCTCCTCAGCTCCCCTTCTCCTCCCTATATAACATGGATACGCGCTCGAGTGCTTTACTGTGTGTATAATATACATACATATACCAAGTACTTGAGTACTCGAGTACTTGCTGGCTAAAACATCACGGCCGAGGTGCCATTGTGTATTGTCTTGCCGCCGTTGCTGGTTCGGCACGTCCCGAGTTTGGCTTTTTCGCGGTGTTTTCCCAACCACACAACAACACATTCCCCACCCGCGCCTTCAAACTCAACGGCATGTGCAGCATACGCGCAGGAGCATCAATAATCTTCGCCCTGCTGGTTCCAACGGCTTGCCGTGTCATTGCTCCGTCATCGTCGTCGGCCACTGTGCGTAACCTGGAATGCACTCTGTTCTCCCCTCCGCATTCAGTCGTTACGCCGCAGCTTCCTGACATCTCTCGTTCCTGTCGTCACAATAACCAGGCACTTTCCTAGTTATAAAGGTAACACAAGAGGAGGGTCCGGATGGTTGAAAACCCCCCCTGCTTCCTCTCCTCCATTCCGTCATGGCCTACCCGAAAATCCTCTTCCAGCCCGCATTCGACGGATGCAGTCAGAAATGAGCGGCATTCGTGGTAATCGCCGGTCCATCGATATTGGCACAGCAGCAAACATGGTGTCATCCTGAAGCTGCTTGCAATTCGCTTCTACCGTTTGAGGGCCAATCCATCTGTACCTTGTCCCACCATGGGTAGCTGTTCTCAATCATCTCCGAGCGACGGCACAGCTTCTAGAAGCCGTGTGAGAAGCTTCTCTGCATAAAACATGAATCCCGCACACGCCTCCCTCCTCTTCCCCAGATCAGCCGGATGATTATAAATCAATATCGCGTCGCTTATTATCACCGCCATCACACTTTTAACTGTCAATCGCCTGTTTTCAATTGGAATTTTTGCATTGACTAGCCAAGCATGGATCGTGGCCGGTGCAGTATTTCGGCGCGGCTATCTACATAAACAGGGGTCTCAAACACGATACATGCTTGCTCCCGTCGAAATCTGGCCGAATGGTAAAATCCAGTCCGAACAATTTCCATGCAGAATCGACCTCCAATGCGTCGAACTAATCTGGTGACACCCGAAGCAATCAAAAACCCTCGCCGACAAGGTTGCCCGCAGTTCTCTGCCCTAACCATACCACTCATCCCAACTCCAGCTCAAATTTTACGCATGGTTGCACAATTTGCTTCATCTAGCTATTCAATACTAACGGGAGGTGACCAATCACCCGTCCTCCTCTATCAGCATCAGCACGACTCGCTGCTATTTCGGCTTTCGTATCTTCAGAATCAAGATCCACCTTCGGGTATTGCAGATCTGTTTCCTTTAAAATGGTGGAAAGGTCCGGGCCATTAGAAAAACAACCGTTACCTTTGATGGCAGATGTACCGCCTAATTGGCTGTGCTACCTCAAGTATCATAGCAATACCACAGTCAACTCGGTTGCGCAATCGGGATTATTCGTTGGCCTGAACCGGGTGTGTGTGTATGTGTGTGTGTGTGTCTGTGTGTCTATGTGTCTGTGTGGACGTAAGCCAGGAAGGCCCTCCAATATCGATATCGGTTTGCGTGCTGTATGATCCCATATGGCCATATCTTCATATACCCAAACGTGAGAATGCTGCGGAAGTTCAGGCAGTGTCTGCGAGCATGAACTGGCACTTTCGGGGCCTTTACATGTTGATGCACGTCGATGGCAATGGCGGCCTTATCCATAGCTCAGATCCGTCGCAATCGACCCAATAACTCCTTCCCAAGGTATTCGTTTGTTTAAAAAAAAGATATCAAAGTCGCATTCATCTCCATCTATGCCACCCACTTACAGTTTACCTAGACAGGCTGTTCTTAACGCATTGTATTGTCTTGCATTTTTCAACATTTCGACAAACGATGTGCATTGTGCATATCCTCCTCGCGGCGTAGATGCATGCAAGTATACACGCATATATAATGCCAATAGCGGGGTCTCATTGATGCTCTTCGATTCAAAGTTGTTATTGCATTTGTTCCTCCCCCACCTTCACCGCTCTTGAGCACCTCTCCCATCGAAAATAAAATGAAAAGTACTCCGCACCATCACCATAACCGACAGATATGCGGCAAAGGCCCCTGTATAAATGCAATCTCTGAGTTTCGCAACACATCTCCCAAGCAGGATGAATTCGCCAGTCGTTAATCACACAACCTCGGGAGATCCGGTGCGGAGATTTAGGCTCTTAGTGGTTGAAGTGGGTCTTTGGTAGATAGCCCGAAATCGATTGAATCGCGTCTCCAAAATCGGACCTCTGCTGGCCCATTGTATGTCAAATTTCTTTCTAGTCCGTGCATTCGATGAGCATCGACAGGCAAGCTAGATAGCTTGACCCGAACTGGTCTCGTTCCCAAACTCCAAGAAGAACAACATCCCGAACCAGAACTCTGGTTCATTTGCGCTCCATGTCAGCTCGCTCGCTGTAGATTCCATGTTCTGATACCTCCTTTCATTTGCAGTCCTTCGTTATGCGTCTCCCTCGAGATCGATCATCTCCAAGTGATCAGTCGTGAGTTTTGTTAACAAAACCTCCCATTTACCGTTCTCTCTCCATCTCCATCTCCAATCTACAATCGATATCATGCGCTGGCGCTAAGCCCACCGAGCTTGGTGTTTTTTCTCTATTGTTGGCCAAAACCTGCAACCGCCACACTCCTGGACTGCTCAGAATCAATCCTGGGGGAAATCTCGCGGGCTGCTCAAGCCGGGAAAAAAGCAACCCTAAGGCCGTCCTCCTGTGCTTTATAAGTCTAAGCAGCGCCAGTCGATGGTTTCCCCAATTCTGGCGAATAGTGAAGTTCTCCTACCCAAACGTCCGTGGTCCATATCTAGTGACAGCTTTTTATTTTTTTCCTCGAAAGAAGCAACAGTATCCTTCCTCGGACCGCTACGGCGATAAACCTCCGTTCCTAGAGCCAACTTGGAAGAAATCTAGATTTCTCATCGCAGTCCCTTTTTTTTTTTTCCCTTCTCGTTTTTGGAATCAAGGATCCAAGCACTGGCGGGCGTGACCACTGTATCGGGTCCTAAAATCGCCGAACCATCCAGATTCGCCATTTTCTCGCCATTCTGTCCCAGCGCTTTGGTACTCCGAAAAACCACTCCTTGTATTTCCAGCAACCGTATTTTTCTTCTTCTTTATTTGGATACTTGTTTTTCACCTCGTATTCAGGATGAGTAGAGGTCTCCGAATCTCGGATCTGATAGAAGCAGATGTAAGTCTTTCAGCTCGGTTCTAAATTCTCTTCCTGGTAAACTGGCGGGGTCTCGGATACTTGACCTCAGGCCACCACGACACATGCCCAACAAACAATCAACCAGAAAGAAGATCGATGTTTCCACTTTTGCTGCGTCGGCCAATCCTGACTGACGACCGCTTCGCCATTCCTACAGCCAGCTCCAACTTCGGATGAGGATTCGGAAAGGTTGGTTTATTTATTTCCCTAACATTTTCTTTTCCCTTTCGATTCCATTTGTCAAAAGCCTGCATTCTGTTTCCGTTCTTCGCCTCTGGGGTGTTTGCCGTGTTGCCAAATTAGGGCACGTAGTGTCTGTCCTCAACACACAGCACATGCATTCCATCAATATTCTGAAACCTTTCAACGATATCTCACTACCACTATTAACTGTGGCTTCAAAATTACAGTTTTACAGGCTGGAGCTTGACATCATCTGTTACCGACTACACCTATGAAAACGGCAGGCGATATCACGGGTATGTCCTGTCGCAACCTCGCCATGTGCTCCTGCTTCTTCGTTCTAATAACCAAATCAAACCTCAAGTTTTGGCGAGGATGGATCGTATATGTATCCTAATGATGACAAAGAGAGCGAACGGCTGGATCTTCAACACCATCTTTTCCGATTGATGAAAGGAGGCGACCTACACACCATCCCAAACCCAAAGTTCCAACGAGTGCTGGATGTCGGCACAGGGACAGGTAAGTCTACCCTCAATTAAGAATTATGTCGAAAGGGCAATTGTTTATTAATATTTATATTGTTTGCAACCTAATAGGTATATGGGCCATTGACTTGGCTGACGAATACCCTGAAGCTAAGGTCTGTATTCCAAAATTGATATTTTGCCGAATATTACTAGGCACGCCTCCAAAGTTGAATAACTAATCATTTTTTGTTACTTCTTAGATCCGAGGGATTGATCTCAGTCCGATACAACCAGAATGGGTTCCGGAAAATGTCATTTTCGAGATTGATGATCTCGGTAGGTTTTGGGAAAACAAATTCTATACTTCGAGGAACTTAGATTAACATTATCAAAGAACAGACATGGAATTTTAGCTCGCCATTCGACTATGTTCATATGCGAATGATGCTGGGAAGCATAGCTGTAAGTTGTAAATCAGGAGCATTAATCCGCCATTTAACAGTTGCTGAGTGACAATATAGGACTGGCCGCGCTTAATAAAACAGGCGTACAAGTGAGTACATATCATCCAAATTGTTGTCCTAATAACTGTCCCAAATTACTGAACATTGTTACAGCAATATGACTCCTGGAGGCTGGCTCGAATCGCAGGAGGTATTAACACATGCTTATTGCGACGATGGCTCGATCCCTGAAGATTGTAACTGGAAAAAATGGGAAAAGCTATATGTCGACGCTGCGAAAGCTTACGGTCGTCCAATAGATATTGCATCAAACTTGAAAGGATGGTTTGAAGAAGCCGGGTTCATAGATGTCACTGAAGAGGTTGTCAAGTGCCCGCTAGGGAACTGGCCGGCAAACCGAGGACAGAAAGAGAACGGGAGATTTCTAAAGGCTGCTTTATCGGATGGTCTACAAGCGTTGTCGCTGGCGATTTTTACTCGTGTGCTTGGATGGAAAGTAAGATAGGGTTTGGGCCAACTCGATGAGACCTGAAATAGTGCTTACACTCCAATTGTAGCCGGACGAAGTCGAAGCCTTTATCGCTCTTTGCAGAAACGATCTTAACAACAAATCATTCCACGGATATTTCAAATTGTATGTTTGCAACTTGCCTTTTCTCTTCGTCCCTCCTTCCACCCCTCTTCTTAATTAATGGGATTCGATCATAACTTACCATTGGTTATAGTTATTTTGTTCGGGGCAGAAAACCAGATACCGCAAGCTCACGCGCATCATTCCAATCTTCAAGATCGCTAGCATCTCGTCGCACCGATTTTAGTTCCTCCACCAGCACATTAAGCTCAACAACTGATGCCGGTACAATCTAGATACCAATAGAAGTTTGGCTATGTCTTTGATAAAAGCTAGTGATTACTTTTGTCATAGCGATTGCACCTAGATTCTATATTTGTTAGATGAGATTTTTTGGGGCGTTCCACGGTACTTTAATTTATTGAGGTTTTTTGTTTTTTCTCCAATTAGCATAGGGGCATTGGTAGTCTACAACAGCGGAGGGTCTTCTCCGAGACTAGGGCATTGGTCTGTATATAGTCTCGAAGACCCTTCTTGTGTTGGGTCTGTATACAAGATCTTTCATTCAAGGAATTAAAACTCAACAAACTGGCAAAGCGACCCAGTAGTCCACATATTTCGTCCTAACGTTATTAATGCCAAGTATTGTATTTCGTTTGTAAGTTCATCGAAGCTTTGATATGCTGATGGAAGATTTGAGGCACCCTAACCCTTCTATTGGAGTTCTTCGACCTCGTTCTACTCGTTTCGAAAAACAAGCGAAGTAATATGCCCACGCGACGGATCCTTCACCCATGCGCGGAATCCCGTCAAATGAGTACACAGTAGCAACTACACGGTTGGAGACGACAACAATCCGGTCGAATGTACTCGCACGCCTAAACGGGCAACATGTCCAATTTCATTCTAGCAGTTAACGATAGTCGATTGCTTATAAGAAACGGGATATCTGCCGTTCCCTCAATTGAGCGCTTTTGGCCAACTCCCCAAATGTACCGTTTTTACCCCGCAAACCAAATATCATATTCGCCTTCCTACAAACTGCCAATCTGTATCAGTCGTTCTCTTTATGTTTTAGTCCTTTGATCTTTTTGCGGTCTATTAAATTACTGGTGTCAACTTTCCAGTCTGCGATACTCTGGTTTGGCAATGTGTTGTGGTGTTCTGGGAGAGCTTCCGAAATCATCATCCTGTGGAACAACTTCAACTGTATTCAGGACACAGCTCACAGAACATTCGGACAACGTCATAAACCTTGGACGTTAGGCCAAAATGATGATTTAACCGTGGCAGGATTGCTCCACATATATACCAGCTTCTCCAATACTTCATTCTTATTTCAAGTTCATCCCGAGCTATCGCGCTACACCTTGCTTTATTCCCTTTCCATTCTTGCATCCTACTTTTGAACATCTCTCCCTGTTGCATTTTTGGGATTACAACGCAGAGCCGTCTGCGTCAAGCTTTAAATCACCCCTTTTTTTCTTTCTGTTTATCCAAAGGCAGGTTGATCTTGCTTTAACTAAGAACCCCACTGTCTGCTTCACCATCCCCTTCTTCCAGTCTGTAAGACGCTGTTAGATGTCAGAAATGCCTCTGAAAGCTACAGGTTCAATCCTCCCAACCTTGTCTGACGACGAGGAAGAGCGGATTGAGGAGATTGAGTACGAATCGAGTCATTCAGATGACGACTCTAGTAATCGTCACCCGCCGCCAACCAAAGATTCAGAACTAGAGGGTTCAGAAGACGGTGGCCTTGCCCAAGACTCCGTTCTCACATCCATTCCAAGAGACGGTAACCAGTTCGACATTAGAAATGAGGACCACCTCAAAATGCTTCTCCAGGCCACATCGACTGAGCACCAGATCCGTGATCACCTCGGCAGACCCGAGTACATGAGCCGGACTCCCGAGGAGAAGCAGCGTATTCTAGAGAATTCTTTAAAGAAAATGGCCGAATTTGGTGCATTAGACCCAAGAGTGCTGGAGTTTGGGGGCAAGGCTTATGAAACCCACAGGAACGCAGTCAGGATTTATCTGGGCTCCCTTATTGATGCGGTTTCGGGTGATACTGGTGAGGTTAAGGCCCTCGAAGCAGGTACGGAGCCAAAAAAAAAAAAAGAATATTTCATTCTCTGTTCTTTCAGATCACAAGGAGCTAACTGGTAATGAACTATCTGGTAGCAACCTCAAATCTTCACCTTGATGCTCCTGCGGGATTTCGGATCCAGACTCCTAGAATGGGCTTGGAGGCTCCCGGGACTCATGGATCGGGTGGCTCTGCTATATTTGGCCCAAAATGGGAAGAAGTCGATTGTTTGGGCAAAGGTGGATTTGGCAGCGTTTGGGCTTGCAGAAACCTTCTCGACGACGAGGTCTATGCGATCAAAAAAATAATTATCACAGAGCAATTTCTCAAGGTTGCCCGGATCGCAGATCCGACAGACAGAGAGAAAGCATTTGCAGAGTTGCACCACGAAGTTAAAATACTCGCAAAGCTAGATCATCCGAATATTGTTCGCTACTATAGTTCATGGATGGAAAGAATGAGCCCTGAAGAGTTTGAAAAGGTCAAACACCAGCTTTGCCCTGATGGTCTGAGTGATTACACGGAAGACATCAGTGGAGCGTATTCTGACGATGACAGTTCTGGTGACGACGAGATTGCTCGTGAGGACTCTTCAGATGAAATTTCTAGCGAAGAGGATACTTATGACGAAAACTCGACATATTCATTTCAGTCCCAATCCCCATCAGTGTCGAGAGAAGTCTCGTCACTGGCTCTTTTAAGTGGACGCAGACCTCACACCTCTGTTTCGGGCATTAACTTTTTTGATGAGAAGTCGCAGCTATCCCTGAAGAGCGATAGCAGCTCGGAGTTGGAGTTAATCACTCGATCCGCTTCTCAACTAGCTCTGCCTCCAGTCACAGAAGACCCTAACATTCACATTCTGTCAATCCAAATGGCGAGATATTCGCTTTCACTAAACGAGTTTATCAGAACACCATCTGATAATGATGCTCCTCGGAAGGAATTCGGTATTGAATATCATTTTCAGCCGAAAATTGCCGTGGAGCTGATGCTAAGGATTGTCGATGGAGTTGAATATATGCACCATTATAGCCTCGTTCACCGAGACCTAAAACCAGCAAACATATTCCTCAAACTCGAAACAGGAAGGTTAAGCGGGCAGCAGGGCAGTGTTATTGTCTCGGGGTGTAGGTGCAGTCATCGTGGGCATGCCTGTCCAGTGAATGGCGGCTGCCTCCCTGGAGATTTGTGCTCCGTAACGCCTAAAATTGGCGATTTTGGCCTAACAGCGGATATAAAGCGGTTCCTAGAGATTTCGAGCGATAATAGAGCTCACAGTAAGTCTTTACAGGCTCCAGGTGTCGCAGGAACCGCATTTTATATGTAATCTACCCCATCCACAATATCTCAACTATCTAGTAAACTGTGATTGCTAACCTGTTTAACTAGGCCACCAGCGTGGGCCGAAAAGGCCTCAGAAACCGCAAAGGCTGGGAAAACCACTGCAAATAACAGTAATGATCTTCATTTGGGAGACGCTTATGCATTAGGGATAATTCTCTTCGAACTACTCCAACCATTTAGCACCAATGTACAGCGAATTATTGAAATCGGCAAGCTCAGGGAGGCTTCTCGTACTGATGATCCATTTCCTGAGGATTTCTGTTTGAAGTATCGTACCTCTCTTGGTTCGGATATCTTCGCAGCGTTGAAGTCATTGATCCTACGATTAACGTGGGACAGAAGGTCTAGAATGGGGGTCTCGGAGCTGAAAATAGAACTAGAGGACCTATTAAAGCTTTTTTGAGATGCCCTTAAAGGCTCCTGATACGGAAATATTAATCTTTTTTCCCAGACATATTTATTGCTTTTTGAAGGCATTCGATAGATGCTTTCAACTTTTTTTTTACAAATAACTAAATCACTGGGTTGGCGCATATTGAGTATGAGGTGATTCCTTTATGCTACTCTGCATTGGGAGTTTATTTAAATCGTGTTTTATTCTGCTTTTGTAATCTTACTTAAGACACTAGGACGACTGTCAAGCCGAGTTTTGAAGTATATCTAGCCACTTCTCAATGTACGAAGCAGCGATGTTTCTCTTCAAGTCATTTTGGACTGTGAAGGAATCTTTTGTTAGTCCGTTTATCGCAGACAAATAATTATCTTGAATGAAACTTACGATGGTGACCTGATCCATCCACCACTTTATACCCGACACCGTTTCTAATACCTTCAAACGCTCCAATATCACTTCTTTGCCCGGCTTCAGAATACCAATCTTGCTCTATATCTATAATGCTTTCATTGAACCTCCCTTCCTGAACCATCGAGGTTCTCTGGGCACGATACTCCTCTGCCATCCGTCCCATCAGCTTAAGGCTCATGAGTCGATCTCTTTCAGCCGCAAGCACGAATACTCTCCCTCCGCCCCAGCCCGTCAGACCGCAGAGGACATTTTCAGTCTTTACAAACCTTCTCATAATCTCCATGGGCCACCAGTAGCTCAAGTACGGTGCCATGCCTTCTTCAAACTTTGCAACCTCTGCTCTCGGAAACTCGTCACAGAAGAAAGCCCGGTGAACGAGGCTAGTTCTAGATAACGGAGAGCGAGGGTGAAAAAGGTCCCGAAAATACATTCTCGGCAGAAACCACGGGTCGAACGACCCCCAATTCTTATAGACACCTAGTCTATCCGTATGATCGAATGTACATTTAGTAAAGTCGTTTTAGAAATAGTAGATAGTTAAAATTTTCATAACTTACCCTCCAAAATTCGGTGTCCCAGCTAGAATCGCAAGTGCAGAGGCTTTCGCAAGACCACGATCCAAGAGCATCTGGCTGAGACCAGCTCCGTTACTATGAGCCAGAAGAACGGGCAAGCCATCCCCCTTTCTTTTCACAGAATCCCGTCTATGTAATTCCGTGACATGTCTCACGCCAGCTGCTACGTCTTGCGAAAGCATTGATGCCGTAGTCCCAAACACCATTCTATAATACGCAGGACCCCAGCTGTAACCATGCCCCCGGATCGATAGGGCATAGCAAGGGTAACCCCGCTTTGCAAAGTATTCCATCCAGGGGATATACACATCGGCGGATCCGAACCCTCCATGTTGAAAGAAAAGAGGTGGCTTATCCGTATCAACGGCCTCTTTTGTAGTTGTTCTGAGTAGCTCCAAGTTTCCATCCGCGGTTTCGATATAATCTCTCGAAAAGCCCGAAGGTGGTATAGGTGGTGGGTTGCTGCGAGGTGACCATTCAAGTTTCCATTTTCTATCTGCCAATTGGTTCTTAGATGGAGTTGTTGCGGTTGATAGAGCCCGAATTCTAGGCTTGACTTCTGGGACTATCCGTTTGAAAACTCTCATGTCTGAAGGGTTTAGGGATGACTGCGATTTTGAATGTGGTGAATGAGTATGCTAATATATCTCTACACGAACGAAGTATTTGTTGAACGAGTATACGAGTACATAATTGAATACATTGGCCAAGGGCGCCTTGTCTTTATAAATTACGATTATATAGATTTCTATATATATCTATGCTCATAGACCTATAAAGCATCATCGTAGTTTGGTTTGAGATTGAACATGCATACTACATAAAATACCACATTCGGTATCATAGCAACCTTCCGCAAATAGTTAAAGTTTCCCTATATTTCCCAAAGAGGAATATTTTGGAGTTTTCGATAGCGACTCGGAAGCATAAGATGTCCCGTATTGCTCCGATTCCCGTCCAAGAACGTCTTGGCAAATTGGTATTTTGAAGATTCTAAATCAGCTTTCTCCATTCCGTCGTTCCCAAAAACCGCCCACTGGTGATAAACGGATCTCATGAAAGTTGCCGAATTGGGCTACGTTAGATCCCGAATTGGAAACTTAATCGGAGTTTTAATTTCAACACAAATTCTACAACAATATAATATATCCGGACTTGATATCATGGCTTGATGTTAACTCGATGTGATTACATGTTTACCATGCGAATAACTTGTAGTTTCTTATGTCACGTCATGAATTGATTCCTTTTCAAATCTATGGACCGCAAGGACACTCCGCTGGTGTTTGACCGCGCCATCACTAGTACTCATAAACCGCTTCAAAATCGAAATTCCAAGTTGATATTGAACGGCTGCAGCAACTCCTGATTCGACTTGATCACGAGATACAGAAGAGCATACCTGATAGTAGTATCCATGAGGCTGGATGGTGAATCCTGGAAGCCCCTATCATGAGGATTTTCCGAGGAAATTGAGAAGCAAAATTCTTCGGCCGCTAGCCGTTTGATGCCAATTGCAAACTACCATGGATAAGTCCATCGAATCCAGGATTGCCAACAGAGAGTGGATAACCCACATGGCCGTTCACTCATCGGCTAGCCTTGCCCCGACATTTATTTTTCATCTAGCGAAGCTATGCAGGTGTAATGCAGCTGAAATCAAAAAAAAAAAAAAAAAAGTATTTCCCGCAGGGTCCAGCAAAGCCTGGGCAGCTGGGCAAAACTTGAACAATCCACCCGCTCCTAAAAAAAATAAAGAGGCTAAAAATTACACTCATCATTCGACAGATGGAGGACAAACACAATAGAAGACGTGATAATATCACTTGCCACTGCTGTGAGACACTCGATGCATGCACACCCGCACTGACCCACACGAGCGAACATGCTTGATCAACAGATTGGCCTGATCGAAATTGTCAAAACCTCGACTCTGCAATTGCCCGCAATGTAGATTAAAAAAAAAATTTCGATCGAGGCTGTAGGAATCGGACCACTGTTCATTATCCTAATCATAAGATTGGATGTTAAAACGCTCACATTACTGGAGACGGCGGCCGATCTCAAAGCCAGGTTCTCCGCATTTAGTTATCTTGGGGTGCGGTCTGGACATGTGGGTCACCTGCTTATGCCGTGTCTACATGTATACGCTTATACATATTAATGTTCAAAAAAAAAAAAAGACAATACAAGGGTAGCGTGACAGAAAGGAAAATATTTGTCTCTAAAGGGCTCGGTGATTTCCTCAGCCCCCCAGAGTGAAGCTAAAAGCTTACGGCCAATCAATGACCTTGCTGCAACGTCGAGGCAGACCTCCGGGTGGGTCTGGACCCCGGAACGGATAAAGGAAGATCCAGACCGATCATGCAGGCCAAAAGCGCCATCATCGACCGTTGGTCTCCTTTCAATAGTGACTAGTCATGAGACCAGACGCAGATAGACCCTCAAAGAGGGTGAGAAGGCGAGGAGTAAGGGTTCGAGTGGCAATCGAGCTGGCAGTATCCGATTCCAGCTGATGGTTGCCGCGTGTCATTTGTCTGAAATTCCAAAGCAAGGGGTGGAAAAGTTTTGCTGATCTAGACTAGGTCAGATGGCTGTTACAGGGTGTCTATTCTAGACAAAGTCCTGCAGAGGCAATACAGTCGAATCTAGGAATGATAGCATGAGACTATTATGAAAGTGTGCTGTCAAGTTGAACAGACGAGAGAGCCTAGCGATGCCAAACCATGCAGAAGGTAGCGGCTGGGGTGAGTGGATAATCGGATGCGACGATGCCAGGGAATCAGTCATAAGTATTAATAACGATATTGCATTTGACGCCAGGGGACAAGTGCCAGATGAAACTTTCGACCATGCAACTCGACCTATTTCCTGGAAGTTAGCATGACCAAGATGTTAAACGATTCGGGACGCAGTGGACGGGTATGATTGCCTGGTAACCCAAAGAAAGAGAAAAACATGGTGGAAAAAAGCAAGAACTTTTGGATACATTTCGGGTCTTGGATATGACTGCTGGCTCGTCACACCATATGTCCCAAATGAAACGAAAAAAAACACCAGCGTACCGGTCTTACTCGCCAGGTAGGTGAGAGAATCCATCCTGGCCGTGATGGTATCCAACCAGGCCATGGAATCAACAAACCCGGAATCACACGTATCCAGTCAATTATTAACAATCTAAGTAATAAGAATTAATATCCTCTGATGACTTTGTAAGAAACTAATATCGCTGTCTATTATTGGACATGGTCCCGTCTCTCTTTCGAGTTTTCGGATGTTCAATATGCAATCCCTTCTATTATGGATAGGAACTTTCACATATATTTAATCAACAACGGCATATACCATACACCCTTGCTCTATGATCCAAGCCCATTACTGAGAGTCAAACTCCATCCGCCGCAACTCGAAGCGAAATGAGGGATTTGAATTTAAATCTTGGAATGCTCGTATCAATCGTGTAATTCTTTCTTGATCGATATCTAGAGATCCCCGTATCAAGTCTAGCAGCTCTAGCAGCCCCTGTATCAAGATTTCCAAAATGCTGTTACAGTGATTTCCAAGAATAAAATACATCATAACATGCATCAAAACGCTATCTATCTGGCTTGTATTTTCATACCAACATCATTCAACGATGGTCATGGCTCACGCTAACGAAATATATGCAACATGCAACACACCGGCTAAACGGGATTATCCAGGACGCTTTTTAGTGGCTGACTTCTTGTACCTGACTAGGAAAATTTCAGCACCGTACATGTGTCATGGAGCTTGTTCAAGGGTCGCGCGTTTCACCTGGTCTCATTGCGTAGAATTGACGAGTGATGTGAAATTGAGGTCACAGTCAAGGGTTCGAGCTGCTAACCCAAGGTTGGGCTGAACTCGTGAAATGAAATATCTCAAGATCTATAGGCCCTCCAGGCTCCGCACACTCTATCGAAGCGAAGTCGGCCCTTGGTTCTGCATGAGTTATGCGATATGCCTACACCTACTCGCTCCGCTAATCGATCATTCATGTTTTCCTCGCCTAGAGAGCCAACCAACCTGGGCACACGCACTTCAATAGCAAGCTGCATAATGGCTACAGTATCAATGCAGACGTCTCAACCCAAATTGAAGTTCATGATTCCAATGAAGCCAATTTGAGGCTTCACAACAGTTGTTCTTGCATAATTTAGGCGCAATTACCTTGCGACATACTCGGCCGTATCAAATTTCTTCCTCAAGTCGGACCCAAGCGCTTCCTCTCCAGCAATTAATAGAAACTCAGATATCAGTACTTTAGGACCACCAAATCAGTGCTAGAGCGCTGTACCTGCATCTGACAACGCTAAAGGCTTGTTTCAAAACCCGAAGCTGTGCAGACAAGCCATCAGTATACAAAGTTCACTCATAGAAGATTGGCCTAATGCGATCCTGCAGTCCCAAGACTAGAACACCGGAAAAAATGACGCGGTACTAACCGAATGTACCTTGGAGAGGCATGGATCGACTGCGTTTAAAGTAAGCCTTGTCTTGTCCATGGCTAACTTTCCAAAGTTTGGGTGGACCAGACTTTGACTATTTAGTGATATCACAAAACCGTCTATCACAGCATGGCTTTGTTGTATGGAAGCTTTGATGCAACACGTCGAGGTTGTTGGATCATTTCTCCCAGGGCCCGGCTCCTGCAAGCACTAATTCATTCATTCATCCCTGTACGCAGCCGCGCTAACAGAAATGGCTCTGAAAACCCCATATTGAATGCTCATAAATTTCGGCCCTTTGATAAGCAAAAGGGAAATCTGGTTTGGTGGGTTTGTTTCAACCAAGTCTTCCAAACGGGCTGAGAGCCTTCCAGGAAGGCTTCCGACCCCAGGACGAACACAGCGATATCGCAGTGTGTGCGTTATGCACGGACCATCATGCATGCGTGATAATAACTTAACTTTCGGTGCAGTAATATAATATGAAGACGCGATCAAGCGTCCCCCCGAAACAGCCATCCGAACTCCACCACTCTCAAGCCTTATGTCCAGCCAGTACCACCTGAGTTTTGGAGCAAAAAAGTGGATCTAGGGCCTGGGCGGGGTCAACCGGAACATCTAAGCTCACTCACTCTGTTCCATGCATGTACACCTGCGCTTGGACGAAGGATCCGCCAGCGAGATCAAGGCGACTTTTAACTTTTGGGGAAAGGAAAGAAGGAAAAAAGAAGGGTTTCGCGGTAGATGTAGTGTGGCCCGTATTGGACAAAAAATCCGTATATCTCTTTGACTCCAGCATTCCAAGACAGTCCCCCATAGTTTCGATACGAGTACTCGAGTGTGACGATAGACTGAGAAAACCGGGAGGGTTAACATGTTCCCGGGCCAAGAGGACGGATTGAGACCAAGACCGCCATGAATTATTTGACTTGCAGAGGGCAACGAAGCGGTTACGATCTGCGGGATCCTGGTTCCGGAAAAACCTTCATCCATGAATCTTTGTGTCAAACGGGTTAGCGTTTGATTCGGACACGGCTCACGACCAAGATATGCGCCTCAAGCACGCTTGTTGACAAAAGGAAAAAGCAAGGAGCAAACACTGATTGGAGAAAGGGGAGTGTAATGACGGGAGAAGAATTTTGTTTTTGACAGTGGTGATCGAGAAGCAAGGAGTTCTCGTCCAGCCTGTCAGATGATTGATAGCTTGGACTTTTTGGTTGACCCGGCCTTATGGTCGCTAAGGCTGGTAGCACCAGGAAAATCTGGGAGGTTCTGAACAACAAGGAGCGCAGGCCCGAGAATCCCGCTAGTGTGACATCCCAGTACAAAACGTCCAAAATCTGTGGTCCGCAACGGCGGTGATGTGTATCTTGACAGGAATGTTCTTTTTTTTGGACAAGAGCTGATGTTCATACGTCTATACGAAAGGTGCTGCTTGCATTGCATCTGTTCATATTCAGCATGGACTTGCTAGATTTGACTTTTTTCAAGCGCCGTTGGCATCGTGCCGACTCGAGAGCAAACAGGACTCGTCTTCCCGTCGCCGTCGGCTTGCAGGAGAAGGTGTGGCCGCACCGCAGCCGGCTGTTCGGCGCAGGGAAACAGACAAACAAACGATCACTCGAGGAAAACAGGTGCTTCGTCCAACCCGAATTTTCCAACCAATTCGCATTTCGAAATTTCATACGGCAGGACACCCACTTGGTCAGAGAGAGCGCAACAAGTCGTAATATAGGGCCCGATAAAATAATAAGCTCTCGCATTTCAGAAAGAGGGACGGTTAGGGTACTTTCTTCACTCGTACCCTACTCAATGTTGAGGGCTGTTGGGGCGCAAGAATGATTATCTCGCTCACGAATGCATGTCCGCTCGTATTCCCAGCCGAATCCTTTGCGCACAGCTGATTCGTAAACATGCTGTCACCAGGGTGATTTTGGTCGGTCCACTCGTGTTTTCTTTCGGATCCAAACCACTGGCCAACGTAGTTCGCCTCCACCGCTTGGGGGCCTTTTTCATCTGCCACCACCATCACCATCTTGACAAATTTCGATTGCATATCCAATTTCGAAAATCAGGTGCATCATTGACCTTTTCATGCACAGTGAATTGGCCGAGAGCACCCGTGTCGCATGTACATTGCTTTGGCAGCCCTTCGGAAATTAGAAGGGTGCGGACGCAGAAGGCAAAAGCTCCAAGGTCTGGAGTAGATAGATGCCATCCGGAACAGATGCCAGTGAACACACTTCTTTTTTCACTTGTGCCTGCGCACTGACCTTCGACAGAGAAGAGCATCTCGTGGGTCTGACGAGGGAAAACGTTGTTCCTGCTCATTTCCTCCCGGGTTCTGGAATATGCATCGAAGCATTCTGAACCCATTTCGCGAATGTGGCGCCATCTTCAGAAAATACGGGAAGTCAGAAGATGCTGAAGTGACTGACATCTGAGCGAGCTTGCAGTTGCGGTTGAATTCGAGGTGGAGTGCCCGGGCCTTCTTCCCGCTCCTCCACGCTCTTCTGGAAGGGTTCCAGAATGCGGCGCAGAAGCTCAAAGACATCCGGACGCCATTACGACAGAGATTCTGATCCGGATGAACCTTCGTCTGTGTTTTGAAAAGGTGATCCCCATGACGAAATATATACCACCAAAGCGCCTGAGTCCCAAGGTATCCTGCAGCGCTATCCACCAATATGAAAAGGTAATACGACGGTGAGGTGGAGTCCGGTGGGTCTACGTGCTCTTTTCCATTCCGCTTCTAGAAAAAAGGTGAAGAATGCTCGAGCTCGCAGATCACGATTGAGGCAGTCTCGAGCTTCTCTGGCGCAGAACTGGGACCGTGCCCGTGAACCTGTTTCGCAACGCATTGATGCGGACCCCACCCATCTTGGACGGCAGTACCTGAGCTGAGCGCCGTAGCCTTCTTCTGCTTCTTCTCCCGCTTCTTCTCCTCTACTTCTTCTTCTTCGGTTGTTTCTCCTTGTGGTGCGTTCCTGCCGACCTCTTCTTTTTTCTTGGTGTTTTGAAAAGGGTCTGTGCAACAGCGGCGGCCTCTCGATCATCGTTACCCCTGTGCCCCAGATTAGTTTTAAATTTCTCTAATACTGTTGCATGCCCAACTAGCTACCTTCGGGTACAACTGGTCAACTCTCCACCCCCCTTCAGATGTTTTAAGCCGTCATAGAGACCATGTGATGAGATTATCTGGTCTAGATGGATGGAGAAACTTCCTCGATTCGAGGACAAGTAGAAAGCGGATAAAATCTGATCTCATGGTCCCTCAATTTCACCGCGCGACATTCTCGTCCATGCATCAACCCTTGTGCCATTCGAACCCCTCCTGCGGGCTGGCTTGGGGAAAAACATTAACGAAGGTTCCCCCAATCCTTGTCCGAACGGCCGACTGGCGGGCCTATCCCTGCCAGCAAATGCTTCCATGCATGCAACGGAAAACGAGAAGCTCAAGCCCTTCTGGTTCTTCTTTGGGTTTGAGTCGTCCAACAAGCTTGATTCTTCGCATGTCTTATCTGACCAGGGGCCCATTCTGCGCATCCGATAGGGCCATTAAAATGGAAACAAAGAAACAATGCACCTACATATAAGTGTTTCGTATTAGGCGCAGGGCGATTTATAATTGCAATACCGTGACAGTGCTCAGATGGCAAGATCAGATTAAAAGCTAATGATCACAACATATCATATTTTGGCCGCGATATCAATCTAGATCAGACGTATATGCAAAAGAAGGCCGCAAAACGATGCGTTCAACCGAAGCTGTCCATCGGTGCAGGCACAAAGCTCGAATTCGAAGCCATAACTCAATAGCTATATGGATGTGTGCCTCGTAAATCGTTCCACATCTGGTAAGATGCTATGTCATTTCTAACTGCCAAGGAACCTTCTTGATTAGCTTCGTTTTCGTCCTCTTCCTCGAATGGCTGGGGAAAGGGGGGTTAACTGAAAGTCATGGATTGCTCCATCTCACATGTCGACCATGCTTAATTAATAGTATGGGGTGTTGAGCGCTTCGGCAGAACTAATTTGCTAGAGGTGCAGATGGCTGCTGCAAAGCGCTGCAGCTGCACCATACCCTAAACCGCGAAGATAGACCATCGTGTATATTGTAGTCGCAATACCACTCTTTCAAGATAAAATGAGATCTGGAAACTTGCGCGACCCGACCCGGGTTCGATAGCAATTGCATTTTATCTGTCTAGTATTTGCCTCAACCGAAATTTGCTTATGCAGGGTGAGGTAAAAACCTTGCTCTGTGCTGTCGATGTGGGCCGGAGAACCTTTCTGGAATGGCTTTCGAACAAAGTATCAAGCCTTCTTGACAGCCCCATATCACCACCCAATAAGAGATTCGAAACAATCTTATCCTCTGGAGAGAACCAACCGGTAAGGGAGCTTGTCCTTGTTTTTTTTCTTTCCTTCTTTGAAGAGTATGTACATGTGTATTTCCTAATTGTCCTTTTATTCTTTGGTTTCCCCGACTTTCCCCCCAGCTTCTATAGATCCCATCTCCCACTCCAGAGAAAAATCACCAGGCTACCCCGCCAGTCCATCTATCAGGGTGCTAGGTTCATATTGTGAGAAAGGCGAGGCGTTGCCAACGTTGAGGGTACCTGGTCAAAGATTGCAATGGAATGGAAAGAAAAATAAAATAGCCACCATGCAGTCAAAGCCCAACGGAGTACTAAAAAAACATGCAAGCATATTTTCACTAGCGAACGTAAATCCTTCCGAAATTCCTGAGAATCCAAGTACCATAGGTGTGAGGAATCCGATGTTGAAAGGATCATTTACCAGGGCTTTATCTGGGTTCGTCCAATTTTAAAGCGCAAGGAACTAACCCAAGCATGGACGGTCGACCACTTCTTAGCTTGTATTCGGGTATTCTAGCTTTGGGATCCTATGAGATAAGAGCAGGATGAACGATTAGGTAAAGACCAAAAATACAAAGCGCATGGTGTTCAGTGGTATCCAGCGTTAGGGAATGTCTCGAGGGTGGGCAGGTGATTGGTGTACCTGGAGCAGATCTCAGGATATGCCAACATCTCCGGATCATCTCTTGCTTCGGTGAAAATAAGAGTATGCATGGGCGGTGCTATCCGTCTGTGGGGACTGCACTCCACTGCTCGCATCAGTAAAGCGCAAGAATATAGTGTCAGAGTTGGCGATATCACACCTGAGCCCTGCCATGTCGCATGCTGAAGAAAGAAATAATAGCCTGGTCCTGTATAAAATAGATGTCCCATTTTGTCCCGCCACAGCTTTTTTGTTTTCTTCTCTTCCCGTCGAGGAAGCCTCCCTTGAAGAAATTGATGAAACGGACCCTGGTATTAGCTCTGACCGCGCTATAAAGCTCTACACGACATTAATCTGTCGGCAACTCGTCTTGTTTCTCCCGGTAGTCTGTAGCCAGGGACACGAGCTAGTTCTGAAGACACCGTCCCTTGAGACTTCCAAGTCGAACATCCTCACGTTGGTAGATCCACAGCCAGGATCCCATAAGTATGTCGGAAAAGACCCTTCCCCGTATTTCATGATCAGCCCCAACAATCTTATCTTTCTGAAGCCAGGAGGAAAGGACCGAAGCTTGAAAGCAACAGGGCATACGCATCCCATTCCGATTTTCATCACGACCTGGACCGATACGCAGCCGTTTTCCCCAGACTTGCCTTCCCAGATAACTTCACCTGACCCATCATTCGAAGATTCTCCTCCTTCTCTTCATCTACAGATCCATTTATTGGAAGACAATTTTTTTTCCCCAAAGTGAGTATATGACAATTTGGAATTTTTGAAATATTTGCGCTGTACTATTTTGAAACTTGAGGTCAGCAAAGGTCCACTTTTGGAGCTTTGAATCACAAGTAATTGGTCAATCCCGCCGTGTTCAACTATATCATCTCGATTATAGCTAGGGTGACCTCTTCTGTCTGTCTCTGTTTCCCAAAGACTCTTCTTCCTTTGCAAAAAACAAAAATCCAACACCAGAGTTGATATTTGCATTTTGATTTCTTTGAATCGAGAAAAAGAGAGAGTTCATTTGTCATATTGCGGATGAGCCAAACTAGCCGGAGCTCGTTTCTTTTGCAGCGAAGAGTGTGGCCTCCTGGACAGCACGAAAAAAATAATTCTTCGAATGGAAAAGGCGGGCATGCCGTCCAGTTTTTCCTGAATTGGAGACGAGAAGAAGTGTGTTGGGAGGGTTGGTATCTTCAGCGTTATCATGCTGATATCAGAATCACGATATATCATGATATCACAAATACGAGTACCAGAAAACAGAAAATAAAAAAAAACACCTCATTGCATTCTTCGTCTTGACGATCTGATTTGCTGCAGACTGTCGAAGTTCGCAAACGTATGACGATTCTGTGATCGAGGCAGCTGGCTAACTTGGCTTGGGTGACAGACAGATCTCATCAACCAGCTTCGCCCTCCATCCAGCTGGCCAGCCTTCAAGCGCAAGCTCTCAGGCCTCGCATTAATTCCTGATCAACACTTTCATCGGGCAATCCAATTCATCAGAAGAAAAGAAAAAGGACAAGCCTGGCCGATTTTCCAAGTTGCAGAGGCGGGGTCACAAGGGATACTCGTCTTCGACGCAGCTGGGTGTATTAGCGCAGCACACCAACTTGTCTGGAGAAGCCGGCCCACAGAAGAGTGACATTTTGCATCTAGACCCACACCCTTAGCGTCTCCGTGATATAGGAGGTTTTGTTTCTTTCTGCTCGACTCCTCTTTTGCTTCTTCGGCAGGTTACCAGGGTCTGGCAAGAGTGGCCCGGCAAGAAAAGACCTAGCGTGAGTTTTCTGCATTGTGGGTCCTCCTCTCACCCCCAGGCCAGCACCCCAGGTCAACGCACAAATAACAGCCAGTCCCTCTGACATGGGTATATCTCAACAGACAGACAGACAGGACCTGACAGACCGAAACCACCAGACCGCATTCACACCCAGCCCAGACCAGCAAGCACTGCGAATTGGTAGGTTCTTTCCCTGCTTTGTTTCTTTTTTCTTTTCCTGCAATCCAATTCCTTTTGGTGGTGGTCGGCCGCCCACGTTTGATTGCCTTCTTGCCCTGGTTCCTACCCATATCAATCTTTGCCTTTCAGCAGTATATTGAAACGCTCTTGTCGTTCTTCATTTTTCGCTTTTTTTTTTTTGTTTCCATCACCCGTTCAAATTATATATCCATTTCTATATATCATTCAGCAAGAAGCAGAGGCTGGGGCCAATCCTCGTTGAACATACTTATATGCAGGTGTGCTCATCTCTGCGCTCGAAGGCTACCTACACCCATACCAACCCGACCCTTTCCACCCCGCCATTCATTTATATATACTTCGTATTGGGATTCGACTGAGCCTCTGGGATCGTTTTCTTCCAGCGTGCTAACCAGCAAGACAGTTCCATTTCCAGTCAGTCTGACCAAAAAAGCCGAGAAAGCTGGTTTTTTCGATTAGCGTGTTTCGATACTCCGTTGTTGTTCCACTGCCCTCGCACTTGGACCCGAACCATCAGGCTTTCCCCACAATTCGTTCCTTTGGGGTTCGGGGCACACAGGTCAAACAAGACCAACAGGACCGGACGCGGACCCGCCCTCACATCCTTATTATTATTATATAAGGACTGGATAAATTCAAAAGTCAAAAGCGACCCTCTTTTGCTCTTCCTGATCTCTTTCCGAAGATGCTTTCCACAGGCATACCTCACCATAGCTATATTGCTGCTCCGGCGTTAATGAACAGTCATACATCTACCATCGAATCTCTGTCGTCAAACGGTCTTTCGTCCTACTCATTTTCCCATCACCCAAAATCAATCATGAATAAGCGACATCACCCCTACGGCTCCCCCAGCCCCGGAGGCCTTCAACCCCTGGGCCACCTTGGAAGCGGTTCGCCAACATCAGGACCTATCCGTCGCAGAATCAGCAGAGCTTGCGATCAATGCAACCAGCTACGAACAAGATGTGATGGTAAAATGCCATGCCAGCACTGCATCGGTAAGTCCTTTTTTTAACTCTCTTTCTCTCTTTTTTCTTTTATTATAAAGGAAAAAAAAAGTTATTCGTTTGGTATGGAATGCATATCGCACAAACCCGATGTTTGCTTCTAGCTCTGTTGCGGGGACACATGTGTGATGTGCGATTCGATTTCAGTTAGGACATTTGTTCTAACAGTGGAATTGGGCTTGATGTAGACTTCAATCTCGATTGCAAATACAATCGAGAACGCAAGAAGCGAGGCAAAGCCTCCAGGAAAGATATTCAAAACGCAGCAGCAGCCGCAGCAGCAGCCGCCGCCACCTCTACACCTAGCACGAATGGTGCATCCGTAGAAGAGAACGGAGAGACTTCGACTCCTATGATGCCTACATCAGCTTCGAGAGAATCATTCTCTGAACTACCACCACCTCCTCGCCCGGATTTGGGCTTTCCGCGACCAAACAGGTCTTCTATTGCCTCCACCCACACTGCATCGAGCGACCAGAGCGACTACTCTCCTAGCCAAATGCAACAGCAACAACATCACCATCATAGACTGCCGTCGCAGCATCACCACCACCTCCCAACCCCAGATTCTCCCACCCACATGGCCCAGATTAGCGATTCTTCTTTCGCACAGGTGCCCTACGGAAGAATGCCGCAATACCAACCGCAACAAAACGGTCTGATGAGCGGCGCCAGAATGTTGCCACATCCTCAACTCCAGACTCATGGTCAACCAATGTCCAACCAGAACTACGGTCATGACTTCATGATGATCTCTCCTCACAATCAAGCCGGGCCTCAAGGTGGTTTGAGTCTATCGAGTGCAGGCATCTCACCACTGGCAGGTCTTCTGGGCCAATCTCCGGACAATCAGTCCCCTGGCTGGCTCTCATTGCCATCGCCACCTACTCCAATGCACTCGAATCCAAATCATCTGAGGTACCCCGTCCTTTTGCCTATTCTCCCCCACTTACAACAAATAATTCCAACACATCTTGCTTGCGAACTTTTAGATCTTTACTTCCTGAATCCGATACTCTCATTCTTCCAACCGGCGTCTCCGTATGTTCTATGCCACGTCTTGCGGAAGAAGTCAGTTCTGCATCCGACACATCCTCGATTGACTACGCCGGCACTCCTGGCATCGATGCTCTGGATTGCGGCTCAGACTTCGGATGCTCCAGCCCTTACGGCTTCTCCCAGTGCTCGGGGCCGGATCTGCCAGAAACTGCTGGAGATGTGCATTGGTTTTCTGAGACCGTTGGTCCATATTCCCCTGGGTTCAGTGGTGGTCGGCTCCTCCCACTCATCGCATGAGAATGAAAACGCGGGTATGGGACTTGGAGGCCTCGCCTCTCCAGGTCCACAGGGTAGGGAAGGCGTTGTTGGAGCAGCCGGAACTGTTGACGATATTCTTGCATATATTCATTTAGCTACAGTTATTTCTGCTTCGGAGTTTAAGGGCGCATCTTTGCGGTGGTGGAACGCGGCGTGGGCTTTGACGCGAGAGCTTCGGTTAAATAGGGAAGTTAGTGATCAACCGGAGTTGGAGCAGGAGGAAGGTGTCGTGCCGAACACGCGCTCGACGATAGGAGAAGAAGAAAAAGAAGAGAGACGTAGAATCTGGTGGTTGTTGTACATTGTCGATAGACACTTGGCTTTGTGTTACAACCGACCACTTGCCCTACGCGATATTGAATGTGTTGATTTACTTCAGCCGATGGATGATACGAAATGGCAAAACGGGGATTTCTTCGGGTCCCACGAAAATAGTAACGGACAGGACCTCGCGGACCCGTTTAACTCCTTGAATCAGGTACCTAACATTTATGCCTCCAACCCTTCACCTCCACCATCCGTCTCATCAAATCCTCAACAGGCAAATCGACATGCGGGGCCAACAATACAGGTCACCGGCCCGAGTCTCTTTGGCTTCTTTCTTCCGTTGATGACGATCTTGGGGGAGATTGTGGATCTTCATCACGCAAGGAACCATCCAAGACTAGGACAAGGCTTCGGAGGGTCCGGAGCGGACTGGGAAGATCAAGTTGCGGAAATCCAATCCCAACTGGATATGTATGAGCGCAGCCTTGCAGACTGGGAACACAATCGTCTTGACACGGAAACCGAGAAACCTCAAGACGAGAGTGTTAATCAGCCTCAGGCGACCGAACAGCTTCCCGATAGTACGGAAGGCCGTATCCCAGCTAGCAATGGCGAATCATTAGCAGACTCTGCTGTCGCAGCTGTTGCAGCGGCGCCTCCAGGGAAGTCTTCCTCTCCGCTCTCCAGCGACCAAATGCAAAAGAAGATTGCAATTGCGTACGGCACACACGTGCTTCACGTTTTACATATTCTATTGTCCGGGAAATGGGATCCTATAAGTATGCTTGACGACAACGATCTATGGATCTCGTCGCCAGGCTTCATCTCGGCTACCGCTCATGCAGTTTCTGCCGCAGAGGCTATCGGAAATATCTTGAAATACGATCCTGATTTAAGTTTTATGCCGTATTTCTTCGGTATATATCTCCTTCAAGGGAGTTTCCTCCTTCTCCTTATTGCAGACAAACTACAGGGGGAGGCCTCTCAAGCTGTTGTTGGGGCATGCGAAACCATCGTTCGCGCACATGAGGTCTGTGTCGTCACTCTCAACACAGAATACCAACGAAATTTCCGTAAGGTCATGCGTTCGGCGCTGGCCCAGGTACGTGGTAGATGCTTACCTGAGGATATGGAGGAGCAGAAGCAAAGACGCAGAGAAGTCCTTATGCTTTACCGATGGTGTGGTGATGGACATGGTTTGGCACTCTGAGTTTGTTTAATCTCCTGCTTCTGGGATCAGGCGTTTCTATTTCTCCCTACAGGTTGGTCTTCTGTCTTGGTGCTTCTTGGTTTAACGGTTCCATACTTGCATGTGTCATGTTTTCACGATTATTCTATGGGTGCTTTTGGGTCTTTTTATTTCTGCGCTATATTTTCAACCATCTTCATTCCCGGTCACAGCTCGATGCTCTTTTCTCTTCTCAACTTTACCACCAAGTTAGTCTATTGCTCTCGCTTTTGCCTTTACTTTCCAAGGCCTAAAGCTAGTTCCAAGCTTATCAAATGCCTTTTGCTCGAATTCTTGTATATACTTTAACTTGGCTTTTTTCTTCCCCCTTCACTGGTTTGCTTTGCTCTTCGGGTGCTTTTTTGGTCGGTTCTCGGGGGCTGTTTTTTACTCTCCATTTACCATCTGATCTTTGTCTTTTCAAAAGCTTCCGAAAATCCTGTGTAGAATATTCCTGTTCTCTCATTGATTTCATTAATTTCCTAGTGGTAATTTATATAGACCGCCTCGTTTGCACAGGAGTGGAACCCTGCAAACATCTTCAGTTCATACTGTACATTTTTTTCTTTCTTTTACCCACTTTTATGTGTCTTCTCATGTTATATAGATTATACGTTCAAAAATGAATTGTACAAATGATCCTCTTGAAATCGCCCAAAAAATAATAAAAATAAAAATCTAGACCCAAAGGTGAACATGGCAGAGCCATTTCTTCCATCTTGTCCTGAGATGTCATCGACCTATGACTTGGCTGATCAATGGTGGGGATTTGCTTAGTATTGCGGGGAAACGAAAACTCCACCTCGTCATGCGGAGACATTCCCCCACAGTAAAGCTGAGTTGATATATCCCCACAAATCCTCTCGATTGGAGGACGGACATAGACGCTATGTATGTCTCGGATCACGCACGTGTGGTCGAACATCAGATATGAATATGTCATACAATAGGTCATACAATGGGTAATGCCGTAGTCCACCGTCTACCCACCGTCTACCGACTGCTCTCAAATCGCAAGCGCAGCTAGCTTGTGTGCTTTCTTGAATTTTCGTCCAAGTCCTCCTACTGCGTTGTGTTGCACGCTCCGGGAGGTACCCCTAGCCCAAGGTTACACGGGTCCTCGGGGCCCTAAGCTCTGGGCTGCCGCGGTACCCCCAAACCCCAAACCCCAGACCCCGGACTGTTACCAGTGGATGCATGATATCACCAATCAACTCGAAGCCCTGCAGTGATCAGGTGCCGCTGTGGTCGCAGATTTTGTCGATTACACGATCAGAAACATTCATCATGCAGAAAGTGGCATCCGTTTCCCGATACCGTTTTGCGTCGTCTGCGAAAACCGGAATTACTCTGCTCGAAAGAGATCCTTTGGAGGCCATTGTTAAGTTGCATTGGTTGCGCACAAGACAACGTTTTTGGATCCCATAGTTTCGGCGCTCTTTCCCAAAGTCTCGAGACACGAGACAGTCGCCTCAGTACAACGCTAAAGCTAGCTCCATAATTTCGGTCGGCTTACTCTGTTACATGCTTTCCCCAGAAAACAACGGCCCACTTTTTTGGTGCTAAGGAATGCATCATAGTTGAAGAATTAGAGAGAAAGTGGATCGCTGCAGAAAGGAAAAATTCAAATTATAGTTTCTCGTAACGACTAACGGCAAGGTCGCGATTTCCTTCCCAAAGGACGGAAAATGTTTTTCTTGTCTGCCGTTCAGCGGAGTTTCCACCGGGGCCAGCCTGAGTGAGTACCCACCACCCTTAAAATCCGACCTTTTTTGTTTTTAATGTGCTCATGTCCAATCTGAACATGCCGCCAAGAGCGAACCCTCACGTTCCGTTGGAATATCAATTTATTCTATCTGGAAGGGTGATGCCTGCTGAAGCTAGCTGCAAGACTTAGGTGCAGATGGAACCTATTTTTCCCATCCGCGCGGGCATTCGTGAATCCAAATGCCACGTTCACAAAACTCCTGTTTTTGACCTGTCACTAATCCGTGGTTGTTACAGTGTGTGCTAACAATCTCAAAGTACTTAGCACTTCCAAGAATGCAAATGTCTTCCGCGATTACCTCGCCCCCCCTCCAGAAATATAAAAACACCAAAGAGGCGACGACTCGAAATACGGACAAAGACGAGACATTGACTGGTTCTTAAAGGGTCAAGCAGAGACATCCGATGCATGACATATGTGTGACATGCAACCTGAAAAGAAATTCCTGAGATATTCCGTCCTGCTTCTAGCG
This sequence comes from Dactylellina sp. 'tibetensis', assembly GCA_036971435.1. Lineage (NCBI taxonomy): Eukaryota > Fungi > Ascomycota > Orbiliomycetes > Orbiliales > Orbiliaceae > Dactylellina > Dactylellina sp. 'tibetensis'. Next base: position 678,527 of record JAKDFA010000017.1, on the reverse strand, counting down.
TATCTGACCTGGCCCCACCTATCTCCCTAGCTGAGTAGAAGAGAGAAAGAAAAAAAAGAGGGTGTGCTGGAGAACGAGAAAAGAACATGCCAGCTGGGTCTCATTGACCAGTCGGCTCTTTCGTTGCGGAGGCCGGAGCTCGAAAGTGGTGGCACGCCAAAGTATAACTGACGGCGGGCAGGACGGACGCTTCATGCAAATGACAGCAATCCCTCGTATCTCTTGCAAATCGTCCTGGTTCAGATGCAAACCTTCACGCATACCTCCAGACACACACACCCTCACGTACCCAACTCGCACCTGTTTCTTTTCTGCTCCTTGAAATTTCATCTGGCTGAACGGGACACCCCACCGGTTCCGGCTAAATTGCTTTCATTGGTGCGAAAAAATGGATTACCCAATGACTATTTACACTAGTAACGTGGGTTTAGAGTTTAACCGATTTAACCGGTCAATCTCCGTCCTCGCCCCCAAAATCAGATTCTCCTTTGCGAGTTAACCTCTTATCCCTGCCCCGTTGCAAGGTTTCGCCCTCCGGTCCGGGGGCGGCCTGGATTTCTCCCAAGGGTGTACGTACCGGGAGCATCTGATGTTTTTTTTTTGTCTGAGATCAGAAAAACACACGGACCACCAAAACCAACTCCGTATTGGCCGTATTATTGATTGGATCAGCGTAAAACCTTCTAGGTGTGTTCTTTGCTCGACGCTCTGTCCCACCGCAGAAAAGGGGACCATCAAAGCGCAGGTACCTCATCATCTTATTATAGTTCCCCCCAAAATCTTGGTTGGTGCAACGCTTGCGTAATTAGGGACCATTTTCTAAAGGTTGTGTTTTTTGCTCAATTTAGCCTATTATGCGAAGAAACGGCAATAGTATCACAAATGTATTCAACAGATATCTTTCTTTCGTTCTTTCAGATGCCGCTATCAAAGGTTCGTATCTTTTTGCCCTCAAATAAAAAGGTACCTGCGTTATGTACATGTATAGTTACATGTACCACTCTATGCAATAATACATGAAGAACATGGGGAATCCATCCCAAATGCGGAGCGGCGAAACTGGTCTGAAGGACTTAATCAGTCCGGCTTTCATGCATGCTCAGATATCCACTCGACAAAATTAACTAGCGTATTGCGGGGTACGCAGATGGGTGCCAGGTCTCTGCCGTAGGCTTGACCGCTGACCAACAAGGTAATATCCTTGAACTTTCTAAATGGTACGTTTTGGTTGGTAGATTAAGCTGTTAGGCAGGAGATGAGGTGGATTATCCATAGAAACCCCATGGATCGCCTTCTTGTACGGCTTTCTCAAAATCGGCACCGTCTTGTTCAATCTGGCGTAAAAAATCGTCCTGATTGTCGTCCTGGTTTTCGTCGTACAACTCGTTCGGTTGTTTACCCGTCTGAGCCTCATTTGTAGCTGCTGTAGTAGGATCTGAAGGTGTCGGCTGCGGCTTGGGTTCTGAAACTGGCTCCTCCAGTGGTTGACTCGGAGCTGCGGCTTGCTTTGTCTTTATGTTTACTCGTTTGGTAGTTGTTTTGCGGGTGGCAGGCTTCTTTGTCTAGATGCGTCTGGAGTCAGCGTACTCTTTGAGCAGTCGATTATTTTCTTCTTCTTCTTCTTCTCTTTCACCGTCTAAAGCTAGGAGGGATATCCGGTGGCTTATTATTCCATGCCGTTGAAAAGTCCGTGTCTTACCGTTTTAGCTGGTTGCTCTGGAGCTGCAGTAGTAGTAGCGACAGGAGGAACGGGTGGAGGAGGAGTAGGAGCAGGAGATGTCAGCAGGGTCCATTGCTGAGCGTCGTCAGTGTAAAGCCGGGTCCAGTCTTCGACATTGATCCATCCAGCAGGCTGGCTACCGGGTAGATGTCCGATACCAAGGATGTGTTCTCCTCGGTTTGAACCAATTCTCCAACCCCCGCTGTGATTAGGGATGTCGGTGTTATTGTTGAGCAGGCTGCTCACGTCGTAGTAGGCATTATCTGGCGGTGCAGCGGCCGGGTTTATGATCGGTTGCAGGATAGATGTTGGGTACCACCTCCCCTTGATTTCCATGGCATTTATCTGAACATTTTGATACTTCAGATGCCAACGGCATTGAAGCGCAGCAGCATCTGCCATCATCTTCGGTGTCGGTGCAGGGTCGGGGTAGGCTGCCTTGGGCATAAGGTGCAAGACTTTACAATAAATGTTCCCCTGGAAGAACAGGCCGTCGCCTCCATCTTTGATGATATTCTTAATCACAAGCACATCCATCCCCTTCTGTCCCTCGACCTCCGGTGTCATAACTCGAACCTCGCCGTTCCGCCAGATCTTCTCCGCACCAAGCCAGAGGCATGGAATTATCGCTTCACCGGTTTCGTTTGGACACGTGGTGACACCGATGTTGCAGGCTATCCGGATGCTGGCTATAATGCTTGCATCGTGCAGTTCTGCATCCTGATGCGACCACTCTGCCCAATTGATCTCTGCCCACTTGACCTGGTACTTCCTGGTAGAGATCGAAGGCTGAAGGGGGTCAGGTGGTGTATATGAGAGCCACGGGCGTAACCTGCTTTGCTGGAGCAGGAGAGGCGGACGGCTAGCGACGCGGGGAGATTTTAGGGGTACTAGTTCGTACATCGGTTCCTGGCCTCCCGTCTTTCTACTAGCAACTATGGATATAACAGGGTAGGTGTCGTTAGGGTTGGCCCATACCATCTCTCCAGGTCTATATAGGCCATAGGCAGGGTTCATATCGGCTTGCATAAGGCCCAGGTATGAGGACAACGGCATTTGGGGGGGCAGTAATTCCTGAGGTTTGGTACACTGATGACAGTCACACGCTGTACTCCTGTCGCTCCCAAGCCATGTGAGGTGAGGAAGGAATTCCTCGGGTGACTGGAAGACTGCATGGCTATTTCCCACTTTAAGACCGAAGAAGTGGCCGGTCGATGCTAGCTTTTTGGCAGTCTAGGGAGGTCACCAACGGCTGTTAACTGACTGCAGAGCAGGGCCAGGGAGCATGAATTCCCCAGAAAATTAGGATCAAGGAAGGAAGCCGAACTGACCAGTGCTTCTGGATTTGGGGTTTTGTGTGCGTATAACTGGTAGTTTGCGGGTAATGCCTCGAGAGCCCAGTACGGGTCTATGACAGGGTCAGACTCAGAAAAAAGTATGAGTTGTGGCAGGCACCGTTTGTGGTAAATTTGACAAGTGTGAAGAGACTCACGTTTCGCATAATCCTCTGGCGCGGCCTTCTCCATGTACAATTGGCCCAGCTTTTGTCTCCACAGAACATCCAGAACCATATTGTGTGAGATTTCGACGAAGTTCCCCGCTGCCGTGCCAGGCCGCAGCTGCTGTGGAGTCGGTCGAGCCGATGCATCTCCATCAGACTGGCCAGAGAACACGAGAATCCTCCATTTGGGAACATCTGCGTCTTTAGCCATCTTGAGGGGAGAGTTATGAGCTGCGACACACTCCTTTTCTCTCTCTCTCGTCTCTCTTCCTGTTACATGAACATTTCAATACCAATATCAACGGCTCCTGTAGATGTGTGTCTAGGTAGTTCGAGATGGCAAGCCTTGGGGTTTGCTAAACGTATAGGAATATCGAGTGCGGCGCGATTGACGAGCCTGTCGCGCCAAAGGGGGCCACGGCTGAAACGGTCGTGAGGGCACAATCGGCGGAGAGAACACGAGGATGGTGGTTGTTTCGAGATGGTATGTCCGTAGGTATATTCACCGGGCCCTTGAGGTTTGATCGGGTAATACTACTCTAAGACCGAACGAAGTCGCGCCGGAAGGTTTGCAGCTGATGGCGCGTTTCGTTGCGCTCGAACGAGGTTTGCCGCATAAAACAACGGCCACCGCTTTGATATACCAAAATCGGACAGCCTTGACGGTGTGTAGATGAGAAATTGTCCGGCGCGTAGGTCAGTTACAAATTTAATGCCAATAATAAACAATTAGTGGATTTCAGCTGTTATTTCGGTATAGATATTCCCGTAGATACCAAAAAATAAACCCTGTCCGCCAGAAAGCAAACTCCACGATTGTGATTGAAGACTGTGCGGGCCAAGCGGCCGATGTGAGAGAATGGATGTGGTTGGCAGCGCTGGTGGGGCAAAGCGGCGATGGTCAAAGCTAAGCTCGACATAGTTTATCTCTCTCTCTCGTTTTGGCGGGGCTCTTGACATCGACGTCCAACAAGACGACGGCCACTTTCCGTCCGATATCTGGCATACGCACTCAAAACTCTAAACCACCATCCGGAGTACTCTCATATATATTAAAAAGAGAGAGCGGGGGCATCCTGCCAAAACCTATCTACCTTGATTCTATTCTGTACACACGCGTATTCTACAGAAGCTAGGATATCCTGTTGGGAGCCGACATCATGTCTAACAAGCCCGTTCTCACCACTATTTCTCCAATCACCCAAAAGGCGGTCCACACCCGTGACGAATTCACCCCAGATGATATACCCGCCGTTGTAGAGGCCTCTAAGAAGGCGTTCGCCAACTTCAAATCTTCATATGATTTGGCCGCACGTCAAAAGATCGTTTCCAAGGCTTTGGACATTCTAGAATCAAAGGCGGACGACTTGGCGCGGGATCTTACCGAGCAGATGGGCCGGCCGATCCAATATTGTGCCAAAGAAATCAAGACAGCTGCCATTCGTGGTCGTTATATGCTCAAGGTCTCATCGGAGGCTCTGCAAGATGTTCCCGGTGACGAAGAAGCTGGGTTTACGAGATATATCCGAAAGGAACCTCTCGGCACCGTCCTCGTCATCTTTGCCTGGAATGTAAGCGCCTATCCCAACCAATTGAGATTGATCAAAACTATCGATAGGCATACAGAGGCTCCAGACTGACTTGGCGATAGTATCCATACCTTATCCTCGTAAACTCTCTAGTCCCTGCCTTGCTTGCTGGTAATACCTTGATCTTGAAGCCGTCTCCTCAAACACCGACCATCCCGGAAACCTTCCTGTCTGTCTTAGAAGAGGCCGGACTCCCCAAAGATGTTGTTCAAGTTATTCATTGCGGAAATCCCGATACTCTGTCGACATTGATTTCGGCACCTGGTATCAACTCTGTCACTTTCACTGGATCCGTGGTTGGAGGGTTAGCCGCGCAGCAGGCCGCATCGAAGCGTATCATTCCAGTTGGGCTCGAGTTGGGAGGGAATGACCCTGCCTACATCCGACCTGATGTCGACGTTAAGTGGGCTGCCGAGGAAATTGTTGATGGTGCTGTTTTCAACAGCGGTCAGAGCTGCTGCTCTATCGAAAGGGTATACGTCCACCAGGATATCTACGATAAGTTTGTGGACGAGGTTGTTGGCGTGGTCAAAAACTACAAGCTGGGAGATCCGTTCACTGGTTCCAGCCACCTCGGTCCGGTCATCAGCGTCAAGAGCGCACAGACTATTAGGAAACACATCGAGGAAGCCTTGAAGAGCGGTGCTAAATCGCTGACACCAGACGTCTTCAAGGAGGGCGAAGCCCTCGGAGAGACATTTGTTAGGCCCGAGATTCTAGTCGATGTCAATCACAATATGCGTAAGCCTCCGTCCCTCTTGGCGATTTTGGCAGCCTATCAATAGTCCGACTGCTAACGAGTCATTGTCTTAAACACGTATAGAGGTTATGAAAGAAGAGACATTCGGGCCAGTTATTCCAATCCAGCGGGTTTCCTCTGACGAAGAGGCTGTAAAACTAATGAATGATTCGGACCTCGGGTTAACTGCATCCATCTGGACTAAAGATATTACTGCTGGAGAAAAACTCGCAGAGTCGGTAGAGGCCGGTACGGTTTTCGTTAATCGAGCCGACTATCCAAGTCCGGTGAGTACTAAAAAAAACGAGCTCGCTAGTCGCAGGAGAGACTCGCCTCGAGATGCCTTGATTAACAAAACTGACATCGTGTTTTATCTAGGATTTGGCATGGACTGGTTGGAAAAACTCAGGACGAGGACAGACATTATCCAAATTCGGTTTCGATCAGTTCGTTAGATTGAAGAACTTTCACGTCAAGCAAATTCCGTCGTGAGGCTTTTAGGAGGAATATTTTCCTTTTGGGGACGAAGTTTTCAGGGTTGAAGCTGCGGAGGCTACCGAGGAGATAGCATCTCCGGTGTATATTAGTCTTGATGTTCTAGCTTCTGTGTCACATTATCAATTAGGCTGAGACACCGTGCGGATATCCGTTGATACTTGCAGCCCAAGGAAACTTTAATCGGAAACCTGATGAAATCCGGCCCAGACTCTCGCCTAGACTAGTGAAAATAAAGGTAGAATTGGTCTCGAATTCAGAAATGGTTTTAGTTTTCAAGATTGATTCTCACGTATGAGCGTGATAGTTAATTGAGAGATATCTTCTGCAGGAAACATGTATGATTGATTCCCTTGTTCCAACATATCAAAACTATGATGTATGAAAGTTAAAGCTCCAACGGCGTGGTACCCGGCGCCTGGTCTTTGGATACTAATATTCAAAACTCAGTCCCAAGCTTCAAATTCCCCAAATATTCATACAGATTTAAGGAGAATATTCAGCACCCGACCAGGTTAACTGGAAAGACAAATCCCAACTCTTGGCATATAATCGTTGGATATTTTTGTCTCGCAATTCCAAGATTTGATCTGACTCGGCGAACGTTAGCAGATACCCAAGCGACAATATAAAATTACCATCGCTGCATCTGGTAAGCTCCTTGGTATATGACGGATACAGCTCTGATCAGACCAAGAACAACGAGCAGGAAAAAAAAAGCTCTTAAATCATGCTCGCCTGCACTTGTCTAGCCTTCGATCGCCCGCCTCTGGCTTGCTCATTTACCGACCGTTCGGTAGTATCTAGACGCAAGGACATGGATTGTATGGAGTAACTGCCCCCGCCCTCCCCACCTGATAGCTATTTTCGCAACCCTTGATTGAAGATACATAGAGGACTAGAGCTGCAACTGCAAGAGGGTCGCTATATTTTAGATTTGATATAGCTCAGGTGACGCGTGACCGTACTCCTGTGATCTCAATTGGAATACTTGATATGCTCCACCGCCATATGCGCGAGATATTGTTACCATGGCATAATCAAGCGATAAATTAGGGTGTGCGACGTGACTATCTGATAAATTTGAGGAGAATCATGTGCGCAGTCGCATGAAGAGCCCCTTACTCGGATCAGTGTCAGCAAACTCTATCATTAGAGTCTTGGACATTGTTAGGATGGAATATTCTTCCGAGAGATGTTTCGAATTAGCTAACACGTTAGATGATCTGGCATTCCAAGTCGTGGTCAACGACGTGCCGTATATTCGAGTTTGTTTTCTGTAAAATACAAAGCGCTGTTTTTTTCTTCTTCTTTGATCAACTAGGACACATTGTGTCGATTAATTTATAAGATAAAACAAATAACAAAGGTATTAGCATTTCAATTTCCATATGGAGAATAATGATAATGCCGAATCAAAAAACCTAAGAACGGCAGGTCATCTTGCATTGCGTATCATTCTGTTATCCTGCCCTATGTGATTGAGGCAAGGAAAGGACTCGGTAAGATTAGCTTGACGTCAAAGGCTTTGGAAGACCGAACGGAGGGAGCCCGCATCTGTACATGGGGGAGGAAGCGCTTTCCGAGGACGTTAGGACCAATGATTAGATAGGTACCTCCCTCGAAGGTTTATAGATCTGCCAGCAAGTGATCTGACACGGGGATATAGAACTTCGCCCTGGCAAGCTTGGTTACCTAACTGAAGAGCTCATGCTGTGGCCTGCAGAGTGTTTGAAATAGCTGTGAAGGACTCGTGTCCACGCCGTTCGACCGTCGAGATCTCTCTGGAAGGTCGAAAAGCTTAAGCCCCCTTGCGTCGTTGGGGGTTAAGGTACATGTACGTACAAAGAGCGGAAAGCTAGAAGCTAAGAGGATTAATTCCTCTCAACCATGAAATATTGCAATGATCAACAGGCCCCTGGTCTCCTTGCCTCAGGTGGAGATCTTTTGCGATGGTCGTATCCGAGACGGTGTAACCAGCTTAGACCTGTAACGGAATGGAATGCCAGCCAGCTCGTTAGTCCGCAAGCAAGGTCGCTTTGGTGTTGCATTTTTCGTACCTGCCCGTTGGCACAAGTACCATGAGGCTTAAGGCAACCCCACGGCAAGAAAAGACGAGATTTGGGATTGGAGAAGGAAGAGAAAAAAAGGAATAAGACAAACCAAATGAAAGGAAGAAGAGGAAGCGGACTGTGATCTGATAGCCTAGGCGCTAGCCTCACCAGACAGCCGTTTCCAGACCTGACCGTGCGTCCTGCCTGCAGCGAAGATCCCGATTGCATACTCGCAGCCCGGCAGACTCGGCCACAGCCTGCCGCACTTCTGCCTCCGTCCAACCTCTTGGCTACTTGCGCTCGAGACAATATTTGGTAATAGGTACTTGCATATTTGAAAGACAATAGGAAAACAATAGAGTACGGAGCATGTATGGATAGCCCAGTGGCTCTTGTATATATCACCAGAATGACTCCACCCCTTCGAACTCCCCCACCAGCCACCCTCCTCTCGACCTCTCTGCATTCTTGCCTTGCAACGCATTTCGACCCTCAATACAACTATGCGCTAGCCCATGCAAGGGCACATTTTCGAAGCGAGATATCTAACATCCCACGTTATTCAGGTTGTCTCTATGACAGTCATCGTCCATTCTCTCAACTGCCACCGTCTTGTCCCCCAGTAGTTAATTAATAAGGAAGGGGTTACGAACGTCGTTCGATGCCTGTCATTTCTTATTCCATCGTTCTGTATATAGTACTTGCAGCTCCGCTCCTCTTACCCTTCGATTTCATCTGGTCTCCCAGATCTTTCTGTCGGCATTGACGTCAGGAAGACTCCTGAGTTCCCTTTTCCTCTAACATCCGCCTCTATAAAACTATATCCTTCGAAGTTGTGGAACGACCGGTAGCTAGGAGCTATTCGATGTTGACATCAAACTGCTAAGAAAGACAACCGCCTTGGCGTCTGCAAAGCTCTTTTTCATTTCAACTGAGATATATATATCTTCATCAGTCTTATATATATATATATCACAGTTCGATCCCGTCCTAGGACTTGGGATCACTTCCAACCGCCAAGATACCATCTTCAATCAAATCTCTTCGATCTCTCTTTCGATCCAAGATGGGCTGCGCACCATCCAAGCACGACATGGGAAGGCGATCGAAAGATAGCCGGAAGCAGGAACTTGACATCGTAAGTTGATTTTGATTAGATTGAAATGCATCCCTGAAAAACAGCGATTAGCTGACAGGCGTCCTGAATACATAGGGTTATCCTACAGACTTTCATCACAACTCTCTGTCATATCCCTCGACGCTGTGCGTTGACTGCCAGCTTCCTTCTCATACATTACTGGTCTCGCTAGAGAACAAGGATACCACTCTATGTTGCAATTGTGAGGGTAGAGACCAGAGTTCAAACATCGACATCAAATATAAACTCGACCTCAAATCTCTATCCCCGATGACCTCTGATACCACGCTCGGAGCACCTTTGCGCAAAGACCTCCCCACCGCCTATAACTTCAAGTTTGGGTTCAACCATCCAATCAGGGGATATAACGAGGACACTTCTTGCCTCGGTGCCTGCATCGAGAGCTATTATGACGAATATAACTATGAAGACGATCAAGAATCTGATCGTTCGCATAAAAGATATGCATCCTTCTCGTCCGACAAGTGGAAGGTAGAAAATAGAGTGTTCGTTACATCAGAGGAGGTCGTTTCATGCTCGAGGTCAAATTCTTACGCCTCAAGCGAGTGCCTCAGATCCAACTACAATTACGAATCAGAGAAACATACTGAAACAGATTCTTTCATTGATGATACTGCTTCCACACTTAGAAGTAACAGCATCACCTCGAAACTTCGGAACCGAAGAAAACTTCCCTTCGAGATCAACAATCAGAGCAGCCCGGATTTGCTGTCTGCCAGCGCCAGAAAGTCACAGCGGGTCTCAAAAGACCAGGTCAAGGTCATCAGAATCCGTGGATCCAAGTCTACAAACTGGATTTGACCGGATCTTGATTACTGAGCGTCGCTCGACGCAGTTTTATCTTCTTTCTTCCTTTTCTATTTATATATTTTAGCGAGCCTATTTTGGAATTTCCTTGACATATTCTACCAGGCGTTATAATTTCCACATATACCCATTGATTGCTGTTATTCTTAGATTCAGAAATAAAACTCCTGGACTATAAAAAAATGTGTATGACTTGAAGCTTACTCTCTTTTTTATTCTGCTCCACTACATCATCTCTTCATGTATGCCATATTGTATTCTTTGTACTCTACTACATACTTTAAAAATAAGTTTCGTACGATCTCTTGTGGAAAAATTTGTCCTTCACATAAAATCCCTGCATGTGCCGATTAGCTGATCGAACAATTAATACAATATATTACTGCTTTATGACGAAATATCCAGTTGTCATCCCGTCGCGATTTATGGATACGTGCAGATCTAGCCTTCGGTATCAATAATTGACTATTAAACTTGACCAACCAACGGGTCAGCAATATTTGGACATGCAACCAATAAGAACTCAATCACGCAAAATTACCATTTCTATAAGCCCCTTGTAATAATAGACGCCGGATTCAGTACCTCATTCTCAGGTTGCGAGTCCCAATCCAGGGATGGAATGTGCAAACGCATATGCGGCAAATGCGCATTGGAATGGAATTCTATAACGAAGAAGTTTTCAACCAGCGTTACGATGACGCAAGCAAAACAAATATAACCGTTCCTTAAACTCCCTGCCTTCAACCAGGTACGCACAGTAGACTACTAGTTGAGGAGGGAAGGAAGCGGAAGAAAGGGGAAAAAAAGCCGCAGACCCAAAAATCTGTCTAGTAGGTTACAAGAGACTATGTTAACCATGGTATTTGTTACTACCCTGGTCTTGCTTTTGCATGCGTAAACGCAGGTTCAACATTCCATACCTACTAACATACTTGTTCTTATTGTCCTTCCACCTCTACACAGCCAAAAAAGAATACCCAAGCCGCCTCCGATAATCAGACAAATACCGACAGACTGTGCCGCCGGTGCCTTTCCGTCTGACCCGTTTACTGGTCCTTGTACGCCCTTTCAATTTCTGCTACCAAGTCCTGTGGTCTGCCAGAACAGCCCTTCCACGTCGCATCATCCCTGACGCATACCTTCTTGCCGTTAACCGTGATTGTACAGCTAGTCGAGATACCCAAATCTTGAGCTCTCTTTGCACTCGATCGTAGCAGATTGACCCCGCCGTCCAAGTCCTCAGGAGAAGCGCATTTGTCCAACTTTTCTGTATCCACGCCAAATTCTAGGGCACAACGTTCAACGAGTTCTTCGTCCGGGATATCTGGATACTGCGATCCCATGCAATTGATAAAGCCTAACCATCGCTTCGGATCGGATTTATGAATGTTGTAGGCGCACAGCTCGAGTACATCTCCAAGACACTCCTCCGGCCCATGTTTGCACGCTATGCCGCCGTTCGATTCATCTGGGGTACCGATAAATGTCGGTTGTAGGGTAAGAATTCCGCGGTCGTAGAGCTGTGCCATGACCGGTAGGATGAGGTCTCTAACGCAGTCCCTAGCATCGGGACACTAGAAAATGGAAGAATTCGAATTAGAACCTGGAAAGAAAAAGACAGTGATCGGCACATTCGTAGATATGTGACTATGCATGACTTGTGTTTTTTTTTGGCTTTCCCCATAATGCATGCAGGCGGAGAGGAGGGTCGACGCAGTACCTTACTCATGACAAACATCTCGAGCTCGACAGGAGTATTCTCCGATACTCTAGATTCCGTGCCCAGAAAAACCTCATTAGGCTGCTGCTCAAAGACCAGGGCTGTCGCTACGAAGGGGGCGGCGATATGGAGGGCCGTTGCTGCAACCAGGTAAATCTGGGGTCGAGTTGGGAATCGCATGTTTTCGTCTTAGGATAGAAAAGGTGATATTGTTCTTGTCAAGCTTTGCGAAGGAGGTTGACTAGCGGAGATGTCGTACGAGCATCGGAGGTTGGAGGTTGGAGGTTGGAAGATTGAAGAAAATCTTGTGCATGTTTTCCATGGGCTGTTTGAGTGTCTTGCCTGACACGAGCGCTTACCAAATACTGAGGCGCGTGATTGCGGCCGAAGCCCTCCCTCGCGATCTGCAAAATCGTGTTGCCGTGACGTTTGCATGGATCCCAGCGGCATGTCTTGGCATCGATCAACTTTGCAACACAATTTCTGCAACAACAAATAACGTGATCAAACAAAGGGAAGCTTCGATATCAATATCAACATGTGCCACAGTTGCCAGCAGTTGCCATTGCGAGTACAGCTGTATATACAACTATAGCAAGAATCAAAGAGCTGCTAGTTTCAAGAATGAGTCGCGTCACTTACAGCCTGTATCTTTGTGCATCCCGCCCTCTTTAGCTAAAACCTCAATGCTCACCAACACACTGATATATCATATATCACCATTTCTCCTAATTCATATATTAACTTTTATTAAAGTACTTCAAAGATATCACTACTGCCCAGAATCGACCCTGATATTGCAAGACAGCACAAAATGGGTGAGTAGAAATTAGAATTCCTAGCTATTACCGAAAGAAGTTTGATGATGCTGATCTTTCCACCTATACGATACGGAAACAGATCAACCATGGGATAGTCGCGACGCCGGGGCCGGCCCAAATAGCGCAGACACAGACATTGAGCTTGTGGCCTTGGAAAAAAGAGCTATAGAGGCCATGAAAACCGTATACCGACTGCTACATGAAGCCGAAGTGCAGGAAGAAGAGAGCGAGGAGGAGGAAACTGCTACGGAGCAAATCAACGCTAGACCCGCTCTTAGATCATATCCTGAAGTTCTAGGGAAATCTAAAAGGAAAAGCCTAAGAAAGGAGATGGCGAAATCGCCTAGCTCTGGTTCCGAAGATTCGGTTGAATCGCAGTCCGACGACTCGGGTGACATCAATTATGATCCCGACCGGGGCTCCGATGTAGCCGGTCCAGAACTAGAAGACGATGAAGAAATCATATATGATGATAGTGCGGCAGATACAAAAAGCGACACAGATAGTGACACCAACAGCGAAACTAGTGGCCCTGGGTACGACCTTTCCAACTACAAGATTGCTGCTATGAACAAGCTAGAGGCTCTCGGAAAGTTAGACCTCGTCGAACGCTTGTGGGAACTACTCGAATTTGTAAAGCACAACAAGACCAAAATTAAGTCGAAGCAAATCCTAAACTGCGTAGTACAACTCGAGGATTACCTCTACGAAGCAAAGAAAAAATCTGGGGCAGAAATATCAGATAAAGAAAGAAAAGATGCGGAGGATGTAAGTGAGGAAGAAGACGGTGGACCTGGAATATCTGTTAAACCTGGCGTACGACTTCTCACCGGAATTAAAGGCGAAATCCCGAACAACAGCACGACGCACCATGATAACAACAAGAGCAACATTTTCATGTCAGGTCTGATAAAGTTAAAAGGGTGGTCTGGTCTCCTGGCACCTTCCGGAGAGAAACCCTTCGAGCCTCCAGGGAACGAGACTAGAAATTTCAACCTTCGTAGACCGTGGACAGCAGAAGATCTTCAAAAGGAAACAACTGGGAAACTTCCCTTCATCGATCCAGAGGTACAGGCGGCTCTTCTGACGATAAAAGACGAGACTGAAAGGCGGTACCAAGAGAATGTCCGATATACGCAAGGCATCTACTACCACCCGGATGATCTTAAAATGATCACTATTAGCACTCTACCGTGCAACCCGGGTGGGGTGAAGCCCGTACATCCCGGCCCCCAAGAGCCCGAATACTATCATACTTTCGCTAGAAATCTCTTTGCCAGTGTCAACTCCTGGATCGACAAGTATCTCGTACCAGATAACGACGACACCATTAATATCAAGGATCACTCCGTTCGTCCAAGTATCAGGAATGCCGTGAGAAAGTTGAATTATTTCGAAGAAACTGATTTTATAAATCGAAAGAACCGAAAGAACACTTCCCAAGAAGCGAAAATGGAACGAAAGGCTATCCGCCAAATGTTCTTCCAGTATATCTTCTACATGGTTCTAAACGAGAATATTTGGAGGCATTGGCTCTATGGGTTCGACGGCCGAACTGTTAAACGTGTTCTTGAAGAAGAAGGTCTTGATTATGAGGACAAAAACCGTGAGTTCAACCTGCATCCCCGGGCACCTTCCCTCGGTTGATATATTCTAACCTAGAGATTTGAAGGACCGAGAGGCTACTTTGCACGTGCCAAGTGGTTCCTCAAAAACGTTCGCCGAGTACCAACGGACATGAATGAGAAAATGATGAATCACAAAGAACAAATCGTCACAACAATCAAACAATTATTCGTCCCCTTGCTCAAGTTCAAAATTCAAGAGGCCAACCGAAGCGGCCGTTGGATGCCAAAGAGTGCAGAAATAGAGCTGTATGTAATTGCGGGTGATGCACAAGCGCTGCAGCTCATGTTCCAATCCGAATATACGGTTCACATGGTTCAGTATGACGAACCAGGTTCCCGGTTTGCGAAGAACTGGATGTTGAATGCCGCTGACGAGGACGTCATGGAAGAGCTGAAGGAGAATCCTGTACCAGGGCGTCAAGGTGGTTTGACTTCACACGATACTATCGCCTTTGCATTTCAACCGGCCTTGTTTATAGATAAGGAAGCTGTAATACGAGAGCGGGTTGTTGTATCGTAAGAACATTAGTTACACAAATATCTATTTCAGATATCCAAAGATAACTAGCTGTGAGCTCTTAGCGTTTGAAATCCTTTACGAGATAGATTCGTTAAATACAAAAGTTCATTAAGTTAACTAAAAATGCTCGTAATTATATAATTACAAGCTGCTTGAATGTCGCAGATAGAAGACAACCGATAATCTACTGGTAAAGGGTGGCTTCGGCGTGAGAGTTATATCGCCCACCAACTGGCTTGATGCTCTTCAGAACTGTATCAATCTCCTCCAATTCTTCAGAGGTCAAACTAGTCTCTTGTAAATTCTCGACCACTTGTTCTTCTTTGGTAGCACCACTGAGAAGAAATTCCACGTTAGCAGGACCACCTAAAAATATACTTTAATCTGGAGTTCTGTGTAAAAGTTGAACTTACAAGATCGGGATGATTCTGGCTCCGTGCTTGTGTCCCTGCTGAACAATCCAGGCGAGGGCGAGTTGAGCTGGGGTCACACCCTTCTTTGCGGCGATTTTCTGAATTGCTTCTACAAGCTCAAGATTCTTTCCAAAGTTCTCACTATTGAAAAAAGAAAAATTAGCGTTAGTAGCCTTCACAGTGAGAACCTATTGATCATGAAACACTTACGGTTGGAATCTATCGTAACGTTTCCTCAAATCCCCTTCCGGAATATCATCAAAACTCTTCAACTGCCCCGTCAAAAACCCTCTACCCAAAGGCGAGTAAGCCGCGATAGGGATATTATGCTCCGCGCATAACTCAACCAACCCGTTTTCGAAAATATCAGTTGACCAAAGCGAGACTTCGGCTTCAAGGGCAGCAATAGGTACAATATTGAGTGCCTTTTTCAAAGTAGCAGCAGAAACCTCAGACAAGCATAGGCCTCCGACCTTGCCGGTGTCAAGGTACTCCTCCTTAATTGTTTTCCAAGTTTGCTCTACAGGGTTGGCGGAATCAACTCTGGCGATGCAAAAGACATCAAGCTTAACCTTGCCGCCGAGTTGCTCGAGAATGTTATCGATGGATTTTCTGATACCTTCAGGCGAGCCGTCGGGTCTGAATATCTGAATATTCATACCTCCCTTGACGGAGAGGACAACCTTTTCTGCATTTTCCGGGTATTTCGTGAAATACCTGTTCAGGAGGAAAAGGTTATCCTGTGGGTTTTGGGTTCCGTAAAACTCGCCAGATACGAGAAAATTGGCTCCACCGTCAATGGCAGCATTGATAGCAGCGAAAGCCTGTTCGTCTGGAGTATTTTCTGGCCTCCAAGTAAAGTTCATCAATCCGAAGCCTGGAACAGTTCGACCAGTGTTAGTAAGTACGCTACTATCTATTTTCTTGACAGTTTCTATAAGCAAAACACTGACCGAGATCACCAACTTTGCGGCCTGTAATTGTGGAATTGGCTGCAACCATTTTGCTGGTATTATAAAATATAAAGGAGAAGATGAAGTATTAAGTATGTGTGATAATTTAGACGCTCTGGTATTTAATTGAGAATATGCTTTGAAGCTCTGTGAATGATGCCAATGAAAAACAAGTAGAGGAGAATCGAGGGCTCTTAAATACATTTTCAACAGCATTGATAATATTCACAAGCAGATTCAATTTTTTTCGCCCCCGTAGCCTACCTCCGTCGTTAAAGGAAGGGTCGGTCTACGGGTCGCGTCCGGATCGCGGAGTTTAAGATTCCACAGACAAGGATGCCTACAAACTCATATCTCGAACCTTAGGCAAAAGGAAGCGAAACCAAAACGGGCTCATGCATGGCAGGGATGGTGACCCAAAGCGGATTAGTTCGAACCACACCTCCCACAACACATTTGCTATCTCCAGCCCAATATCTTCGACATCACCACCCCCAAATCCTCCAAATCTCGCCCATTTCCAGCGCTCTAAACTCCCCTCAAGTCCGGTTTCCTCTTCTCTAGAACATCCTGATTTCAAATCAGAAATCAATTACTAATGCTGACGTGATAGAACTCGCAAAACGGCCTCGGCGGAGTTTGAGTTCTAAGTCCGGTGATAAGTCCAGTCCGAGCGAATGGCGAAAATGGGATGGTGAGTGACGTATGAGCGCTATACGGCGTGTAGTAGTAAAGAGAGGCTTCACGAAAGAGGGTAGCTGTGTATTAGCAATCCAGCTTCACAAAATCAAAGAGAATGTTAAAGGAAAAAAAAATAGAAAGTTAATATTCGCAAGATGTACGCAAAGGTGGAATGCAAATTTGGATAGAAGGTTTGGAAGGTGTGGTGGGTTCAATCCCGAGACTAGGACGCTAAAGAAAATGTGTGGGTTTCAGAGCTAGGTCCCTGTCATAGTCTAATTTTTGCCTGCAGGATCCAATCATATGATTTGCAAGATGCGGGTTGAAGTGGTCGGAGCCCGTACTATACCCGATGAGGTATACAATACCCTATTACTTCTCGAGGCAATCTAGTATTTGTGTCGGCCGTATGAATCTCGGCCTCGGAGAAACTCTGACATTTGCACCGGTACGCGTGTACATCGGAATATGCAAGAAATAGCTTGACGCTAATATAATATGATATTTGATGTTCTTTCAAGTTTGAATTTTGTCAAAATAATTGTATAATTCAATTAGGAACAGCAAGGAGGAAAGTAAAATATAAAGTTACTAAGGAGTTTTGCTCGCAAGTCTCGTCAGATCAAGTGTAGATTAACGGTCCGCAACAGGAGACGATAGGATTCCTCCAGGCTCTGCCTCGAACTAAATCGCGGCGTTCCATGGACTCGTCCGTATTCGGCCCCGTATTCAGCATTGCAGAATTCATAAGAATCATTCATCATTCGAGAGAAGTGGGAAGCTTGCTTTTCGAGCTCAGTAGTAAAATAGGGATAAAAAATGTAAAACAAAATCAACTGTATATTTAGGCGAAGCGCTGCATTCTTTGCCTTAGGGTAATGTCCGCCTTCGAACCTTTGTTGGCTTTGAGATGAACAAAGAGAAGGAGGTAGGAAGCCTGCGAATCTCATTGTTCAGATAGCCTTTGGAATCTACTGCATGCACTCACGATGGATCATCTAGGCGACTGCGACATTAAAACGAATGATCAAATCACAAACTCCGTTCGTATTGAGACCATCTAATGGCTAGAGATATATAGAACATCTTGGAGACATGAATGAGTTAGAGGGGAGTTTACTTCTTAGCACTTGGGCCGCCAGGGGGCATGAAGTTCTTTGCCCTATAAACCAGATATTCGTTAGCTCAATACATTCGACGGGAGAATCAAAGCAGGTTTCCCTTACAATTCAGCGATCGTTGGATCAGACATCAGAGCACCAATATCAGGCATTCCGCCTCCACCTGCTCCACCCATCATATCCTTAATTCTATAGAGTTGTTAGTAACCTTTCAACATTGTCATTCAGTTCCACGAGGGGGCACATACTTAGGATTATTCATTAGATTATTCATAAGCGCC
This sequence comes from Dactylellina sp. 'tibetensis', assembly GCA_036971435.1. Lineage (NCBI taxonomy): Eukaryota > Fungi > Ascomycota > Orbiliomycetes > Orbiliales > Orbiliaceae > Dactylellina > Dactylellina sp. 'tibetensis'. Next base: position 660,322 of record JAKDFA010000017.1, on the reverse strand, counting down.
GGGTTCGACATGAGATTCTGAGCCATCTGCGCAAACATGGGATTGCTCATGATGCTACCAAGATCCAGTCCACCTGGGCCACCACCGCCTCCGCCGCCCATCATACCCGCAAGGGCAGACAGATCTGGCATGCCACCGCCACCAGCACCACCGAACGGGCTACCGGATCTACCGACCCCGCCGAGTGGTTCTTCCGGCGGTGGGCTAACCGGCGTGTTTTCATCTTCCTCGACTCTTCGTTTCGCGGTTTCGTAGCCCTTGCGCATAGCTTCGCTACCACCCTTGCCTTCGGCCTGGATACCCTTCTCGTAAGCCAGCATAGCACCCTTCGCATCACCAAGAGCAAACTTGGCCAGTCCTAACCGACTCCATCCCTTAGAATACGCGGGTTCCGACTCCACAGCGGCCTGCGCATCATCTCTAGCCTTCTCGTGCTGCGCGGATGCAGAATAAGCGGCGGCTCGGTTGGAGAGGTAGATTGGGTTGCTCGGAACGAGCTTGAGAGCTTGGGAGTATAGGTCGATCGCTTCGCTGTACTTCTTCTGTGCCATCGCAGCGTTACCACGTCCCTTTAGTGTCTCAGCCAGAGCCTTATCTTCTGTGCTTGGATCTGCAGGGGTCTTTGCTGATGCGGAAGAGGCGGCGCCAGCGGCGGGACTAGCAGCTGGTGGGGTAGGGCCACCCTTTGATCTCATCTTCTCGAAGACTTCGTATATCTTGAGCAGACTTTGCCCACCGAGGGCATCCCTCATCGCATCCTTGTCACTCATGTTGACGTTAAACGCACCCGAGATGAGTTCTTGAGCAGCCTCGACCGAATCCTTCTCGTCCGCTGGAACGGTGCCATCGGTGACAGAAGTCTGGAGGAAGTCGATAACGGCCAGTGCCAGTCTTTTCTTTGTTTCTGAAGCCTATTTTTGCGAATATACGTAAGCGTAGCCCCGCAGCTAGTTGCAAGAGAAGAGGAAAAAGCGGACTGTTGGCCCAAAACGGTGAGAGTTTCTGCAAACGGGGTTTGAGTTGAAAGACAAAGACTTACCATGATGACGCGGGGTTAGCTGTCCGACAGAACAGGAGGAATTTCTAGGAGACGAGGAATCGAGATATTGTAGAACTTCAGCTTGCCTCCTGGTGATGAGAAGCAGGGAGGATATTCTGGCCAGAGAAACAAGAGAAGGTTGTTAGTGTCTTTTGAACCCCGGCTTGCATTCGTTCCATCGCCTTCCACCGTACAGCACACAGCACACACACAGCACACCCCAAAAACACAGCGGGGAACAAACAAAAAAATCTGGCGCCCCGCCAAACAACACATTCGCTCCATGGTGGGTTTATCGTCATAAGCCCGGATGGTGAGTAGGAGTCAGTCTGGTATCAATATATTCAGGAGTAATGAATAAGGTCTCTAGAGCTAGCTCTGTATGCAAATGATACTCGGTGCTCCACATATATACAAAATATGCACAGGTACATGTGCTCGATCCCGTGCCTTGAAGGCTTTTTGCCCCTAAAATACAAAAAATCTCTCCCCTATAAATCCGTGAATTCCTAGTAGAAATGCCTTGCACTAACTACCTTGGAGCAAAGGTGGTCCACAGACACGGACCGAGTCGCAAAGTTGCTCAGATGCGAGTTATAAAAATTGCGTCGAAATAAACATGTACACGAAGCGAATACGACGCGAGAGGGTGTGCGGAGTGGTGAGAAGTCGAGCAAAACGCCAATACCGGAATCCCATGCAGATAAAACAGAATATTTACAGGCTAGTAGGATTGAGTCGTAAGCGGAAGCTTGAAGAAAAGGTGTTTTTTGTGACGTTTGTATTTAAATTTAAATATAATCTCGTCCAGATTTCCTACACCATAATAGTTAGCTCGCTGGTATTCAAATTTTTAGATTATGGCACCACTTACTGCAGTTCTATTAGTCGCCATCCACTAGTCTCAGGGTTGGCAATATCCTCCACAAGTCTTGTCATCCCGATAGCGTAAGTTACCATCTGCACACGATCTTCCATGCCAGCTGCTAGGTTATTGGTCTTGATATCCCTGTATACATGAACTTCCTGGGCGCGACAGGTAACAATGAACACCGGGATTTCGCCTGGCTCCAGTATCTTCGCGGTCAGTATATCGACGTTACGGATATCCAAAACCCGCCCGTCGGACTTGAGTCCATTCGTTTTGTACTGGTTTGCCAGAGCCGAGTACACCGAGTATTGAGCAGCAGATAGCCATTGCTGTAGGATTTCATGATCACCCTTGACGTATGCGTCAAGAACCTCAGGCAAGATCCATTCGCGGAGTTCTCGCAGGAAAGGCTCCAACTGGAATGAAGGATCCATCTCCTTGAACTTTTTGATGACTTGCGCAGTCTCGTTCTCAGCAAAGAAGCCAGCCAATCTGTCGGCAATGTTCCGGGTGGTCGAGATGAAGGGGTTTTCGGATTCGTCGTATTGCTTTCGCAAGCTGAAGATGGATTGCATGATCTTGTTGCTATCTCTGAAATCCCTCCAGGATTCCTTCCAGGCGGCATCCTTATGAACTGTTACATTCGTACCAGCGCTGCAGACGTTAGCTGTCACCGTTTTGTAGAAATTTGTATACTTCTAACTTACTTGGGATCTTCCACCAGTGGCTCCGCCCGCATCCCACCTCCCCTCTTAGCTTCCCGGAGCTCTCTTTGGCGTTTTCGCTCCTCTCGTTCCAGATAGCCACCATATCTGCTGCTACTGCCATCATCAATAACTTCTTGCACATTCCCTTTGACGGTCTTGTATGTCTCAGTTTCCCGGATAGGACGTGTAATCTTCTCCACACCGTGGCCAGTGGCTTTGACAGCGTCCCTACCAGCCTTCATCACAGGTGTCTCCCAGGTCCACTGGGCGCCCTTTCCAATTGCTCCACCAACTTTCTTCAAGGTTTCGCCCGTAGCTGATGTCGCGGCACCAGCAACCTTGGAGGATTTCTCATATGCTTCTCTCGCTTTCCTTACAGCATCGGACTCAGTAAATTGGTGTGCTTGGTCCGCAATTGCCTTGGTCGATTCATTCCACTCTTTAGATTTTTTGAACTCGGTCTTTAGAGTGTCCATAAAGACTGCAAATGGCGATTTGTCTCCATGAGGAGGTGGCGGTGGAGGTGGCTCCTTTTTCTTCTGCTTTTGCTCGCCTTCTCCGCTTTCTCCCTCGCCTTCCGATTCCTTAGCCCCATCATCTTTGGTTCTGCTCTCTTTTTCCGACTTCTTGTCGTTGGTATCCGATAATCTCAAGAAGGTAGACGCATGGAACCCTCGGAAAGCGACCAAAGGGAAGGTATGGTTCATATAAGCTGTAGATTCTCGCTCCGGGGCGGTAGGGTATTTGGAGAGGATGCTGGATATGGTTCGGACATGTATCGAGCGAGAGACGGAGGACTGCCGCACAAGGGCCGGCGTGACGAAGCCAGTGTGCCGCTGGACACGGCTGACAGACCTGACGAAGGGTCGCATCTTTGCTTGAATTCTCCCCGCCGAGCCTGAGGACGCCTACCTCGAGGTCTTCAGGAGCCTTTTTACTGGTATAACTGTTTGGTGAAGGTAAGAGTCTCGGTATGGTTCCACAACGAATTTTTCCTTCGTATAGCTTGTCAACTGAATCCGAAACCTACGTAACGGCAATCGGAGGATGTGTATTGAATGAGACCGTTGAGGGTAAGGAGATGGCAGTCGGACGACGTAATGGATCTTTTACTGGTTGACAAGTACCTCCCAGTTGGAAAAAATTATCTGAATCGGACCCGCCACGAGCTCTCACGTCGCCGATGTTGTCGTTGATGGCGGGATGTTGTCAAGCAAGGTTTGTCGGAAAAAAAAAAAAAAAAAAAAAAAAAGCGTTGAAGGGAAGGAAGGAGTGCCACCAATCAAGACCCGAACCTGCGACTTCCACTGGATTCGATTCCATGCGGAGTAGCCATCCCCCGCCAGATGCAAGCCGGGCGACCTGCAGGTAAAGAAGAATGCATTAGACGGCGAAGTCTCCGAATCGCAGGCAGTGTGCAGGCTTAAATACAAAGGCGAGTGGTGGAGCGGTGTTGCATGCTGAATGATCCGACGCCCGCGGGGTCCGGCGCATACATATGTTGATACAGGACAGTGTTCAATAATTATCGACAATAACGGATGACAGCTAAAATATCTATTGAGTATTCAGAGTTTTGATGTTTAGTTAAATCCTATTTACTTGGGAAGCTACCGATGCAGGCTCTGGCCCACCCTGAATAGGCTGAACGCTGAACAGGCGCAGGGTCGTCTAAACTCCGGCACAACTGGCAGATGCTACTAACTTGGCCCAATTGGCCAGACGTGTGACTCTAACCGCTCCAACATCTGACACTCGAGATATCTTATAATGCTGCCATGTTCGAGACAAGACCTCCGCTTAAGCTCTCATAGTTTCCCTCCTCCTCCTCCTCCTCCTCGTCGCAATCCCATCTTCTACTGATTCTGATATCAGCAATTGGCTGGCACTTGTAATCTAATCGTAGCTTAACTTTATCCGATATCGGATTATATCTCACCTGCGACCAACATCCACACCTCAAACCTGGAACGAAGAAGAAGCAGAAGAAGAAGAAGAAGCTTGCTTCTCCGTAACCTCAATTGCAATGGCACAATTATCCATCACGCCACTTCTGAAGCTGCTGGCTCAGTACCAGGAGTCCGAGGATAAAACCGTCACCCATGACCTCGTCGCTGGAATCACGGCAGCCCTCGCTGCAATCCTGACCCAAGCTGATGTGAACGAGTGCCAAAGATCTGCCCTTCTGACAGCACTCACATTCTCCGGTCTGTACTATGACTCACAGATTGTCAATTCCGTCGTCAAAGTCATGCGAGATGCCGCCGTCAAAGTCCCAATCGATTTTCACGATCGTGATTTCGCAACCAAGAAGCGTCGCTTGAAGCGACACAACTACCATGGCGGTTTTGTGAGTTTCAAAGATTTCTATATACCGGGACCTGACACATCATGAGCAAGTAGCTAACAGGACGTTTCAGGTTGACATTGTCGGCACAGGAGGTGACGGTCATAACACCTTCAATGTCTCCACCACATCTGCCCTACTGGCATCTCCATATTTGTTAATCGCCAAGCACGGAAACCGCGCTGCGACATCAGTTTCAGGTAGCTCGGACATGATCTCTGCTCTCGCCGGTGGGCCTTTTGTCCTTCATGTCCCCCCAGAAGCCGTCGGCCCGATCCTTACCCACCACTCGAATCTCGCTTTCCTCTTCGCTCCCACGTATCATACAAGTCTCGGCTCCGTCGCAAAGATCCGCAAGGATCTAGGATTCTCGACTATTTTCAATGTCCTGGGTCCTCTTGCCAACCCCATCGAGGGCATCGAGGCCCGTATCCTCGGCGTGAAGAATAAGCAACTCGGGAGGGTTTTCGCCGAAGTCCTGCAGCTCATGGGCTGTTACAAGGGAATGGTGGTTTGCGGCAACGTTGGAAAGGGACTGGATGAGATTTCCCCGTGCGGTAAGACATCCTGCTGGAGACTCGTTGCACCGCCGGCCGGATCACCGCCTGGAACGCTCGCCAGCATCTCAGAGTTCGAGTTGGATCCCGTTCGAGATTTCGGCGTCGAGCTACACCCGTTAGAGGACTGCAAGAGCCGTTCTCCCGAAGAGAATTCAGAGATTGTTAAAGCGATTTTGAGGAATGAAGTACCCGCTGGAGATCCCATTATGGATTACTGTCTTATCAACTCTGCGGCATTGCTGGTCGTTGCTGGTGTCGTTGATGACTGGAAGGCGGCTGTCGGATTAATCAAGCAAGGTCTTCGAGAGAAAGCGTCGCTGCAGCAATGGGAGGCTTATGCGAAGGCGTGTAAGGATGCTGAAATAGAAATTCTTACTACTACTTCTGCAGCGAATGGTGTAAACGAGACTCATTAAGCGAATGAGATAAGACTCCTATTGTTGATCCTTATCATAACTTAGCTACCTTGGACGTGGGCTCTGCTATCGGGTTCATGCTGCTGTTTTTACTCAGCAGCTATGTTCTTCATCTTCTTCTTTGTATATTCTTTTTATTATAGGTAGCTGTCTGTCTGTGATGGGAAGCCTTTTTTAATCGGCAGATAGACGACTTTGCAGGCACAATTGACTTTTGTTGTACTGACGATATGTTATTAATGCATACGGTGGATAGAAGAAGAATGCGGGTGGAATTAAAAATTATTTGGATTGCTCAGTGCACTCTGTAAAGCGGCGATGTTGAAAGTAATATAATAGAAAATGTGAGCTACCAACAAAAGGCAATAATGCTAAGACCAGACAACCACCCCAGATACAAGCAATGGACAAGAGAGCCGACAAAATGCAGAAGTATAACGTTCGGTTCTTTTTCTCCATTATACATTTTCTGAATATGAATAAAAGTATGCGTGTTTTTTTTAAATATATTTTCTTTTCTCAACGCTCCAAAGCGTTTACATGTCATTTGGGAAAAGCGAAAGACAATTCGAACAAAGTACAAAAATAAGACTAGAAAGAAAAATATCTATTTACTGAAGAGGCAGGAAAATAAGAGAAATAAACCACCAGAACCAAAAAAGCAAAGAACCCCAAGAAATGCTCCATCATCATCAGATGCAACATAAGAAAACTGAAATAATAATTTATATAAAAAAAAATCTCATCGCTTTTGTTTGGTCGTCACAACGCTAAACCGAATGCACAGTCGAGGGATATATACAGCGGAGGGGTGTCCCGAAGATGCCATGAGTGTTAAATGGAAGATAGTGATAGGTTTAAAGGCTTGAGGGGCCTGAGGAGTCTCGAGGGTGGAGAGGAGAGCGAGGAATGGTAATTGGAGGGCTGTTGCTACCCGAAAAGTTGACGCTTAAGAAACGGCTTCCTCCCGGAGTAGACATTTTGCGGGGCATCGAGTAGTTCGTGAAGCTAATGGTAGGAGAAGCAGTGGTATAAGAAGACCATTCGATGGTAGGGATCTCTGCCTTTGTGGGCAAGAGTGGAAGCGGTTTGTTTTGTCTGTAGTAGGCACTATCGATAACATGTTAGTGTTTTGTTCAAAATATATTTCTAATGAACTGGGCAAATTATACACACCTGGGACCGGAGAGGGACTTGGATCGGGTCTGTCGGAGTCTCTCGATATCCTTAAGTCCAAAGGGAGATTGGGAAGGAGCAAAGCAGTTTGCAATGCTAGATTTCCTCTGAGCATTCAACAGAGGAGCGACGATGGAGTCGCTCCTGGGGATGTAAGCTGGAGGCTCGACAACATTCTTTGGCTGGGTGTTCTCGCTCAAGCCCATGATGTCAAGGAAGACCTCGTCGAATACAATATCATCCTCAAGACCTAGATCTTCAAACAGTGATGGAGCGACATATGCAGCGCTGGAAGATGGGAGAACCGGAAGAGGAGGGAAGAATTCTGGCTTTCGGGGAGCGAGGAAAGTGTGAAGAGCGAAAGGCATCTTGAAATACGAATATATGTGTTGATGTGTTGTTGAGGTCGTGCAGTTGTTATCAGAGTGAAGTGATATCGGGACGTCGATAATGTCAAAGCCGGTTGACGAGAAGAAACGGTGACGGTGAATGGAAGAAAGAAAGAAAGACAGAAAGAAAGTGGTCGGTTCTGAAACCTCTGTTATTATCTATCTGTGAAGGAGTGACTGATTCCGCTCTGCGAATTGAATATATTTATGTGTGCGAGTGTGTAGAAGAAGTAAAGAATTGGATCTGATGTGTGTAGGAGCCGAGTCAAGGATAGATGAGAGTGAAGTATTTCTTATATTTATCTAATTATTTACCGCCAGGTAAAAGAAAAAAACAAATATGAGCAATGAATGGTAATTTTTTCTCTTTCTCTGAATCTGTGACAGCTTGCGCCTCCTTGAGCGGCAGAAATCGCGGATTAATATACAAAACGCTCTAGTGCGGTGGTGTTTGTGTGTGCGCTTCGAAACACTGCGAGGTCGCAGAGTGGTGTCGTCTTGCGAGTGAACTCGGTAGGAAGCGAGCACGAACAGGCACAGGCACAACAGCCAGCAACCAGCCAGAGACAGGCGACCTCTTCTGCTCCTCCTCCTTCTTCCTCTTCCTCCTCCTGTCCATTCCCCGAGGCAGGCAATGGACTGGGAATCCTCGTCCAGGAATCTCCTGTGGAATAGTCACATCACCTCCTATTGTCAGGCTGGCCTGCATCCCGTCGATAATCCATTGCCATCCTCACCATCATCGTCATCGTCATCATCCGCAGCGCCATCTGCATCATATCACATTATCAGCATCATCAGTAATGTTTATGGGCAGAATATGGCACCGCTGGACGAAGGAGCAGGCATCAGAGGCCATGCAGAAGAAAGCCGCTAGAACGTTCCAAGCAGTTCACTGAAACCGCCAGGGCCCTTTCCTGCAACAGGGGCCCTTGCCCTGCCGCACTGTGTGGAGCGAGCAAAATGGCCATTCCAGCTTTGGTGAAGGCGAGGCATGCGCAGGGGGTGCGCTGGTGCGGAGGCAGACTGCAGTGTTTCTAAATCTGGAATCTGCAAATGGGCATGGTGAGGCAGTCGATATAAACCGGGCATAAACTTAACCAATTTTAAAATAAAAAACACCAAGAGAGAATATGCCCCATGCCTGTTCCTCCCAACCAGCATCGTCCTTCTTTGTTTGCTCTTCCCAGCGATATGATTGCTGCAATTCCGCGTGCCGCCAACCTCATTCTGGACAGAGTACCGAGATTTCTGCCCGTTTCGTGTTGGCGTTTAACGTCTGGGTCTCAACGGCACAGCGGCGGTCTATTCTAGAAGGCCTTGCTATCACGGTCGTGGAAAAATAGACCCGGTATAACCAATGCTTTTTGCAAACAATTGGTGCCTAATGCATTGTGCCATATTATCTAATTTCGAAGTAGTAAATTTAAATGCCATCCCTATTGACAGGCTATTTTGCAGTAATAATGTTTAAAGTCAGCATATACCCCAGTCCTGAAAACTAGAAAATAGGAACGCCAGTATAACTTCAGCGGTTAGATAGCCTTTCATACACTACGCTAAAAAATATATATATATAAGAGATTCCAAGATGAATCTTACGTAGAGCTGGATCTGAAACTAGCCACCTATTAGGCCAAGATATGAGTCAGGTTAAAGCAACTTATTTCGATATTCTAGTCTACGTAGACGTGGTATGATAATGTCGCAACGCAGAAATGTCTAAATATACACAAACCAAACATAGAAACATGGGTTCCGAGAGGATCCAATACCTGCGGGGTATGAGTTTGTGATCCGATTGTCAACCTTTTTTATCCACAATTTACGAACGACCACCAACAAAGGAAGTCATCGAACCCAGATTGGAGAACTTGTTGATATAATTCCAAATCTAAAATCACATATTCTTGTACCTGGCCTATGACAGCATGGTGTTCATGCCATTATATCCTCATTCAATCAAATAAATGCCATTCATTGACTTGGACAATCCAAGGAAATATGATGTCTCTCATGTTGACTTTCTCTTCGAAGTTTGTATGTACTCTACTGAGGAGTTATTGGGGACCGGAAGGGGTTTATACCCATATTTTGTCTTGTTTTTCCAAAAGTTCCATGTAGGAAGCCACCGGCTCACATGTCTTCGAGTAACATATTGGCCTTTTTACGGCCTTATAAGTTTAATAAACCTCTTATGGATTAATGATTGGGACCCCTCCCCGACCACCGAGAGAAGGAAGGCATCAAATGACAATCTGTCCTGCAGTATATTTTGGCGGAAGACACCGATCTAGGTGGTCACTCTAGTGGATTAGAACATCATTCTGAGTTGATACCAATACTTCCACTCGGAACATTTGAGATCTGTTTTTCTTATCGTTTGAACCCATTACTGGCCTCGGAGCAACTACAAAGCCCTGAGCCCCTGACATGTGTTGAACCCTGTCTAGCCAGCCCAGTTGCAGGGGTGGCGATATCATTGACTTATCTAGCTTTTAACGCATAAACTATGCAACGAACTTGCTTGATAGGGCTATTGAAAGCGCACCCTCCCGGATAACCTATTTGATATAGAGATCATCAACATCGGAAACGCCAAGTTCCGTTATTGTCGATGTAGTCTGGAGACCCGTGTTTAATTTTCCCCAAGTTATCCAACCTTTTCCAACTTTTCAGGTTAGTTTCAACGTCGCCAATAATCGCCCTGATGCTACTGCAACGAGGGAAATGAGGAAAAAGAGCCATTCACGCCTTTGATGGCAGGTGCTTTTATAGCTTCTTCCTCGAAATTGTCCGGAGAAACCTTGCATCAATATCCGATATCCGTCCATCAAACGACGGCATTAGCTATCAGAGAAACGACAGGCGATATATCCCCGCCCACCGTTGGGAATGGTAAGCACGCGCCCAAACCTAAAACTGAAGGCACAATTGCAATCCTCCCCCTTCGGACTTTTTAATTTCCTAAATGGAGATATTCAGCGAGGTATCGATATCAGGCCCTTTCGATGTACAAGGATGTCAAGCGGAACCGATCCCGCGTACAGAGACCCCCCTGTCATAAACGAATGTATCCAGGCCTTCTAAGTTAGGATGGTAGTTGGCAAGCTCGAGGGCAGTGGCCCAAGATGAGTCGCCATATGCAGGATCCCTCCATTCTGCGGCCGGGTAATATTCCATCCGGAAAATATTACGGGGTAAGTAGATATGCAAGTCATATTCTACTTGTTCCAACTGCCGCATGCCGCATAGTTTGAATGCTTTATAAAACCATGTAGGGCGAGTAGGACGATCGTGCTCGCACGCAACATACATACATAAAGCATTATCCGGGTTTGATAGAGACGCCATTGCTTAGTATATTTCGCAAGTGGGGTCGCGCCGCGGCCTGAATTCCGAGACAAATATAGCCAAAGAAATTAATACGGTTTGCATTTTCGTACAATTGAAATTTAAAACAAATGTTTGTAAAACTGTTTTCATCACCATTACTTGCTATTTAGAGACCACATATTTTATTTCGAAACAAATGGCACAGTCTAAAAAAAACTGGCGCCAATTATTTTTCTATGTGCCTGATGCTTAGCCTAGATATCCGACGCAGAACGCCAAATTCAATGGAAAACTGATCAAGAAAAGCCAAGGAAGGAGAGTTCTGGTAACGAACTTTCAAATCTCCAGAATTATGGGTATACCGCAGGTGGAGATCTCCGGCATTCTCAGGTACCACCTTCCGTATATAAATACCGGATCTTGATATATAAAAAATTAACCCCCCCCCCTTTTCTTTTCTTTTCTTTTCTTTTGCCGGGGGCATGTCGAGCTCATGCCATCAGAAATCCAGTTGCAACCTCGACCTCGAGGCAGATTTCCATACCCATTCTAGTGCCAAATATCGGAGTTGCATCTGAACGGATGATAAATGGGCGATTGCCTCTCGATCCGCCTTTCTCAGCGTCTAGGTTTTATCATATGCCCCAATTGAGGAAACATTTCTTGCTAGTCGACGGTTAGATTAACTCGGTGCGATATATCCGCGATAAACCGAGTACACCTCAGGTGGGCAATAGCCCATTTGAGATGCCCTTAGGCCGTAACCAGAAACGTAGGCATGGATCGCCAGGAGACCCTGGCACCAGGCGACGGCGGGTTTCTGTAGCGCAAGTATTCGAGCCGAAAAGGAAGTGGTATATGCAGGCGAATCGGAAGGAAATAATTCCCCGGATTCTTAACACTAATAAACAGGACGGAAACTTTCTCACAAAAAGGATAATTCTGATCCATTTTGTTCTAGGTTGTCCAAAAGGCAAAATATAGAGAATGTTGAACAATCCCTTTCGAAAGTTCAAAGATGCTAGTCAGCCCTGCCCGAGCAAGAACATGAACACGGGGCTTACCAGAACACTCTCAGGTTTGATAGAGCTCCCATTACCAGTTGATCCTTTAAAAAGCTTGCAGATGTGGGTATTTGGTGGATATTTGGTGGAGCGATCTAGATCTGGATTGCATGCACCCGTTGTGTTGAATGTGAGGTCCTAACATTGGCCGTAGCTGCAGCGGTCTAGAACAAAGATGCATATGCAAATGTGAACCTGAGTATGTACGAGCAGTTACTGAATCAAAACGATCCACTTACCGAGTCCCAGGGATCGGATAAGCTTCATTTCCAGAGCGAGTTGCGTGTGTCTAAGATGTCAAAGAAGCTCCTGCTGATAGGCTGTATTCGCTTGTGCCTGGAGCGGTGTTTGTCCACATATGACCTCATCAAGAACCGAGCTGGGTGATATATTCCAGGCCATTCACTGCGTTTCGATGCTCCTAATAACCAGAACTCGTCGACACATCTTCCAACCTGTCCTCCAGCCGCGGATACACCAGCCTTCTACCGTTTAAAGCTCCTCGTCCGCTCTACCCGTTTAAACCCCCATTCGTCGGAAATTTAGTCTTGCTAATAACTAACCGGAAAAGGACACGCCCCTTGTTGAAACGCCGGATTGCATCCCATCATGTCAACGACAGACAAAGCCCAGAAAAGTTATCACACCAAGGCCACGGGCGCTGCGCTCCGCACTGTTGAGGAGCATTCTCATGACGCCGAATTGAAGCTCTTCGGCGGTTGTTTCTGGTAACCAGCCTTGATCCGCCAAGCATGGCTTTCCTGGTGCGAATCGGGGAAAAAAGAAGAGATCGCTAATTTCTGCAACTAGTCCCTTTGTGCAGGTAAATCTACAACATTGCCACCACCATGGTACCGGCGTGGCAGCCTTCACCGATCTTGATCTTCGATGCTAAAAGTCAAGTTTTGGGAATAAGCGAGTTTGGATCGCCCTGGAACTATCAGGGTAGGTGATAACCTTGCGATCTCGATGGAGCCCCGTGATTCTTCGCACGAACATTAACCGTCTCTTCAGGCTCAATTATCAATATATCGAGGTAATTTGCGAAAACCGTCCACCAAGGTGCGGAAAATTTGGTTGCACTTTGCTAATCCCTATCGCCCTGCGATTCAGGTTGATCCGTACAAGGTAATCCAACTGAGCTTCCCCCTTTTTACTTGTTGAATCTTAAACCAAATCGGGATTTGAATAGCTGATATCACCTCATGCGTGGGGAATCACGGAGATAGAAACCGAAGGAGCTTCTGGATGTGAATCCCAGGGTATGCCGTCTCCTGGCTGGCTAAGACATGTGGCTTTTTGGGCTTCGCTAATTTCGATCGAATCTTGGTTTACTTCTTCCCTATTCTCAGGGACTCGGTAATAAATTATCTTGCGAAAAAGTTTTAATGCTCCGATACAAGGCGGATGTTAATATTATAGACTAATAACTGTGTTGAGTTTTGCGATATAGTACCCGCCCTTAAAGATGGAGAGTGCGTAAGCCCAATTGGTCTCGGGGCGCTTGCGGCATGATGAGATGAACGCGATGCCTAACTTCAATCGGGTTACAGTTGGGGCTGCTACGAATCGACTGTGCTTATGGAATATGTGAGATTCAGATGCCTGTCCTAGCAATTGGATCGCATATTCCACCTTCAAAGCTGACATGCTATTCCAATACAGGTAGATGATATTGCAGAAAAGAAACTGCTTCCGCAAGATCCGAAAGAAAAAGCACACAGCAGACTGTGGTCAGATCACGTGCGTCGGAAATCTTGACATTTTATAGCCTCTATTTGGGGGAAGTCCCACTTCTCCCTACTGACATGAGCTCGTTGGGAGAACGATTCGCTCGATTGCAGATATCGCGGAACATTGTCCCAAACTTCTATCGGTACCTACAAGCGCAGGAGTCAGACAAGCAAGCCGAGCACGGAAGGGAGTTTGAGAAACAGGTGGGTGAACCAGCCCGTGCTCTGATTGGTCCGTATTCCGGAGATGAAATCCAACGCTAACCCAATTCTCCACCAAGGTGAATACTCTGATGGATGCTGCAGATCCGGAAGGTCCTTTTTTCACGGTCAGCCCTCAAAACACCAAGCATTTTTCAGCATAGCGATTTTCACGACCATCACGGCCCAGCCCTAGCTAACCCACAGCTTCATACAGGGAACCAAAATGACTTTTGTCGATATCATGGTGGCGCCGTGGATCCTACGTTGCTCTCGGGTCTTGCAGCCGTACAGAGGGTGGCTGCCACCCACGAAAGAAAGCAGATTTGGTCGTTTTCTCACTGCGCTGGAGAACGAGGGGAGCATTGTTGCGACCACTTCAGGCGATGAATTATACTTGGACTCATATGAGCGCTATGCAGGTATGTTTACCTTGTTTGCGGCATATATTCTTTTTTTTTTTTTTTTTTTTTTTTTGCTCGTCAATTTTTTCTTTTTGATTTTTGCTGGTTGGTTTTTGCTTTTTTTTTTTTTTTTTTTTTTTTTTTTTTGCTCGTCAATTTTTGCTTGTTGATTTTTGCTGGTTGGTTTTTGCTTTGAGAAGGGTTGCATGCATGATGTTAGCTGGCTAACTGTCAGGACAAACAGAGAATCGCCCGAACACTAGCCAGGTGGCGAAAGCCATCAATGAGGGGCGAGGGCTCCCTTAAATCTAACTGGGAGAAAACCTGGGACGATTAAAATAAATGAATATATACAGGGAATGTAGTATTTGTGTCTTCCAATGCAGCCGAAATGGCAAGTGAAAGTGTGGAGAAGGAAGGCTGCCTGTAGAGAGCGCTAGAAAGTCTGGTGTTGAGATTCGAGTTGAAATGGGATTCTATTCTTATGTCACGATGATCGTTACTCAACTCCGCAAAATGAATTACAGCATGGATCACCAATCCGATCACAAAGTCCAGCTCAGGAAATTTAAGCTTAGCTTCTCTAGAGTAAGGTATATGGATGCAGGGTAACGGGATATTCCCAATATACTCGCGACGCAGGCAGTTAACGCCCGGTAAGCGGAGCTTTTTTGTCTTTCATTTATTTTGAGCGAAAATTTTCCAAAGCAATACCCCCATACGGCACCCTCCTCGAGGTGGGAGCTGGCGGGTTGCTGCACCATGATGTCACGGCAGGGTCCCTGGAGTCTCTTCCGACCCAGTCGTTCGTTGGCCCTGGGCAAGCCCGTTTCATTTTCCTTTGCGGGCTTGCCTCTCCGCAATCGATGTTTTGAGCGAGGATCAGAAAAAAAAACGTTGGTGGAAGCGAATCTTCGATCCATCAAACATTACCCGATTGCCCTGCAGCAAAAGGAGGAGAGGACATTCTGAACAGCTCGTCTGACAATTAAGCAAGCCACATCCAGGCGCATAAAGAATGGATTGTTACTATCACCAGTGGCCTAATGTCAGCTAAAGGTGGCATTAAGGCCTAGATTATCTCACGGTCCGAGAACGGGGGAAGCACGAGCAGGTAGCATTATGTTATATGGCGGCGGCACTCATCGTGATGCATTCTCTCGTTCTCTGGTCAGGGAACGTGACCGCAATCGGACCTTGAATCGAAATTAAACAACCACATTTTGCATATTCACAGATCAGGCATCGGCTCCTTCGACGCACTCCACGGTGACAATATCAATCACCTCTCAAACACCGCAGGGTCAACGGACTCTTGAGCTGGTCGGCAGATCTGAAAACTGGCACTGAGGAAATCGAAGTTTTATATTATGATCGGGCCAAGACTCGCCCAAAAGTCAGAACAGCCCATTCTTGGGGAAGCCTCTCCACCAGAACATTGCCTAGCCTCTGCAATTTGCTTATTCCCCGACCAGGGAGTCCCTCGGACGCTAGCCCGAGTATCTCTGGGTAATGCTGGCAGCTTGGAGGTACAAATTACTCCTTACTTGGGTACTCGGACGTATCTTCTCGTTGTCTTATTTCCCCCACCCTTCGACCTGGGAGCATGGGAAAAGCAACAAATGCACCATTTCTCGCAAAGGTCCGGCATGAATTCCCAGTCTCCGTATCCGAGACTCGCTGACTCTCAACTAGTCTGTTGGCCGTGAGCGAAACTTGCCATGACGCAAATGCCCACCTGTTGCTCTCTCTCTTTTGCAAGGCCCCTGTTCACAGGCACCTTGTACCTTGCCCAGCGGCTCCCTTCACCCGTTCGATGGTACGAACGTGGAGACCGCAAGCACAGACTGCATACGGTACTTTACAATTCCCACACTGACGTTATTACTTTCCTCGTTCCTCTTTTCTTTTTTTTTTTCGCTCCGTTCGTGTACTCGCAGTGAATTAGCTTTTTTCACCCCAATACGGGCTGGCTTGATAGCAGCCTTCTTGCCTGGATGTCGCAACCGAACGGGGTCTGAACATTTATAATCCCAAGATTTCGCAGCCTCCACCGATGTGCTTTTCCGAATCCTTTTTCTTTATCCTCACCTCTTCTGGAGTTTATTATTTCTATTAAATAATACAAGAAGATATAATTCTCTCTCTCTTATTCACGTCACTTACCTCGCACAACACTACCTCGATCCATTCAGCCTCAAAGATATTTATCATCTTTGACTTACGACCAGTTAACAAGACCCGCTCCTATATCGCTATCTTACATATCTTATAGCACAAATGGATCCACTCGCAATCAGAACGTCCGCGGGACGCAGAGTATCAATCTTGTGCGACCAACACAGACGACCTTCCTATTACTCGTCGGAGTCCTACTATCAAGGTTCATCCGGACGTCGATCGCCCACCCCACCTCTGTCGCCAGATATGAGACGACCTTATCACTCCGAACGATCAGACTCGTATTGTTCGACCACCAGCATCTACAGTGAGCCCCGGACGCCAGACAGCATGCACCTCCCCTCTCTCGGCAAGCTTTTGCACGATTGCCCAGAAGGTTTTCGCCCCACCATGTCCTCAAGAAGCTCGTCCACATCATCCTGTGCATCCTCAATCTCTTCTGCATCCCCTGTGCTTTCGGCAAAATGTATTGAGGAGGAAGAAGACGAGGACGAAGACGATAGCTCAAATCCAGCGGTCAAGAAGACTGTTAGAAAATACACTTGTCAGTGCGGCAAGTCATTCACAACATCCGGGCATCTCGCTCGACACACAAGGATCCACACCGGTGAAAAGAACTACGAATGCCCACAACCCGGCTGCGGTGCTCGATTCAGCAGACAAGACAACTGCATGCAACATTTCAGAACGCATCAAGGAGGCGGTGCTAATAAGAGATCGGCCAGGAAGAAGAGAGCTGAAGCACCAGTCATCATTGCAGACACCAACCAGTACCCGTCGCACAACGTCCATTATCTTTCTGATTCGACATTCTCCCAAGAGAGCGGTTTAGCAGCGCTAGCCAGTATCGCAATGGACCGATATTAAACGATTCTCGGGCTATTGCATATTCCACGGAGTTTTCTGGCTTTCTTTTCTCTCTCTTTTCCTCATTATTACCTATTTTTATTTCAAATATGGGAGGCGGACAAAATATTTTTCTCTCGATGAACTGTGCTCTGTTCAACATCTTCAGAAATGATACCCTTTCGGATTTTTTTTTTAGCTCGACAGCGATCTTTTCAATTTTTATTTTTTCTTTGGAAACGAATTTAACGCTATTTCATACATTTTTAATCAGGTCTCAAGAGTTTGCTGCATTTTTACGATTTATTTTATTCATGTTATTGTTTGGAGATTTTCATGGCCACTGGATGAGTTGGCCCTTGGTTGCATTATACATTATTGGGATTTTTTACTCGGTCGTCTTTTTTAAAAAAATACCTGAGACAAATCTTCTTTCTTGAAGAAAAATGTACAAAAAAGTTGGATAACGGATCTGACGGACTTTCTGGCGACTATGGAGCATTTCGGGATTATCATTTTGATCGATTTTTTTTTACCCCGGATGGCGGGTGGCGGAAGCTTCTAGTTGAACTTTCATTTTCATATTTCATATTTCATTACACACGATTTGTACATACATACATAAAGCTCCTGCAAGAGGGCAGAGAGTTCCGAAATACCATACCAAGTTTATCTTCTAAAAATCAAAATCAAAAGTTAAAAAAAAAAATTTAAAAAAAAAAACTTCAAAAAATATATATAAAAAATCTCTCGAAAAAAAAATAATTATTATTTATTTAGAGGGGAACCTCTCTGGCCCAGATATTTTAATCGGCTTTGTCCAAAACAGATGGGATGGATGCGACGGGGTGGGACTGCCTCTGCTGACAACCGAGGGAATGACTTGTCCATCATTTCCCTGGTCTAAAAAGTCTATCTTCCCGATCTCGAAACTTCGAATCGGTTGATCGATGGTCCCTTGAGAAAAGAAGGGACCTCCACGTCGGGCCCGGTGCTAGCGACCTGCCTAGACGACCCTTTGTGGAAAAAGATGGAGGGTGTGACCGCGCGTATATCGCTCGAGCGAAAGCAAAATCCAAAGCGGAGAGGTACTTTTTAGCCGGGTAGGCAGTACTAAATCTACAAACGACGCTTTTTCCGATCGCGATTGCTCAGGATACCATCGACCGATCTGAAGGCGAAAGAGTGCGCTTCCAAGGGTCTGTTTTTTCTATCGTCAGGGGGTCGGTGGAGACTTGGCTTCATTGGGACAGGCGGTGGTCGTCCGGGTGCTTGTTCCAAGTTGCCCATCCTCTTTGCAAACGGCAAATGATTGCCATTCTCTCTTTCCCGATTATTGCCCCTCCCCTTCCTCCTTTCAGCCTGCATGGGTGGCTTTCTCCGCCCCGGTCTCATGGCCTGCGCAACAAAAGCTTGCATGGCTCCTCCCTCTCTCCCTTATCGACATGGTTGGAATCAAGGTATTTTAGAACGGGAATAGCAAGGGATTGCTATAGGGACACGCACTGTGACTGTGGAGGCCTCCGCGAACCGAAACAGTGGGCAGTGGGGAGGCCTTCGGGAGATGTTCCTGCAACCGTTCAATAAAAAACACTAAAACAATAATAAGTAAGTATACATCAAAGTTTCTGCGGGTAGACGAAGGCCTAACTCGGTTGGCATTCAGGGTTCACAGCTGAGGACGGCTGAAGCTTCGAGGGTTTTCCCTCTCGGAATTGAGTGTCTGTCGCTTTTGCGCATCTCGCGACGGGGAGACTACACTTCATGCTTTACGTGTATGTGCATGTATGTATGTACAGGCGCATCGCTGGGTGCACAAGGCCCGATTACACGGGATTTCCATCTACCTCGACATCTCACCAGAACATGAAGCTGAGATTTCCTCCACCTAGTCAGAGGTCATAACCCATGCAGAACCCTTGCATTCGGTGATGTCAACGATCAAGAGCAATAACAGCAGCTGTATTAATAGTCGGTCTGAACTTTACAGGTGGACCCGTGTGTAGGAAACAAAACAAAAAAAAGGAAGAAGAAAAAAGGCAAGAGGCAGCTCGAGCTGCACGTAAGAAAATCCCAGCTGTTCGGGGCAAAAACTAAACAAGTCTAAACCCACCCACCACACGCACGGCACGCTGCTTTCTCGCGCATGAGAAGGAAAACATACATTAGTACCAAGAAGCCTAGCTCTTTTGCAGGGCCGAAGGGACTAAAGATTGCAGGTCATGTGTGGATTTCCCATTCAATTTACTGACAGGTGATTAAAAGGGTATAGCAGACCGGTACTCATGCATCTTGCTTAATTGCTGTCAGATGTACTGGGATAAAGACCCATTGGCCTGCTATCAAAAAATCTCTGCGTTGGTATCAAGCAGGTTAAAAAACCTTATAGTAGCACTAGACGCGGGTTTATATTTCCGCAGGGGCCAAATAGACTATCGCAAATTTTTTTCTTAAATTTTTTCCTTAAAAAAAGGGTGGCGATGAAAAAGCTTCTAAAAGTTTTGAGGATTATATTTGGACCACGTACGAGAACGAACATATGTGCGACATTCGCCCGACATCTTCCAGCCAATGATCTACTCCCGTGCAGGAATAAAACATACTTGTAATATACAGGCCTACGCCACAATCACGCTCTCCTTTTCGAACCTGAATTTGGTCGGGTCGCTATGAGCAATCATCTGCAGATTTTTTATGGTAGGGAACGATAGATGGATGTTGATATAGGCTTGTACCTAACCAAATATCAACGGCGACACCCAGCTCGCAGGCAATATCTCGGCTAATTAACCCAACGAGGGTGCAGACACGGAAAACAAATTTCCAGTCCAATTGACTTCCCATGTTGCCTCCGGCGCAGCAGCAAGTTTAACGGATGTCGGGGTGCTGCTAGGGGCTGTTGGGCTGCTTGCACCTTTTCCCTTAGACTCCACTGCTCACTCTGTCCAATTGGTGACAGAAACGGGTGACGGAGTAAAGAAATCAAGCCAGACGTCTTTTGTGTCTTGTTAGGCAGTGAATCGACCGATTCAATCTTTTTTTTTTTTTTTTTTTTTTTTTCGGCATCACGTCTTCCTGTTTCAGGTTTTCCGTTATCCCCTTAGCCCTCCGTGCAGGGAAAGACCCTCTTTTTGGCTCGTTAGGCGTTTTTCCCACCCTGCATCGGTGGGAAAAAACCGCTCGGAAAACGGTACCGCAAGCCAACCGACTCTCAAGTTTTTCGAACCAGCTTGTCACCACCAGCGAATTCAAGGCTCGGTTCACGCATGCGCACAATAGATTATAGTAACGATGATATCATTGAAGATCTCTTTACCGAACCCTGAATTGATCATCAAGCTTGGAAGTCTTCTCGAATCTTTGGCAAAAGAAGTCTTAACCGGGAATATCAGAGCAGACTACTTGCAGGTCGCTTACCCAACAAACTAAAACTTGATGGTTTGCTGCAGCTTGTAAACCCACCTATACCCCTGCTTCAGCCGTTTCTTTGCAAAAATGGTATCTTTGAGCGAACAGTAAATGTGTTGCATGTCTCGCGAGCGAGGCCAGCTCGCAGCTCGATAGTCAATGGTGCGATGCAAGGGTCTCGCTTAACGGCTTCCCGTTATCAATACCTGAATTGACTGATAGATGATATGCGCCCTCCTAACCGCTCGTAATCTTCAACCTTGCAACCGGAAAGCGGGCTGGGAGATTCTGGGTTTATGAGAGAAAAAAAAAAAAAAAAAAAAAAAAAAATTCTTGCTAAAATTGATGGCGGCCTGCGAGCTTGGTCTTGCGGTTGCACTTTCCAAGAAGCTGCATTGTGTACATGTATGTACATGCACGCAGCGCACAGATATACCAAACCAGCTCCTAATGACTGCAAAGGCAACCCTTACATGACAGTTTAGAGAGTTTATTTCTCCCTGACAGCCAACTTTGCGCTCGCATCAGCGATATAATAATCCAGTTCTCGCAATTCGTCCGCCAGTCTAGGATCCCGGAGAGTAAGTATCAGGAATTACAACTAGTCTTGAACGTTCGCCCAAAAAAACAATAAAAAAATAAAAAAAAAATAAAAAAATAAATAAAAAAACCGTTAGGGACGGGTTGCATTTGTTGGTAGCACTTACAGGGTATTCCTTACACCTTCTGTGCCGACAATGTCGTCTTCTATCAGGTAGAGAGAAATATTCAATGGATTTGCGCCCAATAGCCGACCAATAAGCCCGGATAGCTTGCCGATTGTGACAGTGCGGGGAAACTTCTTCGTTATTGTCTTGGATTCATAACTAACTTCAATTTCTGCAGGGTTCATCAGCAGTTGGCATTTCGTGGCGTCCGTGAACCGTTGCGTGTATTTGTTGATGCCGTTATCCATTGCATTAGAAAATAATAATGTGTACGAACCTATTAATTTTGAAGCGAGTGCATCCTTGGATTTTGTGCTAAGATCTCGAGTTATAGTCTGTTCGCCATGTACTATTTTGACCCCGCATTAGCAAGCCAATAGTTTGACGAGGCATGTGTTAAAGATATGTTGGATTGGCGGCAACTTACAGCCTTGTAGCTCCTGCCACCTCGTATGTCTTGACAAGATTTCGGCCTCTTGTTCGGCCGGTGTCTCCAGAAGCTCTTTCACAATTGTTGAGATATAGAACAATTCCGCATCCGCACGTTCCGCAGGTTTTATCTGTGCTTGCCTTATCAGCTTGACGGATCACGGAAATTAAGACGTTTTTTGGGGTTTTTCGGGACAGAATAGTGGATCCTTATCCGTTCCTTACCACACTATAATTCAGCGAATGTACCTTGCGATTCAGCCGACCAATAGTAATTTGGTATGCACTCTCTGAAAGCGTCTCAGACCCGTACAAGGGGTTCTGGCTGATGCGTAAAGATTCTAGCATGGGGAAGGCAACCCGAATATCATCGAGAAATGTCCAGTCACCAATTGCGTTCCGGGATACATCTAGGAACGTGATTCCTGGGAAGCAAAGCTTAACATCGGCTTTTGAATTATAGGCCCTGCTGATTTTGTTTCTCGATAGTAACAATCTACGCAAACACGGCAGATTCTGCAGATCCGCTATATTTGATAGACTTTCGATTTCGTTTTCCTCAAGACAGAGTGCCTCTAGCCGGCCCGCAATTTGGAGATCCGAGAACCGTGGCGTCTCAAGTGGAGTCAACATTCTAATATCTCCCACAGCAACTGAGAGATCAGTTACATTTGCAAAGGTCTCCACAAGACTAGTGAGCTATTTCAAAAGGTTAGTTAGGTTAGCTAGGGGGCGGTCATCAGTCAAATTAGGAAGGAAAGTCTTATATACTTCTCGCCATGTCAATCGAAGATCCTCAGCCTGGAGAGCCTTTATCCGGTCGAGACCACGTCTGAAGGGTCCTGTTACTTGATATTTTGCGAACCGGTTACCACTGTACCAAACATGTCAGAGGCAGATACCAGGTAGCAGACGCCAGAGGAAGTGGATACCCTACTTGATAGATAATGTGTCAAGCTTCGGGATACTGGAACATATCCTGGCTACCTGTTCAAAATCTTCAAAGAGATTGCAGGACAGATTAAGCTCCTTTACACCTGGTGAACACTACTATTAGCAAGGGCTGTCGCCCGAGATAACCAACCAATCCGCTTTCGACGGCGAGAGTGAGGCCGGGTGTACATACTTGCACACACTGCGGCAATTTCCTCGGAGTCGGTGTCGCAATGTTTAATCCTCGCGTAATCAAGGATGGCACCCTTCAAGGTATCAAGTTCGGAAAACTTCTTGGATACTTTATCGAATCCTACTTCCTCTGCAATCTTGGTACCGAATACTATGGGGGCTGAGACGCCACTTTTCTCAATGTCCGTGATGTACTTCCCCCTCAGTCCCTCTAGGAAAGAATTTGGAGGGTCGGAAGGGCGATTCGGCCGAACGAAAGAGCCTGCTCCCGCGACTTTACCTGTACATTGAAAACCGTAGATTAACATAGGATCATTAATGTAGAATTTTTAGTCAGTATATACTACTCAAATTCGACGCACATTCAAAGTATCTGATCCCGTTGTGCTCGCCAGAGTGTTTTCCTCTTGACGGGTCATCCCATTCGATGCCGAGCCAGTTTCCTTTGGTGCCCTTGACTTCACCTACGTACCGAACTGTGCAGAGTTGTAATTCAAAGGACAGTCTCTGTCCGACGTAGGGAGTACTACTCATGATGCAGTATATCCAAAGGCCCGCAAAGATACTCGTAGCGATAGTGCTTTCCCCTAATATGCTTAGGATCCTTGTGGCGGGGTGTTGTTGAGTTGAGTTGTTCGCCAGATGTGGTTGTTGCAGACTAGTTGCAGACCTCAAATTTTATCGAAACGACTAATCTCAACGTCGGCTGTCTTTGTCTTTTGCCCTTTCGGCTCCTATTGGCCGGAGCACACTTCACTCGTTCGTCATCTGATGTGCCCCTTCCTCACCGTATTTCGCAAGCGTTCTAACTTTTCCCTAAAATCCATAGAAAAAAAGACGGCGATTGCTGAAGGCAAAGGCTTCAACCGCGGCACGATGTCGCCGTCTCTCTTCCTTCGCGCTGCTACCAGGACCAAGCTACCCAAGCGGACCTCAATATCGTTCCGAGATGCATGTTGCTTCATTGAAACATTCGTTCATGGCAATCAGCGGTGCTATGCCACCCTCATTACGCATTCCGCGAAATGCGTCCCGCCAGATTCTGACCAACCACCATCCCATCGACCCTTCGATTCTCGACAGAATCTCTTACACCGCACTTACATTTCATTGCTCCGAGCGACACCACTGCTCGTCATTTTCCAGCATAATAACCTCAAAGGGACCGAGCTTAATGCGATCAGGCGAGATTTAAAGAATGTCATGGCAACTGTAGATGCGCAGGTAGCTGCATTACAACCGCCTCCTACACCTGCAGAAGATGGAACAATTCCGCCGCAACCTCGCCCTGTTGGAGAACAGGTCAAGATGACAGTTGTCAACACGGAATTGTTTGCGGCAGCCCTTCGAGTGGCCGAATATCTACCTCCAGATGCAAAAGTGAGAACGAGCAGCGGACCTGAAGCTTATCGACTTACTATCCGGTACCGAAAGATGCATCCGATGGAGCCGTTTTTGATAGGACCGGTCGGAGTTGTACAGTTCCCCAGCATATCGCCGCCACATCTCTTAGCTGTTCTTAATCTACTGTTCCCTGAGAAGGCAACATTCAAGAAAGGAACGGACCCAGCCTTCATATCTGGTGTTCAAAAGATGCTCTTACTGGGCGCCAAGATAGACAAGGTCGGCGGCCAAACGATTGATACTAGCATGCTAAAACATATCACAGCTTTGGGAGATATCACAACCTTGCGTGGACAGCTGCTAGGAGTCTTACATAGCGCTGGTGCTGGTTTGGTAGCCACTCTACACAGCCCGAGCAAGGGATTGTGGGTTATGATGGAAGGTCGGCGAAAGATGTTGGACCCAGAAACACAAAAGAATGCCGAAGAAGGAGCTTCCGATGCCCCGGCGGCATAGCAGTAGTAGGGACTGTATATAGTTTATATAGATAATATTGTACAAGAAGACACAAGGAGGCAATCTGTGAGCAAGAGCAGCCGCTAAATGCAAATTCAGTCTAAATCTAAATGACAAGCCATTTCTATAGGCGTTATTGTATACAGGCTTCCAGCCTCTAGCCCACCAAGGCGATTGCTATCCAAATTCAAGCTTAGTCGCAAGAGATTATATTCGATGGACATTGGAATAAATATTGAACATGAGGTTGCTAGGTTGACTGTCCGGAATGTATGTTATCGGGTATTGGTATCATCGAGCTTCGAATTGAACCATTCTGTTGCCCTTGTTGGTTAGTTATTTCAACCTTGGTGAGCCCCTTCCTATGAGATTCACGTACCTTTTCGTTCTCTCCTTGTACAAGATTCTGAAGCCGCATTCCTTGCAGCGTATGGGATCGCCTTTATTCAGAGTCACGGCCTTGCCGCAATCCGCGCAGAGGTATTTCATCGATGTTTGTCGTGGAACGTCGCCGTATCCTCCTGCTCCTCCTCCACCGCCACCACTGCCACCAGCTCCTCTGTTCGCGCCGCCTCCAGCGGTTGGGGGAACGTAGCCTTCGCGCTGCATCTTGGATATGAATATGATCTCGTGCTTGCTATAAGCTGTAGCTGTACTTGGAGTACCTTGTTTCGAGGGATGCGTGCGATGCTGGTGATGTAATGTAGCCTGAGAGTGACTTGAAGCGTGATGGGGATTTTTTTTGTTCGAGAAACCGATGGTGTCGCGACAGAGGATCTAAATTTTGTGCGGCTTAAAATCTGCTTACCAAATCCAACCCACCTTTCAACACCCCACACCCGAGACTCCGGTATACCTCTTCTCGACCTATAGCTCCGGTGAATCCCACAATATGTTTAAGAAACCGTAAGTGCTCTATTTTAAGTCGATTGGGTTCACAACAGCTAACATGATCCGTGTTTAGACTCAGCGCGTCGGGAAAGACAAAGATCAAGTCCTCAGTCCAGCGAAACATCCGCCAGAAGGTCTGCGAGCAGTACCCGCTGCTAGCACCCGTCATAGACGATGTGCTCCCGAAGAAAGCACAACTGGATCTTATAAAAGCGTTCGTATAGCATGATGTTAGAAGCAACTAGTAGTTCGGGAACCGGGGCCCCTTGGAAATGACGCTGAAGCTAATGGGGGTTCTATTGCGTGGTACTAGGCCGGATAAGATCTCGCTCTATGCCTTGGAAAACCAAATATTATTCTTTCAGTCTCATGACGATGCGATAATACCACATCTAAGAGTGGTTCATAAGTGTATGCGCCTGCACGTGGGATAAGGGACCAGTCTCGTACGAATACACGCTAACACAATATCTTTAGACCCGCAATGCTTCCCAACAGTCCAGGTGGACAGAGGTGCCATCAGATTCATTCTTGGGGGTGCGCAGCTCATGTGTCCTGGACTCACGTCTCCGGGCGCAAAACTTCCGCCAGCGGAGGAGAATATACCTGAAGGCACAGTTGTCGCAATAAATGCTGAAGGCAAAGAGCACGCTTGCATGGTTGGTATCCTGAAAATGAGCACAGAGGATATCAAAAGACTAAATAAGGGTAATGGGGTTGAGAATTGCCACTACTTGGGAGATGGGCTGTGGAAGGTGGAAGACGCTTGATCTTTCGCTGATATTTATAATATATCTATGTAATAAATATGAAAATTATAGTTTTTGATCATGGGAACTCATTAAATATTTCTAGAATCCATTATCCTGCTAGTTACGTTCTCTAATGCGGTGTAATACCCGCCGCCTGCAAAGCGTCTGTCCTTAATTTATTGCGTTTTCCTAATATCTTTACTGTCCTCTCGCGCTCCAGCGGCGTCATTTCGGCCCAGTTATGTATACGGCTCAAGGTTCCATCAGAGTTAACCACTAATGGGCCGAGATGGTCAAGTTTCAGTGCCTCACTGTCAACTTCAATCTTTGTAACTGTCTCTTCTTCGGATGGAGGAGCAGGCAAAGGTAGCGGTTCTTTTGGATGAGTTGGGTCTTCGTCGGTGGAATCCGTTGGCTTGTGTTCTGATTCATCGTCCGGAATGACGTGAGGAGGTGGGAATTGTGGAACTGTTGACATATTGCGCTGCATATCGTGTTAACCAAAGGCCCAAACAATGAAGTTTTACGAGCGATGACAACTGCGAGGGGAAAATTATTCACCAGTTTAGTTATTCAAAGTTGCAGAGATAATTTATAGCTTTCAATCTGGAATTTGGGAGGAATGCCTAAATGTTCGTGTAGAGAGCGGATGCCAAGGCTGTCGCTGGTCTTAAGATTTGAGAGCTAGGTTTCTAGAATTTTCGGAACTCGTCTGCAGAACATCACGACACACCTCTGTATATTCACACTTCCGACGCAATCCAACGATACGAGAGGGATCACACGTATCATACAGACGCGGGCCGCCAAGATGTCGGAATATTGGATTTCCACGAAGCGGTACTGGTGCGAACGATGTGTAAGTTTCAAAATAGTCATCGCGTGTCGCGGCTCACAAATCTTGCTCACATTCGAGGCTCTTTCATAGAAAATGTTCGTCAAAGACTCGCCGTTATCCAGAAAGGATCACGAAGCGTCCCCGAAACACCAGCACGCCCTGCAGAGGTTTCTCCGCGACCTACATAGGAACAAGGAGAGAGAAATAGTCGCAGCTGAGAATACCAAACGCGAAGCTGAGCGGCTGAACAACCTCGACAATCCTGACTACGTAGCGAAACCATTGGCGAGACGAGCAGCAGACTTAGTAGAGAAAAAGCCGGCGACACCGAATGCTTGGCGGTCTGAAGAGCAAAAGAAGAAACACCTAGATGAGCTGGCTGCTTTGGGAATAGCAATGCCAGAGAGCTACAGGAAAGAGCATGCGATGGCTGGCGAATGGGAAACGATTCGTGTCATCGAACAACCTGCGACACCTGGAGACTCAGATGAAGAAGAACAACGAACTAAAAAGAGGAAACTAGGGGAGGATGCCGAGGATGAATATGAAGAAGAAACCGAGACGAGGAACTTTAGGGTTCGCATCATGGAATACCCTGGCGATACGGCAGCATCAGAGAATATTGGAGACATCACATTCAAGAAGAAGCAGAAGGGAAACTCTAAGCATGGGATGCGCGCGATGGAATTTCCAAACCAGTCATCTGGAACTGACCTTTCTGGCATCGTATTTCAAAGGAAAGGAGCTAAAAATGAACCTAAGGGAAAAGATGAAGCAGTTGCGAAAAGTTCTGACGAAAATTCGGCTGCAGACGAGCGGGATGGCGTGGCTTCGTTAGATCAGAATTCAAATCAGGCTATAGCAGAGGATCAGTTAGAGACTCCTGCCCTGAAACACGAATCTGCCGAAGAAAATCCTGCCCGCGCAGAGCAAACAGAGGAAGGTGTCGCCTTCAAGATGAGAAAAGCGAGGAATACAAATCGGCGAAGGCTATGAAGACAGAGGCAGGTTCGCCAAGGACAATAATAAAAATAATTAATGATACCCATATGTCTACGGCGTTAAATTGTATCAAGGCGTTAAATGTTAAGACAAAGATGGGGGAGATCAACAAAGACAAACCTAGTGATTGTTGGATAAGGCCAAAGTTAACTACGTCAGTGGTAATTGAGATGCTGCAAGGGAGGAGTCCATGTGGATCCCCTGTCCCTTAAAGTATTGGGGAATCGCAAGTCGGGTTGGAGTATTGTGTAGGATGCTAAATTGTGAGGGAGTGGCTTCGTGTTGACTCTGAGATACTGATGCGGAAGCGCCTATCTCAACGGTTTCCTGTGCAAATAACGAAATAGTAAACGTCTCAAATCTGATACAGGGAAACCAGGTATTGAAGATGGAGATGGAGTTGAGCCTCGAGGTGAAGCGCTTAGTTTGCTTGCTAGTCTGATCACGCCTTTCAAGAGACCTTGTCGGCCAGGATCCGGGCTAATTACAGGCTTCATGCAACCACAACATTTCCTCCCCTCCTCTAGTCAACTTTTGGACAAGACGAGAGGTATAGATAGTTAGTTTAGCTCATTATCGTCAACCGACGGAGCTGACGATAGAGACAACGAAACAAACTCGCTGCGTGGCTATCTGCTGTGAGATCTTGGAGGAAAACCTCGACCAAGGCGATCTATATATATCTAGTTGTAAGATTTGGTCCGGCTTTCAACGAGCTTCTCGATCGAGTGCGCCTCACCACCTGGTGACACCGACACACAGCGATTGGTTGGCAACCCCGCCAAGGTTTTCTTTCTGCCCGTTCCCTCAGGATTGGCTGCATGAGCCCGTTTCAGCCAGGACTCCCCTGGCCAAGAGCCATGCTTAAACTTTCCGTGCAGACAAGAAGACGGGCCCAGCCCCAAAAAGGTGGTGAGTTACGTGCAGGCGAACTGCAGGAACAGGTCGGGCAACCCTTGTCACTAGGCCATCAGCTTGTTGGCTGTGCGACGACTGGGAAAAAAGGGGGGGCGATTTCGTTTTCAGTAATCAAGCGAGCAAGCGAAAAGTGCTCCTCCAACAGTCGAGGTTGCCAGGGCTGGCATTCTGGGCCATGATAGGCCAAGAGGCATCGAAATTGTTATCCGGGTGGGAGGGTCCGTCGACGAATGAGCGCTGGCAGTTAGGGAGCTGCGAATGGCAATTTCGCGCCGATGCCATCGCCAGGTCGAATCCAATCTTCAGCTGCTCGTTTTGAATTCTAATTCTGTGAACCGGAGCAACTTCAGATGCTCATCGCAACGAAGGAATGCGAGGGCGGAAGGGAAGGTCAACGCTCGGAAGCCTGCGACAAGAGAATGTTACTCCGCAGCTCCCCTTAAAAAGAACAGGCCAGGGGACAAGGCAGGCTCAGCTTATTGTTCTTATTATTATTATTATTATCTGATTATAGGAAGAGAGGCGGCGTGTGGTAGAGTATATTTACTAGAGTAGCTCGTACGGTTGTGAAGGTACACAGACCAGCGAAATTAGGTACAACCACACTAGTTCTCTGTTAGGGGGGTCGATAATAGCGGAGACGGTTCTGACACAGCGGGCAAGACCCTTTCCTCCCACCCAAAATTGGCCTGACCTGGTCTCTCGACCCCTTCTTCCTTCTTCCTCTTCGCGGCTGGATATTCTCGTCCTGCAGGCGCACTCCTTTCCTTGCGCTGTGTATCGAGCCTTTCCTTTCAATCTTTCAATTTTACATTTCCGACCTTCGTTTTTCATTTCAAACCTCTTCTCCTCGTACAGCCAGGGTCTTTTGCTGTTCTGAGGCAGAAACGACAACGTCAACTCGCTATTTTCTCTTGCAACATCGGAGTCTCAGCATATCTGCCCGTCTATCCCTTTCGGCCAAGAACCCGCCGGTTGATATTTGGAACGGATACAGGTCTCGAGGAAAGAGACTAAGAGAGAGAGAGAGGAAGAAAAAAAGTGTGACGCCGTTTCTTCTACACTCTCACAATTCACGACACTAAAAACAAAAAAAGATTGCAATCACTCTGAGAGGATAGTTTCGCAATTCGGTTTCTGCATTTTTCGCTTCTATCCATTCATTGCTGGGAGATCAGGATCTTTCTTGGAAATCAACAGATATTACGGTATCGAAATATTCTTCTAGAGGGAAAGAGAATACAATACACCCGTCTCGCAATCGCTCGCTGGAAATTTGCTTTGCTTCATCTCTCGACGATAGGTTTCTGCTTGGTAGTGTTTTGGACCAGGCTCAAATTGTTTTGAAAAACCTTGAAATAAAGTACGACCGTTCTATATCAGGAGTCTGCTTCTGATTACGATGCCCAGAATCTCAACCTTTGATTGAGAGAAGATCAGCTAACAAGCTCCACCCCTTACCTAGATATCACGATTTGCTCTTTCACCATCTACGACTCGCACGAATTTTCTTGGGACTATGACGGTGTAGGGGTAAATACATTTTAAAGGAATCTTTCATTGCTTTCGTAAAGATTTTGTTGTCTCCAGTTGAACCACTCTATCCTCCCTCTATCTTGAGCGCAAAAATTGAACACTCGAAGCATTAGTACAATGCCTCTACCACAGCCCCCGGCGCCATTAGGGCAGCACTGCACTACCATTGTCAACGATGTTCTATACGCATATACCGAAAATGGGTTCTTCCAATTACCCTTGGCATCAGGTGGAAAATGGACTGAAATCAAGGGAGATCAGATAGCCACGACAGGGTCTGTCTGTGTACATTCGGGTCAGGGAACCTCTGACGAGGCCCTGTACATTGTTGGAGGGGATGTCGCCGCGGGTATCGAATCAAAGAAACCAGCTTTTATGGGGCTTCAAAAGTACACCTTCTCCACTAAGAAGTGGGAAAACCTGCCTCTGAAGGATAAGACGCTCTTCAACCTTACGCACCATGGTGCTGCCTTTCTGGAAGAATCAAAGCAGATTTTTATCTACGCCGGCAATTGGTTTTCTGGAGACTACACACCGACATCGATGGCTTTCTTGATAGACGTCAACAACATGATGGTTTCTTCGCTACCAACGGGTCTCGCTCCACCTATGATATTCCCTATAGTCCAATCTCTGAACGCCCACACTGCGATTATATCCGGTGGTGACCCAGCTAATACTCACGTTTTCAGTTACTCAACCATAAACGGCTGGCAAGACATGCCTGCCGTGCTTGCTGCCCCACTCCCTGCTGGTACTTCTGCTGGTACCGTTGTCCAAGGGGACGATGGCTCCAAAATGTTGCTCACTTTTGACTTTGGCAAAACCCCAATGGATGTTGAGCTTGTCCCTCTTTTTAACGCCACCACTGTAGACCCTGCTGCCTCGAGGCTGAAGGTTCGAGATCATACCTTGACGTCTGCGAACTGGCCTGCTTATAATGGTACTCTTGCGCCCAAAGATTCTCGAACCGATTTTGCCATCGCCTCCAATAATCAGTATGTTGTGATTTCTGGCGGGGGCCCGGAAGACGACCCATTATGTATATTTAACTACCAGGATGGAGGATGGCTCAACGCTACGGCTTTGTTCGCAACCCAGAAGGTTCTGGGTGAATCGGCTAGCATTAGCGTTCAGAGCGAGTCAACTTCCACCACTCTATCTAAATCTCGAACCACCTCAGCATCTAGTACCCTCGCCATAACAACAACTGCCGCTTCTACACTTGCGTCCACTACCGCCAACCTCTCGTCCACCACCGAATCCAGTTCAAGTGCTGCCACCGCCGCCCCGACTGGCCTCAAGACTAGCACACAGCTTTTGTTTATTATTCTCGGTGTTGTCCTCTTGGTAGCATTGATTCTCGGGTCTGCTTACATTATCCTCCGATGCAAGCGGAAGAAGATGAAGGCGGCTGGCGTAGGTGAGAAGCCCGAAGAGTCGCAATCAAGAGGAATGCCTAGGGACTCAGGTATGTCGTTCAAGGATCGAGGGGCATCTTTCATGAAGGAAGCTGGAGGTTCAAGGAGTGTGGTATTTGGGAAATCACGAAGTCTTCGACGAAGCACCAAGGGCGAGATGGATTTCTCGAGCGTGGGAGATATGCCCCGCGGTGCAGTCCTTGGTCCTGCAGCTGGTACGAATCTGGAGATGCAACCGGCACATAGAGGCTCTGGCTGGAGCAGGTACTTCTCAGGTAACTCGACTACGAATTTGGTACAAAACGGCGCTGGTCTACAAAGAAACCCGAGCGACGCTTCGAGGTCGTCGTATTCGATGTCCGAGTTCCCAGACGAAACCGATGAGCGAAGACAGTCTTACCCATCGATTGGATATGTTCGCTCTTCTTATGCCTCGCACTCCGCTGTATTTTCGAATGACCTTCCTACTCCTACTTTTGGCGATGTCATGAGGGATAATTCACCGCCTAAGGGTGCTGGTCTTTTGGGTTTCGAGCCGCCTCGCGCTCCTGGTCTGTTTGAACGATCGGCTGGGTCACAAATCTCTGTTAGCTCCACTGGTGCTTCGTCGATAAATTTCTTCGGCGAGGCTCTCAGCCATCCTGACTTTGCAAAGAAAGTTGCACAAGCCTCATCCAAACACAACAATCTGACTCCTAACCAAACAGAGGATCAGGATAGAGCAGTCAGCAGTGTCTACAGTGAAGGCGAAAGGGACAGCGTTTTACAACCACCGGGTCACGACTTCAATAGGACGGATAGTTTTGGGTTTTTCGGTAATGATAGGCAGAGCAATAGCAATGTTGCACCGAGAGGTGATCAAGGTCTCGGCTGGTTCGTCAGGGAATAGGGAGTTGGTGTACTTTAATCTTTTTCTTTTCTTTCTTTCCTTCTTTGAACGTTATTTGCGAATTTCCTTTGCTTAAATTTTCGGTATTTTGAAGGAGGATTACTTTTTTTTTCTTTCTGTCTCTAGTTTTGGCCGTCGTCCTCTGAATGTAGGTCAGCGAGTTTTGTTCTTTTCATTTCCCTTTCTCACTTTCTCTGTACGATACCCAGCGGATTCTTTGAAAAAAGGAGTCTGATTTCGCATTGTACTCCTATTTTCTTCTTCATTTATCCCCTTTTCATTTCATTTCTTAAGCCAGGATATCACTTTTTTCTTGTGCTGTACCATAGTTGTCTTCCTCTTTTTCCCCCGCACCTCAAAATGCTCTACCTTTGTAGATAATTAACATTTCCTTATCTCTCACGGACAATCTTTTGGTTTTTTTTTCTTTCTTTTTTCTCGCTTTGTCTTTTCTCTCTCTCATACCCTCTGTCTCTCTCGATCTTCCTCTTCCCATCACCTCCTCCTCCTCCTCCTCCTCTCTCTTATACTCGGACCCTCTTTCGAGTTTCATCGATTCGTTCTTAGGATAGCGATATTCGAATCCGCCCTGATAGCCTTTACTTTCCTTTGGCGGCCTTAATTTTTATTTTATTCCAAAATATGAGATCCAAGTTCCGAAGTTGACATAACTTGTAATGCCTCAAAGCAGTGAAACAGTATTGCTTATCTCTAAATATAGGATCGTATCACAAATTATATCTGACAGCCCCAACCGTCCGTATCGTTTGTCACCCCTCCACCGATACAAATTTAAAATAGGAGTCATTAATTGGCGAAAGAATCTGATATTGGAAATGGTATATATTCTCTACCTAGGAAAATACTCTGAGATAACAAAAGGGTTGAACGCCAGTTATGACATGCCAAGACAAAGAGAGAGAGAGAAAAATATAGGGGAAATAAGAAACATGACATAAGTATCTATCACATGTGCTGGATATATGTTACATATGTACAGTAAATGCAGGGTGCTGCCGGCAAGCTTGGGAGCCCATCCTTTTTGTAGCCAAAGGTACCCGTAAGAAATAACAACGAGCCATATTTTATAATCTTCTCTTGTTCTTGCTTCTCGTACCGCCGAACTTTGTCCTTGTCGCATCCGTGACTCTCACAACCACGTCCTTGATATATCTCCCTTCTTTACCCAGCAGGGCTTTCATGCACGCCTCTCTCCCAACACCAAAGCCTCTGAGTACTACCTCGACCTTTTTCGGTATCAGCCCTTTCTCCTCGATCTTCTGGAAGACGTGTGCGGCAAGCTGGTACGCAGCATCGTAGGAATGTCGGTTTGCTTTTCGGAAACCAAGGACACCCGTCGAGCAAGAGATTATAGCATTGTTTTTGGGGTCGGTGAAGGTTACGTGAGTGTTGTGCTTTGTGGAGAGAATGTGTAGGTGGAAGAGCTGGGCCCAGGGATCGGCCAAGGTGGCACCAACAGGGTGCTCGGCGACGCTGAAGTCCTTCCCCATGTTATAAAGGTGCGAGTAGGCGCCACGGCCACCGCCGTTTTGGAAGATTGGCTTCAGTTTTTGGCCTCGCCTCTGAGGGATTACTGTGCTTGCATCTACTGGCGCCGGGCTGGGGACGACTGGTTTAGTGTCACCAAGGATTTCCATTAGATTCGCAATGGGTGACCGCGGTTTGTTGGACGATGGATCGTCAGCGTATGAGCGCCTTGCTGATACGTAAGGGAGGAAGGCCGGGAAGCGATTGGCGAGAGAGGCGCGGCAAGAGGAGCATATGGTGGAAGCTAGATTGGATTGGGAGGGAGTAGAGGTGGCCGTCGCCCGCGCAGACCGCAGCATTAGCGATATAGATCTCGTACTAGCCATTATGGTGGGAGCTATGGTGGTAGTATGAGGCCTTGTGTTTGTGGGAGGGCAAGCGTAATATAAGCTGGAACGGCCGAATTGATTGACAGAAACCGGCCTTGCAGTAAGTTGTAGATGTTAAAGCGCGAGAAGAGTTGTTCCTCCGCCTTTGATGCCCTCTCCCCTCCTCGCGATTTTAATAACGTCGTCCAAAGCGGAAGGGATGTAGAAGTTTTGTGGTGTGTTGCAGAAACGTTTGGGAAAAAATTTGGGAGCAGCAGCTGCGCGTTTGATTGGCCGAATGAGGACGGCCAGCAGATCGGAGCGAGCTTTAAGCCTCCCCAGATGGGCAGCAAGCAAGCATGCAGGCGAGCTTTGGGGAGAGGGGGAACGAGAGAGCGAGAGGGTCTCGACCGGTGGAGATTCAGGCCAGGGATGGCGAATGGATCGAGGGTGTCGTGGATCGCGGGTCTGTTTTCAGCTGGTCTGGGTTTGCAGACGAATGATAGATCCGAGTACCTAGTTGACTTGTCAATTGGTATCCAGCTGCGGGGTGGGCACATGCTACTCACCTGTTGGATCTCAAGTTGATATCAATCAGTTGAATATCGACGACTGAAGATGCGTGCAGTAGAGGGAGGTGATGATGGTGTTGAGAGTCGAATGCGTTGGGTGTTGTTCGGCCCCAGTCGGTCAAGCAGCAGCAGCAGCCTGTCGACGGCAGCCAATAATTGCTGCATCACCACACCGCTGCTGCTGGTGCTGGTGCTGCTATTTTCTGGCTGCTGCAAACAGACCAGCTAAAAATCCTCACACACGTCCCTTCCACGATCTCTCTCTCTTCATCCGTCCTCCTTCACCCTTCTCCTCCACCGTTCTCCCTCCCATCGCCACTCCGACCCGTCTTCAACCTTCGTTACACCACCAATCGCTTCCCCCCTTATCTCTAATAGCCGAATTACCCTGAGCTTCCTTGAAGCTCCTGGATTCGACCTCCATACCCGTTCCTCCTTCTTTACCATCAGCAGCCACAACAGCCACCGTCAACATCATCAATCATGTACCCGAACCAAGGCCAGCCCAATCAGGGCATGTACCAGAACCAAGGTCAACAAGGCTTTTACAACTCTCAAGGCATGGGCTTCAATCAGCAGCAAGGAGTTCCGCCCCAAACCCCTCAGCAACAACAGGCTTTCGGACAGTCAGGTTCTCCCGGCGGTGGCTTCAATGCTAATCTACCAGTTGGTCCCAATAGCGGCAGCATGCCTCAGCGCCCTAAGACTGCGGGTAGCTTAGCCAGCAATAAGTATGAAGACGACCAGAGCATTCATCGAGACCCGAGCCAATACCTGCCCGTTACTCGAGAGCGAGCCACAGCCACCAAACTAAAAATCGAGCTCTTTTACAAGCAGAATGTCCAGCATGCGCTTGAACGTAATCAGAGGTATGCATAGTTTTTCTTAGCCTTTCCAAATTTTTTTACCTCTTTCAGTACCTGATATTAATGGAACTCCGCGACATTGTAGGCGTCTCAACCTGGAAAATCAGCTCAATTCAGAGCCGAGAATGTCGGAAGAACGAAAGCGCACCCAGAAGATCAACTTTGGCCAACAGGAGTCAAACTTCCTCAGGCTTCGCCGTACTCGAATGGTCGCCGAGGATTTCCATACCATCAAGGTCATCGGAAAAGGTGCATTTGGTGAAGTCAGGCTCGTTCAGAAGAAGGACAACGGTAAAATCTATGCAATGAAGACACTTTTGAAATCTGAGATGTTGTAAGTGTCACTCTGGGAACTGGACTTGCCAATTTCAAAAAGAAATACTAAGATATGATCTCCTCACGTCTAGCAAGAAGGACCAACTCGCACATGTTAAAGCTGAACGTGACGTTCTCGCTGAATCGGATAGTCCCTGGGTTGTTAATCTCTTCTACTCCTTCCAAGATGCAATTTATTTGTACCTTATCATGGAATTCTTGCCAGGAGGGGACTTGATGACCATGCTTATCAAGTATGAGGTATTCAGCGAAGATGTCACTCGTTTCTACATGGCTGAATGTGTCCTTGCGATTGAGGCGGTGCACAAACTCGGATTTATTCATCGGTAAGCAGCTCAATGGCATGCATTGTGAAGACATCTGAATCTAACGCCACAATACTTTCAGAGATATCAAACCTGACAACATCCTCATCGATATTAATGGACACATCAAGCTTTCTGATTTCGGGTTATCTACTGGCTTCCACAAAACCCACGACCAGGCATATTACCAGAAACTTCTTGAGAAGGCGCAATCACCTGCAGCTCCCAAAAGCGATAGAAACTCGTTGATGGTCGATGCCATCCATTTGACTATTTCGAACCGAAATCAAGTCAATACATGGCGAAAATCCCGTCGCGTCATGGCTTACTCAACGGTTGGTACCCCAGACTACATCGCACCCGAGATCTTTATCCATAAGGGATACGGTCAAGAGTGTGACTGGTGGTCATTGGGAACGATAATGTTCGAGTGTCTCATAGGATGGCCACCGTTCTGTGCCGAGGAAGCTCATGAAACCTATCGCAAAATTGTCAACTGGCAGGAGTCTCTCTACTTTCCAGAGGAGATTCATCTTTCCCCAGAGGCGGAAGATCTCATCCGACGCTTGATAACATCAGCGGACCAACGTCTTGGAAGAGGCGGTGCTGAGGAAATCAAGCGCCATCCGTACTTCCACGGGGTGGATTGGAATACCCTCCGCGCGGTTGATGCTCCCTTTAAGCCACAGTTGAAGAGCATGACTGATACCTCCTATTTCCCTACTGATGATTTGGAAGGCGTTCCTGATGCTCCAGCTGTTGCTGCCATGCGCGCTGCTCAAGCACAAGGCAGTATTCAACCACCTGGGCCCGGAGAAGAGACAGGTCTCCCATTCATCGGGTACACCTACAAGCGTTTTGTAAGTCAACCAAAACACCCTCTCTCCAACATCCTAGCAAATCCCACTCCAAAACCCCCGTCATGAGAGAGGAAATGGCTTACTCATACATGGGACAAACCTTTGATAGTAAAGAATGACCTTAGTCGCCACGGTGGGTTTTAAAAGGACTGGCTGTTGTATCCTTGCGATCATATTGCCTTTCCGCAGGAATCCATTTTCTTTCCCATTTTAGTGCATGGAATAAACTCTTAGCAGGCGGTTATCAGATCACTCGTTCTTTTTGTCACACATTTTTTTTTAACTTTTATATCCTATCCTAATAAGTGCATTTCCCCGGCTTTGATTGATCGCTCTGGACGCAGAAAATTTTTTCTGGGGAGATTGTCATAACCTGTCATATTCTAACCACTACACATCCGACACCTTCCCCATCAACGATTACAACGACCTCTCCTTACTCTCTAGATATGTATGTCATCGTAGTCTTGTATGTAGCATACATATTTTCATTCTGGAGCTTAGGATCTCCAAACTAGCCTAATATTGAATTTCGGACTTGTTTTGACTCCCAAACCTATCATAATGCCTCTAAAGAGACTGTGCCGTTTCAAACTCTTTATCCACTCGAATCCAAGAATCCCGAGGGATTTCTCCCACATTCAATCTTGGGGATGTCTAGGCTTGGAGAAGCGATGCGTATCATAGTTAATGCGACCTGCTCTCTCAAAGCTGGAACTGCTTTGCCATAAAGTCGTATGTTTATACTTCCCCGCCGCGTTGCGGCATGTACAAGTACCAGTTAGATATCTGAGTGGATAAGCATCTATCTACTTATACAAGGAGCTTTCTTTGTCGATGAAAATTTGGTACAAGTCCGGGTTTTATTGGTATGCTTACCAAGGTAGATGTAAATATAGACAGAAACCGCCACTGAGCATTAATTGTTAGGCCACTTAAAAGGAAATAGAGTAAATAATCCGTTATTTTTCTTTTCTTTTTTCGCCTTACCACCCCAAATTACTTTTTTGTCTAAAAATCACTCTAACTAGTCGCCGTAGATATTCGCATTTGATATTATAGACTGTTGAAAGCTTTTCCGTGAACGGGTACTCAGATTACAATTTTAGAGGACCTTGAGTCATTACAGCAACCACCGTGGATTCGCCGATTTCGTAGATTCTCAACTCACATTAAGGTAATATATCAATCTGTATATATTATTGTGTCATTCTTTTGATCTGACCGCCGTTCAACGTATATGTTTGATATGAATCGGACTTTTTGATATCCTCTCTAGGAGACAGTAAACATTATATTACTCTGCCAAAACAATTTATGACCTTTAAAAATGAGTGCTCTAATATCGATAGGGGCGTTTCCCAAATAGTTCAACTGTAATATGGAAAGGCAGGGAAAGACTTTTCGGTCTTCGAAGAATTATGCTGTTATCTGCGGGTTTAACATCCACGCTTGGAATGGTTGGCGGAGCACTTGTGCAAGCGATGTTGACATGACAATGTCTTCAACAATATTATTTTCGTTCCATGTGCTTTTTGCTTTGCATTTGTTTAATTTTTTCTTCGTTACGATAGATGATTCGGATAGCATGCAGGATGTTCTGGACTAGGCATTTAGATATCCTGAAATCCGAGAATGGCTTTCGAGACAGAATACACAGTTGCTTTTTATATGCAGGGCGCGCTGATTGAACATAAGGCTCTTTTAAAGCCTCTTATAACACTGGTGTACACTAATCCAGCACAATTGTACTATAGATAAAAATACACGATGGTTCTGTTTGGCAAATTCCCATAACCATATGTGTAAACCTCTCTTTCGAACTTTTAGCCAACTGGTTTCTGTACAGAGCTATAAATATATATACCAAGCTTCCAATGTTAGAACAGTGGTGCGGCAAGGTTG
The DNA here is from genome assembly GCA_036971435.1 of Dactylellina sp. 'tibetensis'. Classification (NCBI taxonomy): domain Eukaryota; kingdom Fungi; phylum Ascomycota; class Orbiliomycetes; order Orbiliales; family Orbiliaceae; genus Dactylellina; species Dactylellina sp. 'tibetensis'. Next base: position 620,576 of record JAKDFA010000017.1, on the reverse strand, counting down.
GGGTGTTCCTGTTGGTGGCTGTTCTCGAACGACGTGCTGAAACGCACACGAGGAGCTAATGCCGCGTCGACATACCTGGAACAGAGAGACACCTGTGTGGCACATCAACGACCACGTTTCACTATTTTTTTTGTCTCTCTTTCTTCTTTTCTTTCTTTTATGTCTCTCTCTCTTTTCTCTCTTTCCTTCCAGAAGGAGTTCCATTTCTCGAACCGCAGAGATATCTTTTCTCTCTTTCAACGAACGGACATCATGCATCACGATTGATGACCAGGTGATAGAAAATTCGGGCAGCCCGAGCTGATAGTGCAGATCAGTATCTGTGCCTCAACGTGACTTTGGATAAATCACTACTATCATGCCCGTGCGTACTATCAAATAGAGGAAATATACTACTTTTGGTATTCGACTTATCTGAGAATTTGATAGAAGTCTGAAACGGCGGGCACTTTGGATGTGGGATTGGAGGCAGCGTGTTAGGTTGCAACACCAAACGCTAGCAAATCAGCCACTGCAGACGTGTGAACAATGGGGCACAGGAGCCGAAGCTTCTGTGCCCCTTTCGCGTATCAGCTCTTGCCGCTTACGGGAGTTTTTATTTTTGAGCTAGGTCTATAATTTATTCCATCCGTGCCGTAGAACTTTGTTCGGTCTCACAGTGTAGAGCCCTGTTTTACAGGTTTTGGTCTACAGGGTCACTCTATCTCCTGTTTATAATTTTCGGGTTTGGGAGGTTACATGTACCTGTACATATGTCAATGCCAGCCTTCTAAAGATTGAAGCTTTGCCAATTCCTTTAAAAAAGCTTCTTCATCCTTCCTCTGTTAATGTTCAAACTTCTCAATCTTTCAGTCACCCAATCCGCTTTTTATAACTATCTTTAGACAAATAGTGACGTCGTAGGAATATTTTATTATTAACTTTTGTTCTGTAACTCTCTCGCCGTCGGCTCCTAAACTTAATAACAAGGTTACGATTGTTTTATTTATTTTGGAAATCCTTGCCTTAGTGTAACTTTCTAGATATTTCTTGGACGTTGTCGCTATTTCAACCTTGCAGCTTACGCAAGCGCATTCGTCCTCCTGCCCCCTGAGGCAGGTGTTCGAAAGTGGATACGTGCATAACCGCGTTCTCCCACTAGTCAGTCTCGGTCTGCAACACAAGCCTCAATTCATATATCCTGATGGAAAGGTGGAATTGAGTATTTGTTTATTTAGTAAGTTTTATTTGGCCTTTTTTCCCTTTTTCCTGCATAAGGAAAGTTTTGATATTCTTTTTGAGTTTTATGGCCCTTTCCAAAAGTTTGAAGCTTTGTACAAGAAAAGTTTGAAAGCTTTCGCCAAACTTCTCCTCTTACGCTCAAGACTTGATTATACTTTTTTCGGAGAGGCTGTTCAGGAACAATCCTGAATATAATTGGCTTTCTAGAAATCTTCCAAAGCCCCGGAACTAGAAGAAATCTTAATCTTAGGAGTCTGGTGTTCCCCTGTTGCCGGCTCATGAGCCGGGGCTGTGTGATATCATGATGGAGACATTGTCTCTAGCCCATAGTATGAGAATGCGCACACGAAGGAGGGGTTTTCGAGACTAGAGAATGTGCCGTTCCGGCCTCCGTTCATGTTTATTCTGCCATATATCTACCTTGGTATCTTTCTTCCAAGCCTTCTTGTCCCTGGTATTTCTATGGCAAGTTTTCAATATATTGATCCTTTTTCATACAGACGTTGGAATTTGTAGCTGCACCACCAACAGTAACTATCTGGAACAAGAATTTACAACTACAACGTATCATATATCTTCCTACGCTCGTTGCTCAATTGTATTTGACATCCAAACGTCTCTTTTAAATATAAAGCCGGATTCTTTTTTTTCTTATATCATATTTAAGGTCGCTAACGTCAAATACTTGAAATCTATCAGATATTACGATTGTTTTTCCCTTTTTGGGCTTTCTTTTAATTCTCATACTTTCATCCTTATTTCGCATATTTTTCTTAGGACCGGTCCGGTCTTATTCTCTTCACAATGTTGGGTCTCTTCGGCAGGACCGAGAAGTACTCATATACTCCATTAGCGGCAACAAATACAAGAGGAGCCAGTAAGTCGATGATTTCTATCAATTAACAATACAACCCGAAGCCCTTTGATACTAACTGAAAAATTTAAATCTTAGGCCCAAAGACACAACTGCTACGAATTGTACCATTCGTCTGCATCGCTGTCTTTGTCGTAGGCGTCACATTCACACCCCTTTACCACACCAATATCCTGCACGGATCGGTGCAGAGAGACTGGCCGTCATGGGTGGACTCTACAAATCCTGCTGAATATTCAAAAACCACACATCAGCCCTTACCTATCCCCGGGGCCGATGATTCCCTCCTGATGCTCAAGACAGGTGCGCAGGTAATCTGGCAACGTCTACCCATCCACATGGTCCGTCTTCAGGAAATCTATGCGCCCCATCGGGTTCTCTACAGCGACCTGGTAGAAACCATACAAGGCGTAACAGCAATCGATATTCTTGCCAATAGTTCCCAAAAGCTCCTCGCGCACAACCAGTTCAAGCCCTACCATGAGCAGCATAGACTGCACAAGGAAGGAGCCTTTCTTTCCGATGAGATCATTTCCGGCGGCTGGGATCTGGACAAGTACAAATGGCTCCCTATGTTCTACCACGCGTACAAGACCAACCCGGATAAGAAATGGTTCATCTTTTACGAGGCGGATAGTTTCCTGTTTTGGAACTCTTTGAACCGATGGCTATTGGAGAACTTTGATCATAATGAGCCGTGGTACATGGGGAGCAGAAATTACCTGGGCGATACGATATTTGGTCACGGCGGCAGCGGTGTCGTGGTCAGCCAGGCGGCTATGAGAATGACCTTTTCCGAGCCGTTTAACCCTGACGAGTACGATGACATGGCGATCGCTACTTGCTGTGGTGATGCGCTTTTGGCGGCGATTATGGCGAAGAAGGGAGTGAAGATATGGAACGAGCCGCGGGCGAGGTTCCAGGGTGAGCAGCCGTGGGGGATCAGACACAAGGTGGAGGAATGGTGCGAGCCGATTTTTACGCTGCATCATTTGAAGTCCGAGGAGATTAGCGCGCTACATGAATGGGAAAAGTCGCTGAATCCTTCGGTATGTTACAGTTCTTTCTCTTGCCTGTTTGAATAAGTTGAGTTGTCCTTGCGGATTGCTAATTACCTTTTTCTTGGATTATAGAAGACAATTCTCTACCGGGATCTATATGAAAAGTTTGTCCACAACGAGATCTCAGAGATTAAGACGGACTGGGACAACATGTCTGAAGACCGAAAGATTGATCATGCCGCTTTAATTAAAGAATTCGCTGGAAACTCGGTCGTTCCAAAAGACGACAAGGGACAGCCACAGCTCCGGGCGGCCTGCAATCTCAAGTGTGAGGCATGGAAGGAATGTTTCCAGTGGCAGGTCACGGATAAGGAGTGCATAATTAACAGCAAGATTCGGTTGGGCAGAAAGAAGCAAGGGTTTACGAGTGGGTTCATGACGGAGAGGATTAGCAATCTAAGAGAGACCAAAAAGTGCAGTTCGTGATTAGACGTGCAAGGTGTTGGTGCTTGCTCAAGACATTTTACTGTCTTATATATATACTTATGTTTATATTGATGCCATAGATTACGGGAGAGTTTCCGGCGTTTATCATTTATATTTTTGCCTGTACATACATATTTACTCATACAAAATACATCAAATATAAATTAAATTACAACTACAAATTGTTATAACTTAGTTAATTGCGTTGTAGACTGTTGCAGAATGTTAATGCGTCCTGAAGATGGTCGGGAGAAAGAATCGCCGCCAGCTGCGACGGAGAATCTCCGCCCGGCAAGAGAGTTCTGATATGGCTGCGAGTGAGTGCCCCGCTGTTCGCGGCTGCTGGCTGCTGGCTGCTTACTTTGGTGGGGCGGTCCCTCTCTCGTGCCGAACTTCGATGCCTAGCGCCGCGCACCCAAAAACAACGTCACCGACAGCCGAAATGTCGCCAGGGTTGTAGATAGAAGAAAATCTTACTTGGACGTATCGTAAATAACTGTGACCCGCCGGACCGGACCCAATTGCGCCCCGCCCTCAATCAACTGTGGAGTCAAGTTTCCCCCAAATACAAGCTGCATGCCACCCTTCACCACCACTTTTCGGTTCGCGACAACATTTCTCAAGACAACTATTCCGCGGCCTCGCAGCTACAGAAACACCCCGTTATCGCATTTGACCCCGCTAGCACTGAAATTTTCTGGATTCAATAGCAGAATGTCGTCGTCGGTAGCTCAGCGTCTGTCTCGCAAAACGATCCTCATAACTGGTGCATCCAGCGGCATCGGCCGCTCCACTGCCATCGAATTTGTCAAAACTGCCCCGGATGTGCGTCTGATTTTGACAGCCAGACGGCAAGAGCAGCTGGAGCTCCTCAAAGCCGAAATTAGACTTCTCTCAGCCGATGTAGAGATCTTGGTTCAAAGGCTGGATGTGAGCGATCCCGCGGACGTGAAGAGGTTTTGGAGCGAGCTGCCAAAGGAAGAGTGGAAAGACAAGCTTGATGTTTTGGTGAATAATGCGTAAGTTTACATAACGGACCTTTCTACAGGATACAGTGTCAATTGGGTGCTTAACTAATATCAACCGACCTTTTCGTTTCCTTTTCCTTTTATAAATAGAGGCTTGGTGAAAGGAATCGAACATGTTGGCGATATTGCCGAAGAGGACGTCAACATCATGTATGCCACAAACGTCACCGGTTTAATAAATGTAAGCATACCCATGCGGGGGCTCTTATCTTTCGACATGGCGGAATTGGAGATTAAACTACGATTCTAGATGACCCAAGCGGCCATCCCAATATTCAAAGCAAAGGACTCCGGCACAATCATCAATATTGGATCAATTGCCGGCAGGGAGTCATACCCAGGTGGATCAATCTACTGTTCGACCAAGGCCGCCGTAAGAGCGTTCACAGAGAGTTTGAGAAAAGAATTAATAAATACGAGGTAAAAATCCATAAAGTTCGAAGCAAGAGACAATGATTTTATTAACGCCTTTTAATTTATAGAATCCGAGTTTCGGTTGTCGATCCTGGCCAAGTAGAAACCGAATTCTCGGTTGTTAGATTCAGAGGAGATAAATCCAAAGCAGACGCTGTGTATGCCGGCGTCGAGCCCCTAACCGGGGAGGATATTGCGGAAATTGTAGTATTTGTGGCTGGTCGAAGGGAGAATGTGGTTATCGCAGACACTTTGGTCTTCCCATCGCACCAAGGTGGCGCAGGTACCATGTACAGGAAACCTTAGTCACAGAAAATATTACTAGATCGGTAGCTCCAAAGAGAGATATAGAGATATAAAAAATGCGAAAATAGAAAGCTGAAAAATTAGGTGTATGTGATGAGGTATAAAAAATCGAGCATAGAACAAAAAATTAAAAAAAATAAGAATATCGACCATTCAACCTCTGAGAACTCCGTACATTCCGACTCCGACCTATCATGTAAACCACGACTTTACTGTTCCAGCAAGAATCTCAAAAAGGTAGCTGCGATATGCACGCCATCATTCCTTAGGGATGCTCTTCCAAGCGCATCACCAGCGAACTCGTCTTTAAAATACCCAGTCTGCGACCTGTATTGTATTAGGGCGGTCATTGTGTTGATATCCAACTCTGGCTGACCTTGCAGGCTTATAACTTTCCCCGGCGTGTAGAGGCCTTGAACGGCACAGGCATCGGTTTCGGCTGTCAGTTCCAGAACAGCGTTTGGCAGTTGCGGGAAGGGGTTGAGAGGCAACGTGACAATATGATCGCGATGAAGTTGCATGATATTCTATGTTTTAAAAAGAAGGTCAGATGATTTCCATAGAAATTACGTTTATAGAAAAGGTTGTGTCATACCAGTTCATTCCTGCCATATATTTTCTTCCCCATGTCGCTAAGATCAAGAGTAGTTATCGAGGCCTCCCAACGCGACGACCTGTCGATGACGCAGCCGAGTGCTCTGCCAATGATCAGATGCCCAAAATTGACACCAATGACGCGCACCCGGTCTTGCTCCATGAGGACTTTACGAATGAAATCCGTAAGCTTAAGGACCCAATGCGTGGAGTCCAGGGCGCTAGATCCCAATAGGTCCTCTCGAGTGACGGACCGACGGAAGTGTCAGTACCAGTTTGTCCCATCGTTAGGCGGATAGATTGGAAGAAAAATCAAAAGGAGAAAGGCAACATACGACTGCCAACGATAACCAGAGCATCCACTTCTTCAATATCGGGGTAGTAGTCTGGATTTCTTTCAACATCCCACTTTCTGAAGGAGAGATCATTCGGTCCAAGCGGCGGGTTTAGAGTCATGCTAGCATTGCTGAGCAAACGGATGAAGGCGTCGCCATGGCTGTAGCTGCCGTACTTTGCCTGGAACTCCGGGGACGGAACATCGGTATCGAGGATGGCTATGCGGAGGGGTGGTTGCATGGCGGCGGATAGAGATATCAGTCCAGATATCAAAGTTGAAGGACTGAAAACGGTCTGGCTACGTTACACAATGGATAGTATCAGGTCCCGGGGGGGCAATAGACAATGCTAGGTACAAGCCACTTCCGAATATACAGAGATAACGGGCGACTAGTTTAGTTTAGATGCGATATAGGCTTTCGGAAATGTAGTCTGCGGGGCCAGGCGCTGGTAAATAGCGAGAGAAAACGTGAAGTGATAGAATGTGTTGGGGATAACAATCTCGACTGGACTTTTGAGCGGTGATGCAAAGATGATCGGAGATGGAGGGACGAGGCTGGTGAAGCGAATGTTAGAAATATCGCCGCCGGATTACATACAAACTAACGAGGGGCTTGATAGCAGGTTTACGGTCTCTGCGGTTCCCTGTTGGTAATGGTGGCTGGAGAAGGCCTGTCTGTTTGCTCCTGCAGTCTGTCGTCATTGCGAGCTCTCTTTTAAGCCGCCTGGCCAACTGGTGCCAGACCATCGATGGCTTGCATTGTCTACCCAGCGCTCCACTTGAGGCTTAGTCTCTTAGGAGTGGAGGTGACGTATAATAATATATCGTGCGGATGGCAGCTAGTTGTTAGTTGTGGAATAGGCGAAGAGCTGGGTTTTCTATATCGCTAGCATGCGCATGTAGCATACTTCCCAAGCTATCATCGCAGCTATCTTCCAGCTTCCTTGTTGCACGCCTGTTTTTGCGTTGTTTTTGTGGTTGACGCCAGCCAACTGACCTCGCGACATTGCAACTGTCCTCCTCCTCCACCTTCAATCTTCGTCTTCCCCGATCAGACCCCCCATCAATAACTTCCCATGAGCCGCCGTCACGCCAGACCATCCAAGATGGCATCCTCCCCTGCCTCTTCCGAACTCTCCAGCTTCTCAGCTTCTCCATCGCCTCCCGCCGAATCCATCATCCCCGTCAAGCGGACCGCCTCAACCGCTTTCAAGTCGATGGACGGCGCGGCCGATGATGATGCCACCGAAGAAGCTCCTCGATCCCCAGAGTCCATTGCCATATCCGAAATATCGTCGGATACTTCCGGCTCTGTTCCCGGAACCCCACGTGAAGACGACGAACATGGCGAACAGATTACAATCTGTCGGTGGGAAGGCTGCGAGCTCGATTGCGGCAACATGGACGACCTGGTGAAGCACATTCATGACGAGCACATCGGTACCAGGAGAGCCAAGTATGCCTGCGAATGGGATGATTGCACACGCAAAGGCATGGCGCATGCCAGCGGATACGCTTTGAAAGCGCACATGAGAAGTCACACGAGAGAGAAGCCATTCTACTGCACGTTACCTGGTAGGCTGATTTCCCATTTCAGTGAATTGTCGCGTCTGTATGCTTCGACACTTATGTTCTGACTATTGTACTCTAGAATGCGATCGATCGTTCACTCGCTCTGACGCTCTCGCGAAACACATGAGGACCGTTCATGAAACCGAAGCGCTTCGACCTTCGGACCCGATACCCAAATCACACCCAAACCACCCGTTAAACATATCCGGACACTTGCACGACCACATTGACCATGACAAGGACGACGACGAGTATTCCTCACTATCGCCTTCTCCGCAACCACCCTCAGATGAAGATGATGATGCTGGCACCTCTAATCTTGGCGCTAACGGGGTAGCAAATGGCAAGGAGAAGAAGAAAGAAGATGTCAATTATTACGACCCTGAAGATGGCTTTGATGTTGATGAGTCCAAGCTTTCGCCGACTGATTTGTACCGATTGCTGCGTAGGAAGCTGCTCTGGGCGCAAGAGGAATCGGTGGAACTGGAGACTGAGAAGAAGATGCTGGAGGATAAGCGACGACAAGCTTGGGTCAAGAAGGAAATGCTGTTGGAGAGGGTTATCGAGCTTGAGCTGGGAGACGAGGCCAAGTTGGTGCAAGCTGGGGAAGAGGAAGTTCCACGTTAAATCTGTGACCCGAATATGTTGGGGACGCCTTATGTTTTTGATATTTTATCATTGGAGTTAAAAGTTTGCGATTTACGGTCAATGCTGTTGGCGTTCTTGGAGTTTGATAGAAAGCAGGTTTCATATGCAGGTGGGAGGACAGACATGGTCCGCGATGAAGGACTAACTGTATATAATTTCAAGCTTTTCGTAGGAGATGTGGTCAATAAAATAATCTTCAATGAGAAAAATTTCAAATATTCGCAATAAACTAAATCCGCTATAATATCGAAATTTACATATAGACATGAGCCAGAAATTCGCAAAAGATGAATCGCTGGAAAATGCAACACTGTCAAAACGCCTGTATCCCAAATACAAACTTCGCAAGTCGTTATTATATCTTACACACGAGGACGCATACCCAGAGTTCGCCGCCTTTAAGCCCTCTTCTTTATTTTTATCCCTTCTAGTCTTAATCACCCCGTAACTTTCATCCAACCAAATCCATACCACTATTTCCAAAACCTCCCAGAATTGTCAGTGCGATGTAATTGGTCCAACGTACTGCTTCTTCCCATAGGCAAACCAATAGACTGTCGCTGTAATCATTGTAATCCCCAAGACCGCAATACTCCAATTAGCTTCCTCAGCAGACACGAGCCCCACTTCTGGCAAGTAGACAGGGAACAGGAATAGAATGCTCAAAAGTGCCGGCCAGATGCCCGCTGCGATATTGATCGGCCAGCCCCATCTGCCCAGATTCCACCGTCTCTCCATACCAAGTCCCGGCCGCGAGCCCTGAAGCTGTATAGTATCCAAAATTCCACGCCCTTGAAACCAGAGGCAGTAGACCGGCGTGGCGTACGAAAGATTCAGAGCGATGACGGCCACGGACAGGATAGCCTCGAAAGCCATTTCGTTTCCAAAGGCGATAACTCCCAGCACGGCCTGAAGAAGCGCAGATAGCACGATTGTTCGGACAGGGACGTGCTTCTCCTTCGACAATTTTTTAAAGTATTTCTTCCCCGGCAGAGCTCCATCGCAAGCCATTGCCCACGCCAGACGGGATGAAGATGCTGTTATCGACGCTGCGGCGAACATGTTGATTGGGACACCGACGATACATACGAACAAACAGCCGCCGAGGGGTGATTTGAAGATGTCAATAAACATTTTAACGTATGGTTCTGAGGAGGCGAGGGCAGCATTGACGTCCTGGATGCAGAACAACATGATGATGCTAAAAACAAAGCCGCTGACACCACCGATTGCTACTGAGCCGACCATGGCCTTCGGTGCGTTAATTTCCGGATCTTCGAGTTCTTCAGCCAAGTGGGCAGCATTGTCGAAACCAGTCTTAATATATATATTGTTAGCGATTATTCGATGCTCTCAAGCCCTCCATATAGATAGATCTCGCGTACCATAGAATAGACAATTGGCAACAGTCCCAGCAGGAATCCGAAACCGTTAGGCCATCCGGTGTTATTCATAAACTCTCCAAATACAAACTCTGCGGACTGTTTGTGCTCTCCGAGGACCAAAAACACGACAATCGTCGCAACCATGGTGACAACAAGCCAAATAAACCCCAGGACATTGAAGGAGCTAAGATATCGAGGATAAAAGTTGACAACGAGCGAAACAGCCAGATAAGCCCAGTACAGCAAGACAGTCATCCATCTAGTCCAGGTGGTGCCTATGGTAAACTCGATAGCGGCGCCAGTAAGTTGCGCCGAGTTGAAGGCGCAGGAGGCAGACATTGCGATTTCTCCTATAATAACGTTTAGACAACAAACCCTTTAATGTTCAAAAGCAGTTACTTTGAGTTTAAAGTTATTATACCTAGCAGATTCAGATATCCAGTATAGTAGGATACGACCGGGCCGTATTTGCCACCTGCGACCAGCGTCCACAGCTGCTGCGCTCCAGCCTTGGGCATTATGGAAGCGAATTCGCCCATTGACATTGCCACGCATGTATTGAGGATTGTGACAAGAATCGTCCCGTATACCAGGCCCACTATTATTAACCGTTAGCCACCCTAAGAGAATTTTTTATAGTTGTATGTATCAAGGGCTTATATACCTGGCCCACCACAGTCGAGGGAAGTCTGTGGATGAAAGGAGGCGGATTAGACAAGGGCAACTATGAGATTTTCATTGCGTATTTCGCATATAGGAAGGGGGAGGTATGGCTATGGTCGTGATTGTTTTAACATACACCAACGGTCACATATAGACAAGCCCAAGTCGCCATGCTGGCGAATTCCATGGCCAAACAACTCCATAGAGTGAAGCGTTTCTTAAGTTCAACCTGTTTAAAGAAGAAGATTTTTATCAAATTTAGTCATTTCTCTTTTTTCCTTTGAATATATGTACATTTTCACTATTTTATTCGTGGTTTTAAAAAAGCAAATCTCGAGTCTTGCAGAAACTTACAACCGAACCCGTGCCAGACGAGCAGTTGTCCGTGAAGGAAGAGGTGCATGCAATTCCTATCTCTTGCGAGATATCTTTGAAAGTAGCCGCATCGATGTCCATGGCGTGTTTTTCAGACATGCTCGCAGGTTGTATTATAAATTTATAGGGCAAAAGAAAAGAAGATTAAAGAAAAGAAAAGGCGAGAGAAATCAGTTAAGATATCAAGTTCAGCCCGAATTCGTAATGCGACGCAGCAGCTAAGAGGGTACCGACAAAGATAGGAATAGCATGGCTTGGAAAACAGAGATACTTCTTTGATAGCAGTGAGGGAGGGAGGGGGAGGAGGAGCCTCCATATTTATGAAGTTCTTGTTGTTACACTAGAATTGCTTGTATTCGCATTATTTGGGGGTTTCCCTTGACGATAGTAGGGGTTGCTGGCAGGTGGGAGGTAGCCGAGAGGGCGAAGTTTTTTCCAAGACATCTCACGAAAGTCACAAAAGTCTTGGGTGTATCGATTTGGGAAGTTCTGAACCCAACCAAGTCCAGCACAAACCTGGATTATTTTGCTCTGCGCCTAGTTTTTCTTACGACCAGACCAGCAAGGAAAGATGTCTCCGTGTAATCTTTAATGCGCGAATTTTAATCTTAGCCAATTGATGGCTCTTAAGGTGTTCCTTTTTCTGGCGTTCTTACGGTAGAGCGGCATCGACTTGCCAATTGCTCCCGCATCCCGCTCCGTCTTGACATCAGAGGACCCTGATGCGGCAATCGGGTGAGCACCAAGCAGGTCTGAGTACATGCAGGTTCTAGTACCTTTCTGATGCAACTTTACCGCAACGTCCAGGGCAAGGAACATGCGGGTTTATCTGACATGTGCAGGTCGATATCATGAGGTATGAAAATGCTAAAAGGGAAGCCTGCATAAACCAAGATTCAAGATGCGTTGCTGCAGAACCGAGATTCAAGAAGGCCCCAAGCAGAAAAGAGTTCTGCATTGAAAGTACCGGACCTAAACTGCGGCAGGAACACCTGCCCGTATCGGCAGCATTCTAGAAGTAGAGCATATCCCGACCGCGTCTTGCCTCCTAAAGCATCTGCAAGGCTTCCGTTGAATGGAATATGCCTTTTACTTAATGCTATTCGGCATGCTCGAAGGCGCCTAGGCTCGCCGAAATCTAGTCTAAGTTCTTTCGTTAATAGTTAGACTGACATTCTGATTTCGGAAAGCTGAAACTGTGGAAGCGAAATGACGGCATCTTGAAGGGCTAGTACCAGTCTAGAAGACAGATAATAATCAGTAATTATAAATATACGATCCGTTAACTTGCTATCATGTCATCGGGTCTAAAGGGATGAAGAACCCTCTGGAAAGGAGGTTTCAGAGGTCGACAGCGATGCGTTGCGGCGGCGTGTTGATGTGTTGTAGATGATGTCCTCGATCACGTGAGCGCACAGGGCAAAAAAGCCCTCCAACAAAACCACAACTCGGTGCTCAATCTTATCGCTTATCTTTTCCACATCATTTTTTTATTCAATTCAACTGGCAACCTCATTTATACCAGTTTCGCGAAATCGACCAAACCCCGTTAGCCAATCCTTCCGATCATATATAAATAACATGGCGGACGTATCAACAATCAAGAGTGTCCGCGTGGACGCTCTCGTCGCTATGAGACTCGTCAAACACGCTACTGGCGCTTACCCAACTACTGTCTACGGCTCTCTTCTTGGTATGGAAGTTGATGGTGTCCTCCAAGTCACAAATGCCTTTCCATTCCCGACTTCAACCGAAGATGACAGCAGCTCGTCGGCTCTTACTCCAAAGAACAAGGGTGTTATGTGGTATGAGAATGAAATGATCAAGTGCTTAAGGGAGGTCAATGTTGATGCCAACAATGTCGGATGGTATCAGAGCACGACTTTGGGCAATTTCATCAATCAGAATTTCATCGAAAACCAGGCTCATTACCAGAGCAAGATGAATGAGCGAACTATTGCTTTGGTCTATGATAGCATGAGGGGTGCTCAAGGTGGAATAGCCCTCAAAGCCTACAGATTGACCCCCCAGTTCGTTGTCGCCTACAAAGAAAATAAGTTCTCCAGTGAAAAGTAAGCTCTTATATGATGCCTGTCTAGATTAAAATGATAAAGGCTGTACTAACTTTTATTTTGCACAGCTTGCTGAAGCACAACCTCACCTACAAGGATATCCTTCAGGAGCTTCCTCTCACCCTCTATAACTCTCACCTTGCCACATCCTTACTCCACCAGCTTTCTATTCCCGCACAGGCACCCGGCATCCTACCTGTTTCCATGTCGGCTTTAACAAACCCTCCAACTTATCCTCCTCTGAACTATCCTCTCAGCACTAACTTTAACGCTCTCGATCTCACAATCGACCCTGTCCTTGAGAAATCTTGTGATCTTCTCCTTGAAGCCATTGAAGGTCACAACACTGAAGCCAACAATGCTGCTTACTACCAACGATCCCTCGCTCGTGAGCAAGCAAAAATTGCAACTTGGCAGCAAAAGAGGAAAGCAGAGAACACCGTCAGGGTTGCCCAGAAGCTCGCTCCATTACCAGAAGATGAATGGACAAAAGTCTTCAAGCTCCCACAGGAACCCAGCCGTTTGGACGCCCTTCTTATCTCCAGGCAGGTTGAACAATACACTAGACAAGTCGACGGGCTCACAGCAACCAGCAGTGCCAAACTGTTCGTCCTGAACGGAGGGCTACCCAGGTTTTAGAGACCTCGATGGTCCACGCTATATCTTCTGTGTTTAAAGCTTTAGCGATTTCCTAAATTCCTCTTTTCCTTTCGTTTCATCACCTACACATCTTTCAACTCTTCATAGTTGTATACCACGACTGCTACGTTTCTTAATTATCACTTTGATGCCTCGAGATACATTGCATCGTTGGTTCGGAGTCATGGGATTTTATATTGGGCGTTGTGTTTGTGCTGTAGGACAACCAAACAAAAAGCTTTGAAAAGGACGAGTCCGCTTTAAAAGCATCTGTTGATAAACCATCATAGTATATATATGTCATGAAGAAATCAGATCACGGTGAATAGCTTCATAGCTTATTCGTTAAAATTTTTCTCTGTAACCTGTAAATAAAGGACCTGGTTCAGAAGAATTTCGGTTGTTGGCAGCTGCGATTCCGAGGCCCGATTTTTTTCTAATATCGATAGCGCCTAGCTGCTGCTTTTGAACAAAAAATTCAAACAAGCGAATCTTCACATTTTCTTAACCAACAACACCTATAAAAAAGGAACCCACACAATATCGCGGGAAGGCCGTCTCGCGCCCAATTCACAATGTCGGACGTACCCACCCCCAAAAAGCCGAATCCGGCTTTCGAACATGTCATGATGGGTATGTACGCTGTTCCGATTTCCATGCGAAGATCCAATCCAACTTTTCAACCAAATTTTTCAAATTTTGCTAACCAAAAGGCGACAAACGGCAATCAGGTCTCCCGAAATTCAAGGCAAAGCTACCATCAAAGCCATGGCTGGTATTCATCGGTCTCGCAGCCACATGGACGGGTCTAGTCGTCTACGACCGCCGCGAAAAGAAAAAAGCCCAAGCCTACTGGTGTGAACGGGTATCCCACCTCGCGCACAAGCCTTTGCTCCCATCGCAATTACCCCGAAAAGTCACAATCTACCTATCATCGCCGCCGGGAGACGGTATTACGAGTGCGAGGGAGTATTTCAAGGAGTATGTGAAGCCGGTGTTGGTCGCCGCGGCGTTGGACTACGAGGTCGTCGAGGGGAGGAGGCAGGGTGAGATTAGATGGAAGGTTGCAGAACGGACGAGGAGGATAAGGAGGGGTGAAGAAGATTCTGAGGGCACGGATAAGGAAGCTGTGATCAAGGCTCAAGAGAAGCAAGCGGGTTTAAAGAGAGAGGACGGGCCAGGCGGAGTTGTCGTCGTCGGGCGACATACGTGGAAGGAATATGTCCGCGGTCTGCACGAAGGATGGCTAGGACCAGCGGATCTACCTGATGACGATGGAATAGATGGTATTAAGAAAGATACACCTGAACCTCAGCCGGTAGTATCTTCGATATCAGACATTATGCCTATTGAAGCGACAGAGGAGACTCCAGCAAGCCAACCACTACCACCACCATTAGAAGATACTAGTACGAAAGAGACGACTGAAAAGAAAAGTGAAGAAGAAGAGAAGAAGCGAAAGCCCCAGTTCCCGACACCAACAATCTTACAAATCGAGTACCCTTCAGCAACCCTACCACCTTCCATACCGCAAACACTACAGCCTACCAAAGTGATCCCGTTTCCCCACTTGTTGGGATTCCTGAACACTCCATTCCGTGTCCAGAGGTACCTCACACAGCGCCGCCTGATGGATCATGTCTCGCGCGAAGTTGCATCGATAGCACTGGGCACCTACGAACCATACCAGAGCAAGGAAGACATTACGGAAGCCTATAAAATCGAAGAAGCTGACTGGCCAAAAAAGTGGGTCGATCGGTTGTCCAAGGGTGCAATTGAGGACAATAAAGACGAGCCTCTACGCGAGAAAACAACCGTGGAAGAGCTGCACGTCGATGGACGGATTGTTGAAAAGATGAAGAGATTCGTCCTGTCGGAAGATAGTGGAACCGACTCGCCGGCAATGGAATGATCCTTTTCTTCTTGTCCGGGGGCCTCGGCGAGCTCTTCCGCTTTCGCAATTGCTCAAAAAAAAAAAAGGTTATGCTGAAACGCAGAATGGCATGATAGGTTTGATATATACTTCAAGCGCCAAAAAATCGGGATTCGCCTTCTAGATGCTGAAATTACAGCTTCTATCGATAAACAACCCCCCTGCGAGAAAGGGCACCTTGCCATTTTGGAAGGAACATTATTTGTCATTCATTTTTTTAGGCTCAATGCAATCATGACGATCCGCTGTTATGGTGTTTGGGGTGGTGGAGCGGAAATTCGGCTGTGCTGGTCTAGCTACTTTTGCTTCCTTCAAGTGCAGTTTGGTCGACAAAACCTACAAAGAGACGACTTCAAGCAGGCCGACCCGAAGTCGTTTCTTCTGCAGACAAGTCATGGGTATACTTAATAATCTCTTCTCATGTTGTTCCAGACTATCGTGTCATTGGTCGGAATACACAAACGCATGTCTTGGAGGCAGAGCAGCCTCCAGCAAAAAACAGACACTTGGCGAGCTCATCTGGATTTATGTATATAAAATCTCAACCCTGTACATACAAGTAGACAAAATACCTCTTCAACCTAAGATGCAAATACTGCGAGTTAATTGTCAAATACGGACCGGTACCGGGGTTTCGTGCCCGGTTGCTTCAACCCTGGCTCCCCGGGACATAAATCCCAAATCCAATAAAATCTTGGCCTTTTGGCGAAAACAACTGTCACGGGTGGGGTAGACTCCTGGGATACGATCCAACACAAACGTTTACATCGGCAACATCGGCAAGGTTGGGGCAAGGTCAAGGTCAAGGTCTGAATGTCAAAACAGCAAACCAGGTGGTCAAACAATTTCAAGCTCATGCTCCTTGATTACTCCAACCGCATTAGTAATTAATGATCGAGTGGATCCAGAAGGGTGGCTGAACGCTGGGTATAGTTCTTTATTATCATTTTGTGATAGTTATGGGAAAACTTTAACGTTTTGGTATTCTAGGCGGCGTACTTGGGCGGAGCTGAGCTATACATGTTATTGAGAAATCTAAAACACTTTGCGCAGAACAGACAGAATAGAATGGCAGCCTTTCGGCCCGAAAGTTCTTTTCAATATAGTCTGATTTAAAAATAAATAAACCCCGAGTATTCACAATAAGCAAACGTGTGCCGAGGAAATCTAACGTGCGGAAGCGATTGCTGGGCCACGCGCATGCGCACACATGCCACGATGCTGACGGTAGCAACCCGTCCACGTACGAGATCGCATTGCCGCGCCCTACGAGCTGGGGGATAAAACTACCTACTTGAGGTGTGATAGAGCATACCTAGAAAACCAAGATGCCTAGTTTACGCTTTGCCTTCTATTTCTCACTTCCTGGCGCTTCTCTTTGCTTTCTTGGTGATCCTTCGAAACTGACGGGGACCCACCAGAAGCAGTGCTAGACAAAGAACTT
This sequence comes from Dactylellina sp. 'tibetensis', assembly GCA_036971435.1. Lineage (NCBI taxonomy): Eukaryota > Fungi > Ascomycota > Orbiliomycetes > Orbiliales > Orbiliaceae > Dactylellina > Dactylellina sp. 'tibetensis'. The sequence continues at coordinate 603,584 of JAKDFA010000017.1, read as the reverse complement.
TCGTTGATGTCTGCGAAATCACAACCTAATGGCGTGACAGAGCTGGAGGCTCAGCTCACCCGTGGATGACGATTGAGACTTTGTTACTATTTTCGTGAACTTGGGAAACGGATTTTGACTAAGAGTTTATGCCAACGACGGCTGTCTTACGCTAAGGCAGAGATTCGATTCAGGCAAAGGAGTATAGAATGCATTAGGGTTTGATGTTGTTCGACCCAAAGCCAGCCTCCGGGTATGATCCCGAATGCAGCCCCAAAGCCTTTTCGATTTCCCCACCAAAAAAGCCATTGAGTATAACAAGTCAATAACTTAGATAAGTAAGCCAAATTAGGTGATTTTTATCTACATACAAGTAATAATATTTTTCTATCGTGGTATCCAAGCAGAACATGAGTGGGAGAGAAAATCAAACATGAGAAAAATAAGAAATGGGAAAAAAGAAACACCAAATACGCCCCGTTGATAACGCCATAAGTATTTAAAAGAAAAGAAAGAAAGAAAAGGCTCGAAAAATGTCGTAAAGGTCTCTAAATTATGATACAAGCAAAAGTAAATGGGTAGGTGGTATTTACTATGAAACGAATGCACGAACTAGAAATATCTAGGCCGCCCGGATTGTATTATATTATTTTTAGACTGCAAACGCAGAAGTCTCTGCAGACCACAACTAGTAGTGGTAAGATCCCGACGTTGATCTGTCTGACAGAGAATGGTTCAGCGGTTTCCTAGAGATTCTTGTCTGATTGGGAATCGGTGCGGAGACAGATCTGTGAGGGGCAGGACTGGAGGTGCCCGATCGAGGGTGTCCGCCAATAAGGCTAGATCGTTCTCCTGTAGTTTCATGGGCTTGATTGCGATACTCTTCGTAGCTCAAAGAGGCTGTCGGCAAAGTGGGGCCACCGGGGCTGTATGGCGAGGATGCAGACCTTTGGCTATTTCGATAGCTTGAAGGCGGGAAATAGGCAGAGGGGCTGTTGTTCGAGAAAGCTTGAGCAGAGTCGTCTAAATGGTTTCCACTGAAGCGGTTAAAGTAATTTCCGTGGAGAGAATTTGCTGCGCTGCTATCACTGCTGTGTTCTTCCTCCATATCGTATCTATTCGAATCGTACTCGCCCAGAGCGTATGACAATGGTCTCTGGGTGCTGTAAAGTCTGTCGCTCATGTGAGACATAGAAGCAGCACGCATTTGTCTTCCGCCTTCCATGAACTTCTGTGCCTCTAGATGTCTTTCAGCTTCTTCCTTCTTGTCAATCTTCTTATACCTTCTGGATTTGTAGAAAATGACCCCAAAGATCAATATGAGTATTAACCCGACGGCACCACCCGCAACGCCTCCTATCTGACCCATGGTCAATCCTGGTCTGCTACTCCTGGAAGCAGATGCTACAACTGTGCTCGTAGGTGCTTCGCTTGAAGAGGAAGCAGGTGTTGATGAAGCGCTGGTCAATGCAGTGCTGGTCGATACAGTACTGGTGATGGTGGATTCAGTTGTTGATGAGGATGATGAGGATGATGAGGAGGCTGATGTGCTTGTAGGTTCACTTGTCGAGGAAGGAGTTGAAGATGTGGTTGAGCTGCTGCTTGAGCAAGCTCCCTGGTAGTTGTCTATTGCAGCTTGAAGCTGCCTATCCGAACAATTTTCTCCTCTTCGAAATCGGGCACATGATACCAATACATCCAAATAATTCCCAGCGGCACAGAGACAATCCGAGTCGTCTGCATCACAGTTGACTGTCTGTGCAGCTATCCTTGGACAATTGCAAACTGCAGCAACTCCTTGGATTGTCGTCAAGCCCAATGCGATAAATGTCAGGATCCGCATTTTGTTGGATGTTTTATGTGTATATATCTTTTTAGGGAAATTCGGTTATATTGAAAGCCAAATGGTTGTCGAGCAGTCGCACAAGAACCCAACTTAGTGGAATAGGATTCCCTTTGTGAAACCGTCAGACAAAATATCTAAAGAAAAAGGCTGTTTGCTTAGATAGCTACTTACAAGGGTAGCAAGTGGTGTTAATTAATGAGGTAGATATATAGAATCAGATTTCTCTTAAGGATCAAAGAGAGTAATAAATAAATAAGAAATCGCCACCATCGAGGCGGCAGGGAGGACTGCTGATTTATGTATCAGTGAGCTGAAACCTAAGAAGGAGGGCCTGGGCTGGGTTCATTCTATAGAGCCCACCACGTTTCTGTGTGTATGGTTAGAATTGTGGTGCGCTAGATCCCACGGGACCGACCCAAAGGTAGCCCAGGCGGGATAGCAAAGTGTTTTGGTTCCCAAACCCCTTGCTCGTCTTGCATGTACGGCTCGCTCGAAGGCGGCACCCTTCGAATGGAGAAAGGGTGTCCATGACAAAAAAAAAAAAAGGACAAGGGCAGGAAATCATTTTTGAGCATCGTTCAAAAAGTCCTTTTCGTTTCCCAATAGGTAATCGGTACCCCTTTAGCTTTGCTAGTTTCGTGGTTTGTGTGTTGAAATTGGCAGCTCCAGAGGGGCTATGCGATCGGGCTTTGCCTGCTGGGACCCCACTTTTGCTCTTCTGTTCGGCTCCTATTTCATTACCACGGGGCGCCCTTATACCAGTGTCAACAATGCACGAAGCGGCACAGGGCAAGGAATTCACGGATGCTCGAGGACTCGATTGCCTTAGCACAGAAGAGGTCTCTGATAACGGCGCCAACACTCACACTATGCTAGCCCCAGCGATCTATCGAACATGACGTCTCGATCCCAAACATAGCCAGAATGTGCTGATGCGCTTTCATCAAACGTGCCTGACTTTCTGTGTGTCTGTAGACACTAGGCCGCCGGAAGTGTAGACGTTTGATAGGACCCGAAATGCAGCTGAAGATGCCTTCAGTGTTTTGCTGCAATAAATATGACTGCCCAAGTAGGCGAACGGCGACAGGTCGAGATAAATTATTAATAACAGGGGTTTGTTGGTTGTAGCAAAAAGTCGATTGTTGAGCCTCTGAACCCGCCTTTTCAGCCTTGTGTGACACCGCTAACCTGCAGGCGGATTGAGAGCAACAAGTAGCTGTCTCAAGGTATGACCCTTCATCCAATTTTCCCCCATAGTCATGCAGTGTTTGTCGCTCGTCTTGGTTCTAGGACTTGGCAATTTGGAATTGTTGACAAAAGGGAACCGGAGGAAGACAAACGGCAAAACATTCCTGGCACCGGTTGCAAAGCATCGGGGATGGTCGGGGGCGGGAACAACAAAAAGCGCTGGATCCGGCTGCTCAGATGATGATGAAGCTGGCAGCGCGGGTTTCGTATCGTCATGTTGGAAAAATATAAATAACTTCCAAATACCGGAGTTTGAGGCTCGTTTGCTAGCAGGGTTATAACGGGAGCTGCGAGGTCAAGATCGGATGAAGAGACGATGGTGCTGCGAACAGGCCTCAAAGGCTATTCAGATATTACCACCCCGCCATGCTGGGAGCCCATCCGGGGCTCCTCTGAGCTAGCCCCCCTTAATCTTGAGGGACCCACATACGGGCATGCAAAGATAGAATCATCAACATGCCGGGTTGACTATCAGATCAGGCTGTGTTTGTAAGCTCGTCGTCACTATTGATAAACATGAAATATTCGAAAGGCTAGGCCGGGGAAAATTTGACTGCGAAGAACTCACCAACTACCGGGATACGAATGACTACGGGCTTCTCCCGTCTGAATGTCTGAATGTCTGGAAGTATCGTAGAGATTTCCCGGAGTGATGATATGCTCGATGTCTGTTTGGCGCCAGGCTATGCCCGCACAACGCAGATGTACGGCACGTTTTGTTGCTCGAGAACTGAAATTTTCTGCATATGGAAATTCTACATCTAGATGCATCTCAACTCCACCAATTGAAGCGCTCGCGATCGCATCTTTTTATTTATAATTTGCATCCCGGCGGCTTCTAAATAAACACTCGTACATTCAACGCTACGCACAGTCGCGAGACATGGCGGCTTCTTCAGCCACGCAGACCAAGCAGATGGCTTCCTCTGCTCTAACATCTCTCCTTCAAGTTCGTCATGCCGGTGAGGCTCCGACGAGCAACCTCTCCCGTGCTCTTCGGCGGAAGCGTCACCGGGAACGGAAAAGGCTCTCCCAAGGTCATGTTCCTGCTGACAGCGGCGAGGGTGGGGTTAAGCCGCCCTCTAACGTCTCTTCGGGCCCGAAAAGGGAGCAGAAGAAGGTAGCCATTAGCAAAGAGGAACGGGAAATCAGGCAAAGAGTTCGTATACACAGTCGCAGGATCTAGATCAAGCACTGCCGATGTTTATATTTACATGGCGTTTAAATTAGCTGACAATTCAACTGCCTACATCCTTTTAGATTCTGCTGATGCGCGAAAACAAACGCAAGGGAAAGCCTATCATCCAAGTAAAGAGAACACCTGACACTGACGACAGCGAGGATGATATCTAAATTCCTTCTAATACAATTTCCTAAGCCTTTTACCCGTCTAAACTTGCATTTTCTCCTTTCGCAAGCTACGTATGCATATAGACTGTATTATTACTCCATTATTACCTCATTATTAGCCCACAAGTCTTTTTAGAGATAGCCTTGCTGTTTTTCTTCAACTATTTCAGATATTCGTGCTCGAGACACGAACAGAAAATCAAGGTACTATTTCAGCGGGTGTCCTTGTGTCAAGAACTTTATAATTTTCAAATTCTCGTATCGTACAATTACCGTAGATATCATAAGTAACAGAAAGGCTATGTGAACAATGCACCTGAACTTCGATCTTTCGGCCAGCACCCACCAAACCAACAAAGCAAAAAGGCTCCAGCCCCGCCAGAAAAAGATCATATCTCCGCCGTAGTAGCCTGCTGTTGTTGCTTCCATTTATGCGCTGCCTGGAGCAGCTTGAGCACTCCGGCATTTTGCTCCTCATCCGCCGGGAACAAGTAATCCATGTACTCTTCGAAACTGTCATCGTCCAGCTTTCTTCTCTTCTTGACCTTACGAGGCATCTGGGCCTCGACTTTCTGAATGGTTGCTTCCGTGCCGTGAGTCTGCTCAAATGTTTTCCAAGCGTTAAGTAACACCACACGCTATTCAACAAAACTGTTAGCTGGTGGTCTGTTTAAATTTTCGCCACGAGGGACTTGGTTTGCATACCTCTTCTTTCAAGCCTCTATCCTTCAGCCTCTTGTAGCCCTTCTCAAAGACAGCTCTTGCTCTCTCTTTGGCTTCTTCACTAACAGTCTCTTCATCCGCATCTTCAGCGGCATCATCATCTGGCACATTGATTTCAAAATGTGCATAACTAATCCAAACTTTAACGTGCTCTGTCTTCTCCAACAGTCTTTCATATAATAGCCTTGTCCTATCCCATTCTTCCTCCTCCTCCTCAAAATCGATATACGCTTTCCAGACAAGCTCGGGCATATCCAGCTCTGTCCGAGCTATTGCAAGCTCATATATCGCTCTGGCTCGATCAAAGTCATCCAGCGCTCGCTCCAGCTCCGCGAACTTTATCCAGGCCTGGCTGTTCGATGGGTTGAACTGTATGTGCTTTTCGTACAATGTCCTACAACGAACGAATTCGTGTAGCTTTTGTTCCAGTTCGATGTAGCCTTTGAATATTCTGTCCTTAGGACACATTCCAATCGCGGTACCTAGTGTTTTCCGGGCCTTTGTTACATCCATTTGGCGAATATAAAAGTGAGCCGCCATTAACCATATTTTTGCAAAAGTAAACGACTTGTGCGGTATTAACTTTAGCGCTTCGGTGTAAATCTGGCCAGTCCTTTCCTTGTCCTGTGAAAAGATTAGCACATATACTACCTTTTGAGCATACACATTCTGAGAATAACGCAAAGATTGATAAATTAAAGCATACCTTGGTTTCAAGCTCCTCATACAAAGCGTAGTTGATCCATAAATATATATATCTCCTCCAATGCCGTTTCTCCTGTGTCGGGGGTATCTGCGCGATCGCTCGTTCGTATATATCTCTAACCTTGTCGACATCACTTTGCGCTTCTTCGAGTCGAGCATAGTCAAACCACACATCATAATTCTTTGGGTTTTCTTTTATCAGCTCTTCATACTGGACCCTCCTCTTCGCTGCAATAACATCCTCCACGCCCTCTCTATCACCAAATTGCTTCTCAAAAGTCGTATAGTTGTTATACAGCTGTTGAGATTTCGATCTAGGCAGCCTGTCTAAGGCAAATTTATATAATGCCCTAGCTCTCTCAAACTCCTTGAGCTTGGTTTCAAATCTCGCAAAGGCAATGAAGAGTTTCTCATCGATGAATTCGTCTCCCAGATGCTCAATCGCGGCTGCAAAAACTTCACGAACAAGATCCGGATTTCCAAACTCTTCTTCAAATCTCGCCCATTTGATCCAGTTTCTAGGCTCTGGATGAACCTGCGTAAATCGTTCAAAGATCGCGCGCGCTCTTGTAATCTCGCCGTATCGTTTCTCGAGCTTGATATAAGCACCCCAGGCTGCCTCATCCGGTTGCCATGACATCCATCGTTCGAAAACTTGTCTAGTTCCAGGAATGTTTCCTAGAGTTTCCTCCATGTACACATATTTGTACCAGATCTTATCGACTCGCGGAAGGATGGTAACGGCTCGATCCAGGATATTGCGTGCATGGTTGATGTTCCGGGTTTTCATCTCCGCCTCAATATATCGAAGCCATAGCGGCACAGAAGTTGAATCGACATCCAGCGCTCTCTCGAAGATTGAACGTGCTCTATTGTACACATCTGCCGTCAGCAATCAGCCGTTTTGTATCATATTTTTAAAACGCAAAAAGGATGTCAAAAAGAACTAACCGGTTGTATTCTCTCTGCTCCAATTCCCAGGCGGCGTATCGCATCCAATTATTCATGTTTATCCTATTCCGCCGGACATAATCCTCGAATTCCTTCCGTTTTCTTCCTTGGTATTCATGAAGCTCTTCGAGATCCGCGAATCGCTGCGTGGGCGCTTGGACACCAGGTTCCTGTCTTTCAAAGGCTTCTCGCAGCAGCTGTTCGGCGGAGATTTGCTCTGGAGGGAGAAAAAATATCATTAGCAGACCTCTAGATACTAGAGCAGTTTATGATTAACTCACGCTGCGATGGTGCTTTGTTTTTGACCCGCGGGGGTCCCCGCGATTTCTCTGCAGTACTCATGCTAATGGTATTGTCAATGCGATTAGAGATTCCAGTTTTGAGTTTAATTGATGGAAGCAGGGACTGGTGTCGCGTTAGTGATGAGTCTGAAGATGTTACTCGACAAAAGTTCGCGAGTTCGTGGAGCTTGGTATTTCGCTGGAATATAATCACGTGATCAAAATTTTGCTACACCATCCAACCTTTTTGTGTTGCCGCGTTGGTAGATAACTTGCTGTCTTCAACAGCCTCCAATACCACTGCGAGACCACTCCAACAGTAGGTTTCCAAAATTAGAAGTAGCCTCGACCCCGAAAGCAATAGATCCCATTCTCGAAGGGGATACCCTAGCTGGGTAAATGTCTTAAATCAGGACTAAATTGGGCATGGGACTGACTTGACAGCTCTTTGGCCTCAAGGCGATCAGTTTTATAGGAACCGCTAAACCGTAAGGCTAATAAAAATTATTAGTGAAACCAGAGTGATACTCAATTAAGAACATATGCTTAATACAATCGGTATCATCTAAAAGCAAGGCAAAATCTAGTGTCTTCTTCAGAGACCACGAACACTCGAGAGGTTCCAAGTTCATATCTAGCACGTTATAGCAAACACGCAAAGATATATACAAAGTAAAACTAAAAGCTTTGGTACAAGCAGGATCAAGCGGGATCGTATGTCCATCAAAACCGAATACTTTAGGACATTATCCGGGCCCTGTTTCCCTATTTAGATATTTAATGCTGTTTATATTCTAAGGAACAAAGCGGCTATGGTTCCAAAGGTCCCGGTGGTATAATGGTTTACGCCTAAATACACAACGCCGAAAATCTATGCTATATGATGAAGTTACCAATCTGAATCATCTAGGTGCGTTAAGGTATCTCATAAAACTTTCATCGCCAACATCATCACGCTTGTCTTTTCGCAGCTCTCGTTCATATCTGTCAACCAGGCTATCATCTCCCATTCTTCCGTCGTTTGTGGTATCTTCCACATCGAGATCGCCTTCCATAGGCTCATCGGACTCCGAATCTGCTGCGTCACTTAAAGTGTCAATCTCCGGTTCACTGGCGGAGACCTTGACATTTTTTCTTGGCTTCTTTGATGAAGATGACGATGCCACCTTCATGTCCGCCATCAGCTGGTCGAGTTGTTCATTTTTGCCAGCCTCTTTTTTATCCTCTCTCTCTTTTCGGGCTTTCTCTAGCTCTGGAAGATAGTCTCTCTTATACTCTTCCACCTTTGAATCAACTGCCTTGAAGAAATCGTCAATACCAGCACCAGTCATCGAGGAAACCGACACAACCTTTTCCAAAGTCAGCGTTACTTGGCAATCCAATTATCGATCATTCATGCTAGGATCTCATACGTCTAAATGGTTGTAGAACTCGTCCAGCATTAAGCTCATGCTATTCATAAGACTTCCCATATAGCCACTGTTGTTGCCGTCTTCCTTTTCTTCCTCCTGCCTCAAAGCGGCCTGGAAGACCTCGAAGTCTGTCATCCACTCTTTTGCAAAGGAAGCGTCCTGGGCGTCTGTTTTGTTAAAGACTATTATCATTGGTAATTTGGTCTTGTAGAGAATTGAGCATGCATATAGCATATTCGACATGAATGTGGATGTGGACGTTGTTCGAGGTGTATCGATAACATAGGCGAGAACTGTTGGGAATGAGGAGGCTAATGCGTCTGTCACAATAGCTCCCGAAGCAGACCTTGATGTTTACTTAGATTTTATATAGCCAGTTTTTTATATAGAAATCACCTACCAAACGAAGCATTCGATTTGCCCAGGTGTGTCGACAAGTATCCGGGATATCGTCGAGGCCCTCTTCTCTAGGATACCGAGAACTTGGTCGATCTTTGTAGCGAACAGGTTTAGGCAGGTCATAATGCCTCCGTTGGGTCCGAGATTATACCTAAACAAAATGAATAAGTCCTATTGGCTTTAAAATCGAGTATTCTGCTTCAATGAGGATCCTGGCTGAGCAGGGATCCTGCTGTACGTACTGCTTCATAACTTGCTTGTAGTTGACTGAATCTCTAATGTCGATATGTCGATCAAACGGAACGTTCTTGACGGCTGGGTCAAGGTTTACAATATAAGGCGGCTCATTTTTCTGATGCAGATGTGCATTTAGTCGTTGCATAAATGTGGTTTTGCCGGACCCGGCCATGCCTACCACCATGATAACTGGTGGTTGCGACATGGTGGAAGCTGGGGTGGAAGCTTCAAAAATAGCTGTATAGTTATCGTTATGATGGCCGGTATCGTATGCGTAGAAGCGGGCTATCTGGGTGATAACGGACCGTATCTTAGTTGTGCGGATCCTGTCAAGATATAAAGGTGGCGTTGAAGTTGAAGTTGGTGAAGTGGGATGAATTGTGGAGCTTGCAAGGTTTGTCATGAAGTCTCGCCTTGTCTCACCAAAGAAATTTAAGCCCTGGCTCGCGATTCAAGCAGAAACGACATTATCCACTAGAATACACCCAAAAGGACTATCTTAAATTATTTTCTCCAGGCGACGCTGCATCGCCCATGATGGAGTCTACTTCAAATCGGCACAGTGACTCTCGGCATCGAGACCATTCCGACCGGAAACGACATCGCGAACGCGACGACGAAGAGAGTGAACGACGTCATCGAAAGCGCGAGGATGGAGAGCGCGATCGCTCGGGTGACAAACAGAAGCACCATCGTGAAGGTGACTCCGAAGACGGGCAACATAGAAACCGGCATCACCATCGCTCATCATCTTCGAGACATGATAGGGACCGCGATCATGACCGTCATAGACACCAAAGTAGTAGTAAGCGATCTCGACACCCACGCGACGACGACGATTCCCGAAGACGAGATAAGCGGAAAAGAGACGATAAACCCCGTGAAATACCTGAGGGCGATTTAGAAGATGGGGAAGGCATGTGGGTGGAGAAGGCGGCAAGTCCAGAGCCAAAAGCGGGAGCGATAAATCCCAAACAAAACTCAGATGGCCCTCCATTGAAACGTGATGCTTGGATGGAGGAAACCGGTATTGACGTCGAATACCTACAAAGGGGAGAGAAGAAACCAAAAGATACCTCGACAACCGTCAAGCAAACAGTCAAAGACTATCAACTCAATGTTTCTTCTAAAGAATTGAACCCACAACTCCGAGAGGGTGTCTCACTAGACACATACGAGCCTCCTAAAGCAACGGGTCCTTCTTTCACCTTTGGGGATGGTGGCTCTCAATGGCGGATGAGAAAACTCAAAAACGTATACGCCAGGGCAGAGGAAGAGAATCGCGCAGTTGACGACGTAGGAGTAGAGGTATTCGGAGACCTCAAAGGCTTCGATGAAGTCCGAGAAGAAAGAATAGAGCTCGATCGACGGGAAACCTACGGCAAGGATCGAAAAGATTACAAAGAACATCCTACAGGAGATCTTTATGCACAGCGTAGGAAAAAGGAAACGCGGTCACGAAGCTCTTCACCAGCATTAGCACGGATAATAAAGACAGACAATCCTCCAGCACCCAATGTCACCAAACTTATGGACCAATCAACTTTGAATAAACTACGCGCCAGTTTACTCAAGGCACAGCTACGAGAAGACTCGAAAGCTGCAGAGCTTGAAGCGGAATACAATCTCGCTGTTGCTGCATTCGCCAACCAAAAAGAACCAGAGGTTGTTGTACTGTCCGCTATGGACTCACGGCTCCTCGCGGGAGGGGGCAAGAGCAGCGAGGCTCAAGAAATCACTAGTGGCAGGCGGAAAGGTAAAATGGAGGCAAAAGAAGATATCACACTTGATGATATGGTTAGAGAGGAAAGACGGACAAAAGGACATGCCAATGAAGGCCGACTATTTGCCGAAAGAATAGCTAAGGACGCCAAATTCGATGTAAGTATCTCGATTTATATGATCGAATGGATTCATACTAAATTGTTGAAAATCTAGAACGATCTCGAGTATATGGATGAAAACGCGAGCAAGCTAGCCTCTCGGATTCAGAAGAGTGAGATCGATATTAAAAACATGGCTATCAACGACTTTAAGAGACAGCAGCGTATTCTAGATAGCTGTCCTCTCTGTTCACAAGAGAATAGACAGCCGATAGCACCAGTCATATCCCTTGGAACCCGTGTATTCTTGACTCTACCTACTGAGCCAGAGTTGTCCCCAGGGGGGGCCACGATTGTTCCCATCCAACACCGGACCAATACTTTAGAATGTGATGACGACGAATGGGAGGAGATCCGGGTATGTAGCGAGGTAAAAATTCGGGTCTAGTGGTACTGCTACTAACTTGTGGTTAGAACTTCATGAAGTGTTTAATAAGAATGTATCATGACCGCGGCCAGGATGTCATATTCTACGAGAATGCGACATCCCCTCATAAGAAACGACACGCAGCGATAGAGGTGATCCCACTACCACTAGAGCAAGGCGAACTAGCCCCCGCTTTCTTCAAAGTAAGCACATTGTCTCCCATCTATCTTGGTAAGGAGCCACTAACGCTCCCTAAGGAAGCCTTCCTTTCAAACGACGAGGAGTGGTCCCAACATAAAAAGATAATCGATACCGCTGCTCTATCTCGAAAAACCCTCGGCAAGCAAGCTTTCCGAAGATCAATGGTTAAAGAGGCACCATATTTCCACGTATGGTTCGAAATCGACGGAGGTATGGGCCATATCGTCGAAAACGAGAACAAGTGGCCAAAAGGCGACCTTTTCGCACGAGAGATAATTGGAGGGATGCTGGATTGTGAACCCGATGTGATCAAGCGACAAGGGAGATGGAATAAAGGCAAAGATCGAAGGGAAGATGACTTCCGAAGGGTATGGATGAAGTTCGACTGGACTCGAGTGCTTTTAGACGGATAATCGACGGCTTTAGCGTCTCTTCATGGCGGGATGTATGCTCCACACCCGAGCATGGGCTCTTCTTCAAATACCAGGCCTTCTCAATGACCCCGCGTCCCACGGATGTCTTTCCAGATATTTGCCGAAGTGGCACCGTTCCAAGATCATATTTACCAATTAACTTAACTTAGTGCAAATCATGAGCATATCTCTGGGTTCTATTGGTCCCAATTCGAGGCAAATTTAGGGAATACTCGACTGAGCACAGGTGGTCTGCAGAGTGGTTTAGGGAGAAAAAAACTTTGTTTGTGATTGGTGTGTCTTGCGTGACCCAAGGTTCCAAATCCTAGTTCTGTCCTTGCAATCAATCCGATTCGTTGCATCGGATAAATCAGATTGAGCACAAAGCATGACTTCCTTTCTAGAACAAACTTGGAAGGGGGGCTGGTGAAGCAGGTACCCTCCCTTCGGAATCCATTATCAAGGACGGGGATCCCTACGAAAAAATATATCTAGGGAAGCAGGTAACGGCCCGGTTGAGCAAATCACTCGAGTGTGTTTATCATTATGGATAATGCGCTCGAGGTAAGGAGGTTGAAGTTCCCCAGGTCCGCGATCATAGACGTATGCCAGCCTTTGACCCGACATATATATACTGAACCACCAATTTAGAGAGTATATTTTGTTCTTAAATAAAACATATATAACAGGGCAGCTAGGATTCACATCCAGTACTGAGTACTTGTTTGGTCTAGACAAATGACAGTTGACGTGATAATCCGCCTGTCTCCACTTCTACGCGAATATTTATACGGTAGCCACACGACCACACAACTCGGATATATATACACCGAGACAGCATAAACACTCGGTTGTTAAGAGCTGAGCCTTTAATTCAGTAAACGGGGTAGCATTCGAAATATTACAAGGTGGGTGCGTCCGTGCGTACCCTGTCAAGTTGTTACTTATCAGTCCTTTATTATTATTTCCTATTAAAGCTGGAAACAACTGGCTAAATAATTACGATTGGCAAAATGCCTAGATGCCCAGGTGATTGACTATAGTACCTTTACCGCCCGCAATAGTATTCAATTTAGACAGAAGCATATATCGGCACAGACACCACTAAGCGGAACGGTTGTATTAATGGTCTTTAATTAATATTAATACTGCTAGACCATGTCGACTCCGCCTCTGGCAATAATGGCCCCCTTATGCCGTGATGAAAAAATCAGCAAATTTTTTTTTGCCAACGAACAAATTACAGTCGTACGGAATTGATAAAGAAAAAAATAATTTAATTTAATTTACGAGATGCCTCTAGCTGTGCAAGACAAAACAGATTGTCATATTGGCCAAATTCGACGACACTGTGTTATGTTGATTCGGAACAACCGGTGCGATCAAAGTGTACAAAGCGAACATTCTCCACCTCTCTTCCTCTCGGCCCCTCAGCCATTTCCCGGAAGCCATGAAAAGTTCTGTCGGTAATACCAAGGTACCGAGTCTCGAAAACGGGAAGAGACCTGGAAGAGACCTAGCGAAGGGAGCGTTTGCCATTCCTATCGTCAACCGAGATTTTATTCCCCGCGTTCCAGAATTTCGCGCGCGCCTTCTCGCAGCGGTAATCAAAATCTGGGAATTAGGTTGTAAGTTCCTGCTGGCCAATATTCTACGGATTATGGTCAATAGAATCTGGTTGGTGGAATATTAGTGTCGCTGGAGTCCATATATTCAGCCCAGAATGCTTGGCTTGATAGCAGAAAGCGGGTCCTCTTTTTTTTCCTAAAAAAAAAAAAAAAAAAGGATGTATGTACATCTGGTGCCAATTACCTGGTTACCCATCAGCCCAAGGAAATATAAAGTGGCACACGGACTTTAATAGAACATGAGGGCTATATCGTATCTCGGCTTTTGTTCCAAAAATGAAGCCGCTAGAAACATCAATCAAGGTGGAGTCTAAGCCGAACCAAACTCTCTCAACCGTTAGCCAGAGGGACTAAGAACCAAATTAATCCGGTCCCAATTTTTCTCAACAAGAAAGGAAAAGTATAGAATTTTAGCAGCCCACAACCACACGACTAACTTACAATCTACCGTATCCCGAAAAATTATATCTGAACCGGGAGGTGCATAGGTGGCATATGCACCCTAGTACGAATGCAGAATTGCAGTCTTATCTCCGAGCTGTGATATCAATCACCCCGCGTCTTGCACACTTTGCTTAACGTGCGCTATCACTCCGGTCTCGCGAGAGTTCCGAGGTCGCTTGAACCATCACACGTGTGCGTTAAAGACCAAGGATGACGATGTCTATACAGTTAATGGTCCCTGCGTGTCCAAAATTATAAAGCCATGGTGTTTGGTCTCGGGCGCAATGTTGAGAGCTCGCAACAAGGGCACAATACGATACCACTTGCCTTATCGATAAAAAATAGACGAGTTGCTCTCTAGAACGACCCAGAGCGACGACACGAGTAACCTGATAGCAGCATATTTGAACATCAATACTTATGTATAGGACAAGACAATGATCCAGTAATATCGGGTCAAAATGCCATTCTTTCGTTTGTTGGTAACGTAACAAACGAGTTGCCTGTTTACGACTAGCTCGGACGAATTTACACAGTTTTTTTTGAAGAATAAAACATATGGTGGATGGCTAGCTGTGCATGTGACAGAGCTGAATCAATCTTTAGAGGGCAACCAAGAAAACTTAATATTCCTGAGCTAGGTATCTGCAGCTGAGGGTGCATGATATGCGAGTCTGAAAGAGGCGCTCAAAGGATATCAAGCCCTTACTAGAAGTCTTAAAGTTATTTCCCGGAGATTGAATATTGTAAATCAGAAGATTGGGGTGGTAAGCCTAGTTAGTGCTGATGGTCGGCGAACTCCTATTGACGCTGCAGATGATGCCGTCGACGACTGCCCGAGTTCGCGGTTGGAGCGGGTTTGTTGGATGCAAGGTGTGACACCCTGATAAACTGTGCATAACTTCAAACAAGGAAACAGCCAAATCGAGTAGAGCCTTTCTTCTTTGTTTCTTCACCCTTCATTAACGTTGTACCACAGACTTAACAGTAGCCAAATCTCGACAAAATGTGCGAGGTGTCCAAGCGTTTTCCAAGCAAAGGTTTCTTTTGGAATGACTTCACCGTTAATTGCTTTTCGATCAACCAGAGACTAACTTGAAATATATACTATCGAGAGCTTAATTAGTTCCTAGGATCTAGCAAGTAATCAATCGATCGGTCAAATAGTTTGCATTATAACGTCTTTCCAGAACGTCTGCCAAGGGCTTCCACATATCCGAACATGCGGTACCTAGTGGGGACAGAGAACAGACCTGAATCTGCTACACATAGGCAAAATGCTGGGAGCCTAATTTGAATTGGTGTGCCCGCTTCCTCCTCGGCTCCTGGTTAAAAGTTTCTTTTTCTCTACACCTCTCGGTCATCGAAACCTTCTAGAAGGCACGGATAGCCCTTGTTGAACAAAAGTTTCGCGCACCACCCCTTGATTTCTTTGCAGCATTCCAGAAGGTTTCCTAGTTTGGTTCGTTTGTTCAGCCTCATGCAAGCCCCAATACGGAAAACAAATGCGAACGAAAGTTGCGAAGTGCACAGCAGTAGCAGCAGCAGTGCATTGAGAATAACTTGTTGCAAAGGATAGATGTCCGTGGACAGGCTTTCCTTTCCTTTTCTTTTCTTTTCCTTCTTTTCCTTCTTTTCCTTCTTCTCCTTCTTTTCCTTTGGATAATCCAACTCCTACAAGCCAGCCCAGTGATTGTGCGGCTTTGCGATCCTCAAAGGAACGGCGCATTACTTCTCAAAAATTAAACAAAAAGATAACAACTACTTGAATCAGTCGGATGGTGCCTATCGAGAAGCGGCACGTGGCACAACCGATGATGTGATATTCTGAGCTTAACCACCAGTATTTGTGGAGTATCTTTATTAACTGCCTTTTCGGAAGCCACGGCAATCTATTCGACATGAAACATTGCATGACCATCTAAAAGCTCCTTACTATTACGAAACATCTCGGCTGCGTGTGTCCCTGGCTTCTCCTGCAAATTGGTTCGGAAACCGCCAGAATCTGTTCCGAGAAAACCTTGAGGGTGGAGATGGATAGCCAAAAGCTACTCGCTGAATGGTTTTGCATTGTTTCCTGCATCAGAGGACATGGTGGGTGGTGGTGGTCATACAGTCTAGTGCACATCATCCAAGATTAATCCGAGAGCGCGCATAAGGTTTGTCGACATAACGAGACCTTCAATATCCACATCTCGTATTCGGAGCCTTAAATTCTCGTGAAGTAGTGCGATATTTATTCGAAAGATACCGTTTATACCTCGGCTACGTACCGAGTTGAGCAGCTCGTCAACGAAACTGAAGCGTCTCGTTCGGATGGACAAAACGCACTGAACCGAAATTTCTTGTGATAAAAACTTAAGTAATTGCTAGCCCTCCTCGCCTAAGCAGGGTGGGCCAACTCCAAATGATCTGGAGCTCCCACTACACAGACAAATTGTTCCTTGCATGAAGTTTTAGCACCGCCCGCTAATGATTGCGGATGACCCACCTCTGCCGTTTCAGTCATTAGTTTGTAGATGAGGGAATAATTGGATCCGCCTTGGGTGCCCGTATATGTCGTCTACCTTCAATAACAAATTTAATTTTTTGAGGGCATTTTGGGGGCTCTTGCCAAAAAGTGACAGGGGAGGTTTATCCGGTCTCTTCTCGAAACATGAAGAGCTGACCTCCACACCTGTCACCCTGGCCCATCGCAAGTGCAGAGTCTGCAGCTTGGTATGCTTCTCTGACAGGTTCTTCTGGCCTGAGAATGTGCACAGGTCCAAACCTCGCATGAGTGCGCCCTCTGCTCGTCTAGTGGATGGTCGAACGATAGTCAACCGAAACAAAAAAAAATTAAGCAACAAAGAAACCAAAAAAGGGGGGGGTTGGGGGAGGGGACAAAGAAGAGCCAAGTTAAATGTGTAAAAATAAACCAACAAAACGGCGGTAATATCTCTGCCGTCAGCCTGTGATCAAATGTTGGGACCGATCTCGTATCGTGCTAGCTTTGACTTCCTGACTCGTCAAGCAGAACCGACCCAAACCTTGGTGAATTCACACAGATGTCTCACAAGCGGAGGCTTCCATTTGCCTTCTGGAAGCATTCCTTCTTCTGTACACCAAGGTTATCCACTCACACCTGCAGGATTGGGTGTGTCTCCCGTGCCGGTTAACGTTTGATTCGTTCGAGAAGGACAGGGGCGGAAGATAAAAGACGAGCGATATCAAGAACAGTCGTGAAAGGGGACCCCTGCATTTGCGAAAATGTTGGAGATGAGAAAGGTCTCAGAAAAGTTGCTAATTGAATTTTCTTGGTGGTTAGTATGATCGAAAACCTCGTCCGCAATTAGTTTCGAATCGGGGGGTGTTATCAAAGGCCCTTAATTGATGACCCCCATCCGTACCTTTTTATCCCCACCCCGAGGCTAGTCCGGATGATTAGCCGTCAGATTACGACCCGCATTCTAGAAAGCGAATGGAAGACAATGTGACGATGATGCACAGATGCTTTCGAAGGTGCCCACGACCTTTTAGCTGTCCTTGCGTATACAGGTCTGCATGGGTATTGTTTGGCGAAGTTTTAGTGCGTTTACCACAATTTCGCAAGCCGTCAGTTAGCCGACAACATCTCCAAATGCTCAAAACTGCGTATGATGTTAGCAAACAATATGGGTTTATGAAACGATGCCGTTCCGTAATTCCGCATGTCTCTAAAGCTAGTATGTCACAATAAAGGCTTTACGTTAAAATGGTAAAGTTCAGTCTCGGATGGCACACACACCTTTTCGTAGTATTATAGTGGCCTGCCTGTCAGTTGCGGACTCGTGCACCCTTCTCGAACGATCCCGAATGCTACTGGCTCTCAGACTAATCAAAAGAAAATCCCAAGCCAAAAGTCGTACCTGAAGATCCACTCGTCGTAAATGCGCATGTTTGTGTGAGCCTGGTTGTTTTTCTTTTCTGCTGAAGCAATTGGCTCTCGATATCCGTCCTGCCCTTCTCTTGCGCGCTCCCCATCTCCTCGAGACCTCGCTTCTCATCTTTTCCCAGCCTTACACGCAGACATATATAGCCAACGCTCAATGATAGCTAAACCAAAGCACTAATACGAGATTCCAGCGCATCGTATCGTATCGGCTCGAAGGGGCCCGTCTAAACTCTTTTTTTTGGGTTCCCGTTCCAAGGTTGATTCTTGCTGCGTGCATGGTTAGCGGACTGAGCGCTGCACCGGGACTAATTAAAATCCAATTTGCAACACCTCAACTTCCCAAAAGCTTCACGACTTTCCTCTTTCGACCTTCTTATATAAAAAAGGCTCTTTGCACTCGAGGTTCCCGCGAATAACCACTGTCTTAGGTAGGCGAGGACGCAAAGTTAAACAGCCCTTCAGACGAGTTTTTGGGTACTTCGGTCCGACCTCGTTCAAGTCTAGCTTCCTCCAAAACCCTTCGACTTGTTCCTGCATTCAAAGTGGCGTAGCGATTCGATAGGCACCACCCCAGTTTCAGCTTAGTTCTACTACTTAGTGCCTGGTGATTGATGATACAGAAATTCAATCACCCTTTTTGTGTGCTCCTCGGGAATCAGAGCGAGAGTCAAATATCTGGCCCGCTCGCCTTGCCTTGGAGGCTAGTCTCCTCAAGTGTTCTCTCTACGATTCCTTGAGGTTTTTTTTTTTTCCCTTTTATCAGTCTACCCACGTTGGCGGCAGCACATTGGAAAATCCCCAATATACCCCAGCTTAACGAAGTCCAATAAGACGCAGCCGCATATATCGTTCGGCTTCGTAGCCTGCCTGCCTGCCTTCTCATCAATTCCCCGGCATCTGACGCTAGCACCCTAGTTTGCGGGATTCGAACGCTTAGCAAGGGCTTGCTTGGACAGACAGCCACTTTGTCGACAGCGTCAATACTCTCTCAGAGGGACGCAGCGTACAAAGTTATTTTTCCGGTGTCCCGCATTTGCCTCGAACCCCCCAATTACAAGGTTGGTTTTCTCATCTCAATCCATCCTTCCCCCCCCTTCGCTCTGAATCCTTCTCACTATATCGTCTACTGGCGTCGTGGAGCTAATCTTCTCTGCCTTCTCCGATTTGAAATTGACCCTTTTCTCTCTCTCTCTCTCTCTCTCTCTCTCTTCTCTCTCTCTCTTACTTCGTGTTTCTCATCAGGACTAAACTTTCCCCGTATCCAGGTCCCAAGCGAAGGTCCCCTAGTGCATTTCTATCGTTCAATTCGACTCCTGCTCAAAGAAACGCCAGCGACTTGCTTCTTCTACCAACTTTATTTCGAAGTAACAATCGACAGATCTCGGCTGCAGCGAGTCTAGCAGTCTTTTCTATGAACGGGACGGAGTTCTCCCTTTTGACTTTATCAACCGAACCCTCTTCAGCCGGCTTTTTCGACCACAGTATCGCAAGGAAAACTTCTCATACCAGCAGAAGCCACCAGTATTTTCACATTCACAGACTATCGTAGAGGGCGCAATCCAGACTACTTCCTTAATCTGAAATATCGACCAACAGTAAGGATCCTGTACGAAGATCGACTTAACAGCTGGCAGACACTTAAGCAAACATCGACCGTGCCTCCGGTGTTACACAAAGCTCCAAGGGATCCCGACAAAACCATTGGGCTTGCCCTAGAAACAAATATCGTCTACCATGTGAGTAAGAGTTGAACTGTTAAAGAAACACAATTATCCTAGCTTTTGGAGTTGTCATTACACATTCCGAGTGCAAGCTGTTCATGCGACCACCCACTGCAATCACTGCAGAGTTTCGCTATGATAACCTGGTGTTTTCTCGTCTCTCGTTTTATCCTATTGGCTACTTCCTTCTATTCATCTTTGCCAAAGCTGTTGCGTCTTCCCACGAGCAAGCCTTTTGTGTATCAGTGTCATGTTTGGCTTGTTGTAAAACTGGCAGGGAACAGCGAGCAAGCTGCTTTCTAGAAGCTCTGTGCCCGCCTTCTATCACACAAAAATGCCTTCGTCTTCTGCTATTATAAGCCTGTTCCCCCACGTCGTAAGGAAAGGCGAAGACTAGCGATTTTGGATTCTCTTGGTTTGTTATCGTGATTGATTATTTGAAAACTACGGAAAGAATAGTATACGCTTATGGGCTTCTCGAGTCGCAGCCTCGTTTCGATCCAAAGTGTGTGTCTGTCACCTACGCTACGAGTCCGGGGGGCACGAGAAGATTTTTGGTCGCATATTCCTTCCTTTTTTATTTTTTATTTTATTTTTTAAAAAAACTTCTCAGTCGATTACACTCTTCTGTCTGCTTCTTCGCTCTCGTCATCGTCTAACGGTCAGCTCTGACGGATAACAGCAACTAACTGTAGTTGGGAGATCCAGAAACAACACCGCGGCAATAAATCGAGATAACAACAAACCTACTCGAATCAACAAAAGACATACTTCCCCGTTTCATAACCTAATCCCCGTACTTCACCAGCGCGCTTTATTCCCAAGTGCTTCGGTTCCTCAGTTTCAAAGGGAAGCACACGCAAAGTGAGCCTCGGTACGTTCTAACTTTTTATATTTTTTTGTTACCATTTATCGCCATGCGTTCAGTCTCTTTTCTTTGGTTCGAATGAAACCTACTGCAGGGGTCACAGTAGTCTTTGGCTTGAAGATCTAGTGCATACCAATCTGGGTCACTTCAGCTCAACCGCCTATTCGTTCCGCATCCTGCATGTACTCAACCTGCCAGCTGTGAAAAAGGAACGCTGAAGTGGGGCCATGGCTCGAAATCCAGGACAGGAAAAGCAGGAGCGAGCAACCACACGCATAATGTGCAACTGCCCGTCCGCTGCCACGCTTCAACAGGGGCAATAGACGAGATTTGGTTCCCTTTCCCGGGGATCAGATAGAATGACGTTTCTTCTCGCGTAGGAGGTCGCCTCCAAGCGCATTCAATCCGACCTTCCTAAACCACAGCAGCACGGCTTTGGTCATCCCGCCAGTTGAGATGGATGACAGAAGGCAGCCAGTTATGCAAATTCCAAGTACAACTTGCAATTCCTTCCAGAATGCCCAAAGTACCCCTTTGTATCCAACTTTGGGTGATATTGGGATGCCCCCAAAGGTGTCCTGAAGAAACCCAAGGAATTTAACTCTCCGCTAGAGGATTAGAGGGTACTTGAACACCTCGGCGCCGGCCACCGCTTGTCGGAAGGTTTCAGATTCTCTTCTGATAGCCACGGATTTGGTGACTAGCCAGTGGATTTAACGGGAAACCTTGCTTTGCCATTGGGTCCCAACTTTCGCGTTTCCTTCTTTTTTCAGCCAGGCCAGGCTATGCTATGCCATCAACGTCAGGATCTCGCTTTATTTCCCGCCATTTCTCTGCATCTTCGGTCACCTCAGGGACAGAGCAGTCAAATGTATAGCGCAGAGATGCTAGCTTTTTTTTTGTGTAAACAGTTTCCTATGACCCATTTTTATTCGCCCTTTCCCTATACCAGAAAAAGAAAAGAAAAAAAATTAAAAATTATCTGAGGTCAAATTGAAATTTTTGTGGGCATGCAGGATTAGCGTTGGATTGTTGCCACCGCCTACCAGTCCATGTACCCCTCTTCCAGCTGGGACTGGTCAGCAGCAGCACATGCAGACGAACTTTGGTACTGAAGTACACCGATGTTCCCAAGAGACCCTCCTTGCTATCGTGACCCTCGGCTGCTAAGATTTCGTTCTTTTTTTTTTTTTTTTTTTTAATGGCTGCCTTTTTTCTGCCAGATAAAATTCGGGTTCCTTCCCAAGATTGAAAATTAGATTCCTTGTTCAAACTTGGGCTCCTCGCGTGCTAACTTGACTAGCTGACTCTGCCTAGCCATCTCTTATAACCTAGCAAGATCTTTCTCAACTTCAGGAAAGGGAAAGAAAGGTTGTTCCCTTTTTCAAATTCAGCGGCGCTGTCACCCAGATACTCTCTCTGTCTCACTTGCGTGAGATATCCTCACGCAAACGCCAGCTCAACGGAAGTGGAGAGGTCCAGCACACCCACGACATCTGCAAGTTGGAGGTTCCGAACAAATACGAAGTGTGAGTGATCTGTTTGCTTAGCGGACGAGTCAACTGTCCTTTTTTTTTTTTTTTTTTTTTTTTTTTTTTTTCGGCTTTTTGTTTTTCTTTCGGCTTCATATTTTTATTTTTCTTGTTCGCCTTCTGCGTGGTCTTCCAGAAGACTTCGTTTCCGGCTAAGGCGAAAGAAGCCAAGTGTGTCCAACCGAAGGTTCAGGTTCAGGTCACCACACTCAAGCGAAACAGAAAAAAGACGAGCGAACTAGTGAGCAGGGAGCTCGGTTACGTGCCACCCTCTCTCGCCTGTCTGCTGCCCTGTCGTTCGTTCCTGCCTGTCGTGCCCGTTCTCTCGACAAATTTCGCTCGGGATTACTTACGGCTTACGACACAGGACCCAAGTCATAAATAGATCTGGCTCGCCCGGTTATCTGGCCGTAGCCGATTTTTTCCCAATTTTTCGCATTTCTTTATTTTTGGGCCCGGCCAAGCGGGAAAATCTGTCGAAACACCAGTCCCAAAGACATCACCGCTCTAAGTTCTCTCGCCGCTGTGGGTGCATATGCTCGAAGTAACCTTGCGGTTTTTCTTTTTTCCTTTTGCTTCTTTCTTTCTTTCTTCGGAGTTCTAAACTTTGGTGAGTGCGACTGCGAACTTTGCATTCCTCCTCATGTCTGCTCGAAGGAAAGGTTAGGGGGAAAAAAATAACCTAAAGAAAGATAGCCTCTCTCTTTTTCTCTCTCACCCCCGAGAAGCCATCGTCTCTTTATCTTATTTTCATTGTATTTCCCAGGGCATTGAGGTTTCCGCATTTCTCCCATTTTCCCTAAGAATCTTTTTTTGGGGTTTGTTTTTTTGCCCCCGCCTTTGAAGCGACAAAGACGTCCCCGTCGTCATCACTATTTTTTATTTTTATTTTTCGAAAACGTGGGCGCTGGATCTTCCTCCTTGACGGTTTAGCCGACCCGTTCGTTCATTCTGGACTCGGACACTTTTCCATTTAAAAGTGTTCGAAACCAACAGCAGTTCGTTCGGCAAAGCAAACCTTTGAACCAGGGAAGCGAGAAGTCTCATCATCTCTTCGCTTCGTTCCACCTCGCGGTAGCTTTATCATCATCCAGCATCATCTTGATCGTATCGTCTCGTCTCATCATTCTCGCTCACTCTCCCTTCTCTCCCTCACTCACTCTCTCACTCACTCTCCATTTCACCCCTTCTCCTTATCTTTGCGTTCCACCCAACTCCCTATTCCCCTCCCTCCAAATTGGGGGCTGCCATACAAAGTTTTCCCACGCAGCCGCTGCACGGTTTGCTAGGAATCCGAAGGACCCCGAGTGGCCGGCGCTCTGCAACCTGCTGCTGCGTCTTTACTTTGTAAATTTTATTATTTTATTTTTCTCTCCTTGTAACCCTTTTACATCATTCCCCATCGCACCCACTCGCACACCACACACGCACACACACCTCACACACACACACACAACTTTCTCGCTCTTTGTACGCTGCTACGGTGCCTCCATCCTTTCCCTATTCTCTTCCTTCTCTCTTCCCCCAGTCAATTTCCTTAGGATCCGGCCGAAACATAGCGGGGCGAACCTCTAGTTCCCTAACCACAAAAAAAGAAGACAAACGAAGAAGAAAAAAAAAAAGGGATACAGTGCGACTAACATTCTATCGACCACAATTAAAAAGAACAGGAACTACTGGAAAAATATTCAAAGAGCTTGCGATTAGAAATAATTGCTTCCAAACCTCAAATCTGGAGTCGACAGACCGGTCCCCTCCCTATTCTATCACTGTTGCCTCATAACCTAGCCTCAGGTATGATCATGGTTGAGTACAACAGCACCCACCCCGACAGCCGGCCAACCAGCGTGCATGGTTCCTCTCGGTACCAGCCGCATATTTCATCTCCTCATCTCCAACATCTCGAACACAGGCCTTCGCCGCACTCGACTCCTTCCCCTACTTTCTCATATGCTCAACCACCCCTTCAAAACAGGCAGAACATAACCTCATACCCGTCTCCTGGCTCCTATCCGTCTCCTTCCATGTCCTCCTATTCTTCTTACCCTCCACAGCCAGGATCTGCCCGAGACTCACCAACATATTCGTCCGCAACATTACCAGGAGTAGGATCGTCTTCATTTTCTCTACCGCCCATTCGATTGGCTCCGCCGCCGACTTCGTCACCTGTTCCGCAACCTCTGCAAGTAGGATCTCCGCTACCAGCGCCATCGCCATCGCTGCCCGGCATGCAAGGCTACTATCCAATGCCGGGTGGTCCTCCACACCTTGGGAATTCGCCTCATCAACCAAATATGCGATATCCTTTGCCTTCGGTTATGCAGCCTTCTGAACGAATCATGTCGGGGGGTAGACATAAGAAGGAAATCAAGAGGCGGACAAAAACAGGATGCTTGACCTGCCGGAAGCGAAGAATCAAGGTAATTCTACAATACTCTATATCGGACACATTTTTCTTTTCCCCTTTTTCTTTTTAAAGCCTGGAAAAATCGCAATGCTAATGTTTCTAAATAGTGCGATGAGGCTCATCCTACTTGTAAGAACTGCGCCAAATCAAAACGCGAATGTCTAGGCTACGACCCGATATTCAAGCAGGCGCCTCAAGGCCCGCCACCAATCCAGCCTGCTCCCTCGAATACCCCACCAAGCCTTGCGCCGGCCAACTATGGACACTCACATTCCCCTGGCCCATCCCTTCCGATGCCACACCCGCATCCCCATCAAATGCAGATGCAGATGCAGATGCCACCGATACCTCCTATGCAGCATCACCATATGCCAACATCGGTGCCCATGGGATACATGAGCAGCCACACTCTTTCTACGAATGGGAGTTCTCCGCGTTCGCAGTACGAATTCGACCCGTACTCGGCAATCGATCCAGCCTTGGAAAGCGCAACTCTTCCTCCCCCGAGCCTCAGCCCTATGGTTGGAGAGCGAATGCTACAATCGGACACAAATGGTTTTCGGGACCTGAAGCGGACATATGATCGCGCTAGCCCCTTTCCCTCTGTCTCGGACACTCCGAGGACCTCAGGAACACCTATTCCAAGGTCATCCACTCCTGGCGCATCTGGCTATCCTAACTTTAGAGACGATCTTTCCATTGGGAACCCTGCGAAGCGGATCAAGATTGATGATCTTATTGTTGGTGCGGCCCCGCCGCCGCCGACCCCGCCGCCGAGCGAAAATGCCTATATTCCTGGAAACGAAGGTGTCAAATCCCTCTACAGCAGCAAATACGCGCCAGCTCTCGACCAACTCTTCGAAACAGGTTGGTTTTTAGACGAGTGTATTTCCATTATGTCTCTCAATACCGATCTCGTCAGCTTTCTCGGGACTGTTTTTGATAGACTGAACTCTGGCGATGCACCCTCTGATACCGACGCTGGTTTAGACCACCTCCCGCCTGGAAAAGCTGCTCTTATTCTGTACACCGTGATGGATCTTCTGTACGGACTTGGGAAAAAGGGAGATGCATTTATCGGGCCTCAGTCATCCAGAACGGAAAATATCTCGGAGACTTTGGATCGAGTACGAATTATCGAGACCTTGGTAATGAATAAGCGACTAGAAGATGATGATGACTCCGCCCACTTTTCTCTAGCTGACTTGAATCCCGAAGAGGAATCTCCTGATGTTCGTTCTGCGAAATTCTGGGGTGCTATCAAAATGTTCCTTAAGCTATCAGATGTCGGTTCTCCAGCTGCTAGGGATATCCTTGAAGCTTGCAGACCGTACCTGGAGAGGAGCCTTGATAATAGAGACATCATATACTCTATTGCCCTGATTCGCCATCTCCAGGCGGCATTAAAAGACGGCCGAGACGACACATACCCTGATCCGAATGAAAAGCGTAAGAAGCAGACAAATTTGGATGATACTAAGAGCTTTATTGCGGAAACGGCCCGCACACCTTCCGGAGGAACCACCTGTGTCTTTAGAAGAATTTGTTCTCGAGCTCTTGCACTCTTCCAGAGGAACGATAATAGTCAGTCTAAAGCTCTCTCGATTTGATCATATCGACCCGAGATCCACACTTTCCATTACCATTTTTTAGCATCGCGGTATGAGCAGGTGATTTTTGACCTCTTCTATCCACGCCGCATCGCTTATCGCATACATGCATTCAATGGCGAACAAGGATATCTGATTTGGGAAAAAAAATAAACAAAAATTACAGATTGCGATCCCTTTCACCAAATTCGTTTTTATTTCATCCTCAATTTCCTTGTTCTACTCTTTCTATATGTTGCTACAATGGTTCGGCCATACATAAAACCGGGGTTCAGGTTTGATTTTCTCTCTTTCATTTCTTTATCTCTCTTTCTCACAACCCCCTTCGAATTTTATTACCCTATTGTTCGTCTTCATGTCTTCCGACTCCTCTCTCTTCCCATATCTTCTCACAAGGAATGAATAAATGACTCTTCCGTAATCTTTCGTCTGCTTTGCGAGTTTCGCTCTATCTTTGTTTTCTTCGTACGAATTATAGAGGGGATGGGTTTTTTTCTTGTTTCGTTTCTATCTCGTTTGGTTTTAAACGTGTGTCCTTATCGAAATTTGTGTTATTTTTGCATAGCAAACTCCCAATTTTCTTACTTTATTTTATCGTTTTTATTTTACTCTTGCGACATCATGAAGATGGGAATTTTATGATGTCTATACTTGTCAATATTACTCTTCTGTTTCTCTTCGAATATACTTCAGAACTGTTGTCTTTTGTGTATGGCCGATTGGCAACCCTTGCTCCATGGAGACATGCGCAAGGTGCAGTCGTTCCCCACCCGTATGATTCTTTCCATGTACAAACTTTCTCTCCGGAATACATATATCTTTTAAGTGTTTAGTAACTATTACTTTTGATTCCCCTTTATAACGGTGTCGTTTGCGCTGCTATATTGTTAATTAGAACCGAAAAATGAAATGCCTTTTATTCTTATTGGTTATACCAGGTTGCTACCATAATATTGGCAGCGTCTTCTATATATCCAGTACATTTAAATATGGTACGACAAAAATGCATCTCCAACGCTAGGAGAAATATTGATGGCAGTCTGATGCGTCCCACGATCCACCACAACTAGCACTCGCTATCAACATCTGCTTTCACTCTCCTATGTTCTCGGGCATCTGAGGTGCTATTCCAAACGCTTGTGCGTACAATTCCCTCGAACACTCCCATTCCCCCCAGCTCCCATCACTGCTAACAGAAAACTCGGGATTATAAAACGCACATCTCAACAATATCGCTCCGACAACCTCATCATACGGCTTCCTCGCGGTCTTGCAGAATCCAAACGGGGTTTCCTGGTTGAAATACAACACTAAAGGTTCGTGGGATTCGTCGCCACCGTTGATAGCGACTATATCGTCTTTGATGACGGGTTCGCCTTCGCCGGACGGTCCGGCGATACTTTGGGAGGTGACTTCGAGGATCTTGCGGATGTCTGGGATGATTTTATCGGCATGATAGAGGGGACCCCGCCAGTAGTGTGTGTAGCCCATTCTTGCTTTGTAGGAAGTACTTGCTATAGAAAAGTTTTAAAATAAATTCGAATTAGAATACAATACACAATTTAAAGCAATCCTATAAGCAGGAACGGTTTAGCAGAGGATGAAGAAATAATTGTATATACAAAGCTTGTTTATTGGTAATGAAACTGCAGGTTGGGGATCAGTTATCTGTTCTGGAGACGACGGCTGAGGAGGAACCAGATTGCGAGTGTAGAAGGATGCGAACAGAAAGAACATGACATGGTTTATATATACGGTGTTTAGCTTGTTTGAGACAATTTGCGCATATGGCAGAGACGTGTTTTAAGTCCACTGGAAGAGATACTCTGAATATTTACTTCGGTAACAATATCTCCCCGTTCGGGCGACGGATGAACATATTGCAACCGTGTCAACGAGTGTATGACTATTCGAAATGGTCGGCATGGCAATTCTATTCATTCAATCGCTCAATTGGAGGCCAAAGCTTTTCAGGCCCTCTGTTCCTCAACTCCACTTTGTTTCTAATTGCTGAGCGGGATAGTTGCATCCTGATGTTAATTGGACTAGGTTGGATTTTCACCCCACGTCTGATGCTCATGGGGCGCTATAGCGGTGACTCAGAGCTGCATGGAGATAATTACACTCGCTCGGATCCCCACTCCCCGCGACCTTCACAGGAGAGCCGAAAGCATGTCGGAACTACCAAGCATTTGGCTTCCACTCGCGTGCATTCTGTCTCAGGTGCTTTATTAGCCAATAAGGTAACTAGGACTGTGTCGAATGCCTGATCGCCTGTCCTGCTACTAAAGGGCCCCTCATAACCGAACGTGGAAAATGTATTTAATTCCGATACGCTGGGTGGTATATTGTTGCAAATGGTGTTTAAGAATCTTAGTAACAAGGATGGGAACATTTGTATTTACAACGTGCTTCAAGAGACAGGGAATGGCAAGCCGTGTAATAGAGATATTATGATTCATACGTACCTAAAAACAGTCCAAATGGCCAAGCTTTGATAGCCAATTTGCTATCCATGCGAAGGTAAATGAATATCAAGATGAAGTGTGGCCGAGAGAAAAGAACAGAATGGCTTAAAAAAAAAAAAAAAAGGAATAAAGAAGAAAACGCCAGCGAAACGCCGTCTAATGCTAGTCCATCTCTTTTATTCTCGGACTCGGTCTCCTGAAAACGCCAGGGCCATCTAGAGAAACACCATGCGCCACTGCTACATACTCTTTACCACTCTCAAGGCCCTCTTTAGCCCCTCTAGTCGCTCCTTCTCCACAAGAACTTGGTTTCTTGCCAACTTCCTGATCGCATTCCTCGCAAACTTGCCATGCATCTCATGGAAACTTGCCAACTCAACTGCTCCCACCGACTGGCTATACCTTAACTCTCGACTTAAAGCCTCTTGCCTCGCCTTGGTCGATCGGATGTTATCCGCCGCTCCCTGGTGAATCTTCGCTCTCGTCTCATCCATCAAGCCCAATGGCCAGCGATCGGATCTCCTCAACGATACCGTGTGCTTCTCAATCTCTCTCTGTAGCATATTGATCTCAGCCACAATCTTCCTTGGTCGCTCCAGCGCTGTCATCATCCCCTGTAGGCTCTGATTGATACTCCTAAAATCGTCTAAAAAGTGCACAAACGGATTCGAGTCGTTCGGAGTAATCGCTATAGCGTACTTCCACAACCCGCGAACGTGCTGACTTCCTTCCATAAAATCGCAGGCGTTCAGCTGCTTCCGAGCCTCAGTCACTGATTCTCCTAAATCCTTCGAATTCTGGAGCACTTGGTTTGTCCTCCGGAATACTATCTTAGTGTGCATCATTATCGCACGTACAGTTTCCCTTGCGTGCGCCATAAAGATCTCGATGTCCTTGGTGTTCTGGACCGGCTCGAAATCTTCTTGCACCTTTTCTCCACGGATCTCTGATTTCCGCTTCGACCGCTCCATCATACTGTCTGGTTGCATATCTGGCATGAGGAAGAATTCCCACAGCAGCTCATGCGTTGCAAATGTGCTGTGAGATAGTAGGGTTCTGAGAAAACTATCCAACTGAATTTGGATGTCCCTTAGAACTGCGCGGGACGGCTTCGATGGAAGCTGGAATGGGCTACGGCCGACGTGGAGTGCTGGTAACCAAGATGCAGGATGTTCGTACGATAGCCAGTAGGCTAGAAACTCAAAATCTGATAGGAGTCGCCGGCATGTTGTAATGGTGTATTTCATATCCGAAGATGGCATGCCGCTCTTGAGGACCAATCGAACCGTTGCGTCTTCCACAAAGATACCACGGACCACAGCGGTGATTCTGCCGTCTGCTTGGGGTGGATATGAGAACATTACCATATCTTGTCTGGATATTAGTATACTTTTTTCTTCTCTTTAACCTTGGGTACATTGCAAGCATACCATCAAATTTATTCCGGACGTCGTCATCCTTCGCCAACTCTACCGCTGTAAGACCTCTTGACTCTCTAGCGTATATATCAACCCGCCTATCACTAAATAGCGTCCTGACGTTATCCACTCTGCCGTATTTACTAGCCAGCATCAGTGGGCTCAGGTTCTTCTCGTTGACCGAGTTGACGTCTGCATCCCTTCTCAGCAGCATTTTGAGGATATGTTGGTCATGAATGATGTGTAGGAGATTATTCCCCTTTTTATCAACATGGTCATCGAGATGTAACCGCTCGCCGTCAGGTTGGGCAGCCTCAGCGGCACGGATCCCTAATATCACCATCTCCTTGTAACTCGGGTGGTCGTATGAACGACAGAGTGCGAACAGGGGAGTTTGACCGTTCTTGTCTTTCAGAGTCCATGGGATTAACCTACCGAAATGGCGAAGAAAAGTTGGCTGGCTATTGGTCGATTAGCATGGATTGTATCTGACGAAGCCAGAATCGTTGGCCACTTACTTGAAAGCGTAATGGCCGGCTGTCCGACCTCTGTTGTCTACCACTTTCATATAATGTAAAATGTCCTCGTCCGACGCTTTCATAAACTCCTCCATCAACACTCTCACTATGTCATAGTTCTCTCCTTGAATTGCTGTAGAGAGTAATGTGGTTCCGTCGTGCATACGGTCCTGTAACAGCCAGACCAGCGGGAAGTATGTTGATTCATCTATCAGATACTCTAAGATATCCTGCTGTTGGTTGCTGACTGCCATCATGACAATGGATTCTCCACGAAGGTTTTGGGTTTTAGAGAGAACTTCTACAGACATGAGATCCTCTGAGAGAGATAGTGCGGAGTGCGATAGATGCTCGAGTGAGTGGAAGGATGAAGACGCCCAACTATGACGTGAAAGGTCGCTTCTCACTGATATTGAGCGGGTTAGTTTGCGGTGTGGGCGCACAGGAACGCCCTCAAACGAGACTTCAGGGTTAAATTTGGTCTTTGCATTGGCTTTTGACTTGATTATGTCTTCCGCGTCCATGTCACCATCAGTAGAGATTGCCATCCCCGATTCTGGAACCTCTGTAAAAGTGACAGAGTTTGCATCAACTCGAGTTTCCACATCGAACCTATTTTCGTCAGCTGCTCTTTCATCTAGTGTCTCCTCGAGATCTGCGATATCCACAGGCTCAATTATTTTCAAATCAGCTGGGACCTTAATAGGAGTCTGAAGAATTCGCGGTTGCTCTCCGTTAGCCTCTTCTTCTGGAAGTGCGCTTTCTTGATGTGTCTCTACTACGGCGGCGACAATCTCTGGTGGAATGGGGTGACCATTTGAAGGCTCTGGGTTGGGGGTGCCATCTGTACTCTCGTCGATTTTAAGCACTCCCTGTTCGCCATCATCATCTTCGTTTTCTGGCATGTCAAGCTCAGGGATCAACTCCGGAAGCTTATCTCTTGGGCTTTCGATTTTTGCGAAGATCTCTGGTAGCAATGTAGCATCTGGGGCATCCATATTCGGACTTAGGGAGACTCCACTGATCTCTGTCTCCGTCGGTTTGAGTCCTCCATTCTTCATAACTTCGTCTTGTCCCTTCCGGTCACTGGCCCTCTTCTTGCCTTGACGCCTCTTGTCTGCGCCCTGCTCATCATCAAATCCGACAAATCTCACATCTGGAATATCGGTCACGGGGCTCATGGCAGCATTGTCCAGATCGGAAATGTCCCCCTTCTTCTCTAACAAGTCTCTAACCCCACCAACATTCCCCCTGCGAATTCTATCCCACAGTCTAGAATTCCTCCTACTCGCTTTGCCCATATGCTCACTATCCATAGTTATATGAAATAACACACCTTCGAGAGTACTTAAAACATACCCTTTCTCCCCAGCTTCAACTTCATCCACAAACACAAAATTCCTCATATAAGTTAGGCAACTCTGCAAGCCTCGTACTTTGGATCTAATCACCACAACTAGCAATAATGAAACTAGCATATCCGCATTCATAGTAAGAACAGGATTTGTTGCTTCATCGTCGTGTAGCTTCTCTGAAGCATCAACTGGTACCGAATTGGGTGATGTGATCTCATCCTTTAACTTTCTGGCCTCTTCTTCGGTCTGAGTCAGCGCCTGCGCCGTCTCTAGCAGGATATCCAGCATCTCTTGGGGCGATCTTGCGTCTGACATCCTCTCGAACTTTTCGACAGCCCGAACAACTCTATTTGCCAGGTTCTGCCGGGTTTCAACATCCGGGACCGAGATTCCAACTTGTGCGATATCGATTGATTCCATCTCCTTCAATTTTCCGTCAAGGATGTCGTTCTCCTCCTTCTTCAGAGCGAGCAATCGTGGGAAAATGTACGCATCATGGAGCTGCTCACAGATATGCCGTTCGATGAGGTGTTCGATGGTTGATCCCGTTAAGTCCGTGGTCGAAGCGAGGAGCTGGAGCTGGGAGTGATCCACTCGTTGAAAAAGTTCAATGGCGGCCATGATTGCGGTTTCTATGGTGGTACGCATGGTGGCCTCGTCGACTGAGGATTGTATGTCCCAGCCTACAGGTTTTGAGGTGGATGGAGACTTTGAGTTTGCAACTGCGGTACTGCTGGTAGCGCTTGCTGGCTTCGGAGTGGAGGTGCCGTTGCTGGCTGCGCTGCTAGTGTTTGCTAGTTCGGGGATAGACATTTCGAGTTCTTCAAACAGGGCTTTGAGGCCTGGTTGGAGCTGTCTTGCTATCATCGGAAATGTGGAGAGCAAGTCTTCGAAGTTTTTGATTTCCTTCTTTTTTGGAAGAATGGCACTTGAGGGTTCTGGAATCGGAGTAGCTGTAGTAGGCTCGGGCTTTGGTTTTATCGTCAATGGGATATGCTCCAGCAATCCGATCAACGGCCTGGTGATATAATAGATGAGCCATGGCTGGGTTTCTATCGAGTTGGGCCAGTAGAGAATGTCGTTCTGTAGCTGTGCTTGGTTAAGAGTCCGAAAGCCTATTGCCACTGAGTTAGCTCATTATGCAGATCCGATAGCGGTGCTCGACTAAAATGAACCTTTGTTGGTATAAATCCACGTATCCTTGATAATTACCGTCCGACCGTTAGAAGTATTGTATTGCCTGGCCTTTCCTCGGTTCTCCCTGGCTGCGGTGAT
Organism: Dactylellina sp. 'tibetensis'; assembly: GCA_036971435.1. NCBI lineage: Eukaryota > Fungi > Ascomycota > Orbiliomycetes > Orbiliales > Orbiliaceae > Dactylellina > Dactylellina sp. 'tibetensis'. The sequence continues at coordinate 570,432 of JAKDFA010000017.1, read as the reverse complement.
TGTAGTACTGTTGATTTCATCTCTGGGCGCGCGAAGGACATGGCTGCCCAAGAACTCTTCGGACTGGACAAGATCGGTGTAGGGTTGGTTAGTCTCCCGGTCGCGCGAGTGTAGGAGAACCTCAGTGGTGGGGACGAGGAGGATGTAATCGGTGACCGGGGAGCAGTGTGTAGGGATCGTGCTTCGGAAGAAGGCACGGAGGAATGGATTCAACGGCATTCATAAGGATTTCAAGAGAGGGCGGAATTGAGCGACAGGGACGATGGGGAGGTATCTGAGATAGAGCGATGGAGGAGGAGGAGGGGAGGGGTGCAGAAGAGATGGTCTCGGTTGTATTTTTTATTTTGCGACTGCATTCACTTTCGCCGAAACAATCTAAATAGAAAATTTTGGGGTGAACGGTCCACGCTCTAGATGGTGAAATGACGTCGTCAGGAGGAGGATGAGGAGGATGGAGGAAGCAGATGAGGTTCCTGGCTGCTGCTGCTGCTGCTGCTGCTCTCTCGGTAAATGGACCCACACACAGACACCATCGTCCCCGGTTCCCAGTCTCGAATCTCAGGGCCTTCCTCTATCCATCATGACTAAGCTAATCGGTCTACCACAGAGCTATAACGCGAGCCGCTAAGCATGGTGCTAGCGGAATACGGCAATCGATCAACTTCCCAGCTGTAACGCTCAATGCATGGATACAGTTCGGAGCTGCAGCAGGATTCAACAGAATCCCGCCAAGTCCCCCATTTGGCGACGACGGCAGATAGCCAGCCCTCAGCCGCAGCACAGTACCAAATGCCACTTCCGAAGCCCTACTTGTGCACCGGACGTCGCGGGACTGGGTACTTTGGATTTATTACATACCAGTGAAACCGCAACTTAGAATAGTGCGGGCTCTTTTGCGACAACCTCTTCCTGCGAATCCGAAAAATTGTCTGGGGAAATTTGAAAACCTACTTTTGAACATAAAGATACATCTCCCAACCTCAATTGCTCAATGATTTGGCGACTTGCTCGTCAATCGCTTGTATTGTACGACAGGTCTGTAGATTAGCCATGCAGAGATACGACTCAAAGGATGTCGAGGTTGAGCTGACGACACCGTTCTCTCCCTCCGAGGAACTGTACCGGCTCCCGAAACATATCGATCACCAGGGCTACCCGGGTCATCCTCACAGGTCACTGACAGGGGAAACTCTGACGGACGAGAATTCTACTACTGGCCTTGACCTATCAACGGTTCCAGGCTTCCCGCTCGTCTCCTTCGAAGATGATGCAAAAGTCCGACGCCTGATCAAGAAGACACTACGTACTACAAAGCTGGACAGTCTCTACCCCTTCCTATCATTAGTTTCCACTAAGACAGGGGGCCAAATCTTTCCTCTTCACGACCAAAGGGTTAGGGGCCACGAAATAATCATCACCGAAGACCACCAACTCCATCTAGTATGGCATTACGACCGGTATTTTGTAAAACCTATTCCGCAATTCCTTCTCAACCATGCCTTCTGGCAGCACTACCTTGTCGACGCCAAGTCTGAGGAGTACACCGCTGCCATCGGATTTGTTAGATCGTGGAGTCTCCTAATTAGAACGCAGTCGGACTTTGACATTGCAATCGAGAAGAAACTACTTCGCTGGAACATCGCCGACGGGGAGCGGCCTGATTACGAAGCGTTCAAGAAGCTTATGAAGTTTCTTTCCAAGTTTCGCCACTTTAAGGATAAGCAAGTCAGCCGAAGGTATCACTATGGTGAACTGTGCCTTTCGCGACTGAACTTGTGGAGCCGGGTCACTTTCACATCCAGGTCATATCACAGAATATATGGTCAATATGGCGCCCTTCTATCCTACATCATAACACCACTGTTGTTTTCATTTGCGGTCCTGACAGTAGCACTGGCTGCACTACAGGTAGAACTTGCGGCGGAGCAGGCGGGCACAGTACCTTTATGGATTAGCTTCGGGTCTGCAACAAGGTGGTTTAGTTTCGCATCGCTGGGGATAGCTGCGGGTTCAGTCGTCTTGGTAATTGCGGGTGCTGCTTTTTTGGCAGTGGATGAAGCGATATGGGCGATAAGGCACCACGGGGAAGAACTATCTCCGGAGGAATTCTAGCCATTTCCGTAGAATCAAATATGTATGTTTGTGTATTTGGTATATGTATTTGTATTATATCATTTGTATTTTTATTTAAAGCGGAATATAGCGATACCTGCATTTGGTATCGATGCTGTAAATCTACCTAAAATGTAACACGGAAATACGTCATCAGATTGAAACAGGCGAACATATATAAACACCGACATATCTTTAGCTACGTATACGAGTTGTATGCATGGTAATAAATCTTACATTGCATAATATACCCCAGCAATCTTCAGTCCTACACAAAAACTATAGCATCAATCAAAATGGACCCACCATCTCAAGAAACCCAGCAGCAATGGCAGGACAAGCTCATCGGCAAGAGAATCGTTGATAGTCCCTCAAGCGAGTCTGGGGTCAGAAGCAGCTCCAATATTTTTTCTTTAGTTATGGCTATTCTGAGCTAACGTGATATCCGAATATGCAGCACTTCTGCAAACAGGACCTCCCACAAGGCCCACAGAGCCATCGGGTCATCGAGCCTGGCATGATGGTCACGAAAGACTTCCAACCTAGCAGGTATGTGACTTTCTTAGCTGAAGATTGGAATGATTTTTTATTTTCTAACCCCGCAAACATACAGGCTGAACGTCCACGTTGATCACGAAGGAAAGTGCACACATATTAATTTTGGTTAGAGTTATTGGGCTTGCTATTTTTCTTTTTTCTTTCTTTTGGAAAGCAAGCACTCGTTTTGCTACAGAGGAAGTGGTGGTTTAACTCGGTGGTTAGAAAGAGAGAAAATAAACGGAATGATGTTCACTTTATAGCTCAAATAATTGTATACATCATCCCCACATCAATCAATTGGTCAAATCCACCGATTAAAAAGGAATAATAGCTAAAGACCTGGCAAGATACCCATAACACCTCGCTACCCTTAACATCAGAAGCAGAATAAAGAAGAAAAATTTAAACCTCACAATGATCTCCATCGTATACTTTTGTAAATCTACCAAAATAGGCCGCCCTGTAAAATGTGTCTATGAATCTATTCCTCCTTTTAAGAAAAAGTCCTCTAGATCCAATCCGCAGCAGCAAAAGTATGCGAACCACTTAAGACGCTCGAAATCCTAATCCACCGTCTTATCTAGCTCCGCCCTCTCGCTTTCCGGTAGCAACATCCCCGCTTCGTCTGTTGATTTTCTCGACCTTGTCGACTTCTCTTTATGATGGTGGTGGTTCTCCTTGGTTTTGTCCTTGACGCTGACGCTCCCCCCAGCATTGGCCTTGTGGTCGCCCTCAGCGTCGCTATCATCTAACTCGAACCGGTCATCGAACCTATCGTCCCATTCGCTATCTTCTTCGTCGAAATCCTCGGGGTTCAATTGGTCTTCTTCTTCACACTCTGGCGGCTTGACCCATGCTTGCGGTACCACACATGGTAATGCAACACCAATACTCGCTGCGCGGTTAATCCATTTGGGCGCCGGTTTACCTGTAAGTTTCTCGCAGAGGTAGGATGTGAAATGGTTACAGTTTCGTGTGAGGACGCTATATGACGTTCCTTGAAATTCCTGAGAGACTTCGATAAGGACTTGGTGGATTTCTTCGGCGGTGTGAGGGATGTGGGCGTGGATAAAGCCTGTACGAAATGTGGCTCCGGGAGGCTCTTGCTTGGGTTTCATCCAGTAAACACCTGTTACGCCTCTAATGGGGGGTTTGAATTGTATGGTTAGCCATTTGCGATTTAGGGAAACTGTTGAATGTTTAAAAAGAGGGGTAATAGATACCTTCTATCGTGGCCACCAAATGCGTATTCTCTATCGTTGATGGCGACTCCAGTGTGCAGGAGACCAACTCCCAAAGTCCAAAACACCGTTGAGAGTTTACCAGGCTAGGTGATACGATTAGTATTGCAAAGTATATAGGTTTGGCATTGCGGCGTACCGGTAGCAGGTCGTAGACGTTGATTGTTATAGCTGTTCCACTCCCGTCCGAGTTTCTTCTGTTAATGAGCGTAGCTGCAGCGTCCGAATTGCGTCGGTCATCCTGCGACGATGCCATTTCGGGTTGCGAAATAATACTGTCCGATCGAGCGTTGAGCTATAGAGAATGACAAGAAGCTCAGATGTTTCTGATGTTGGGTTTCAGGAGACAGGCTGGTCAGAATCTGAGGACTGGGGAGAGGCTGTTGCAAGCGCAGGAAGGATAAAGGAAAGAAGGGGATGTTGATTTGGGAGCGCTCGAGCGTCGGTTGGGTGAATGAGAGATTGAACAAAAAAGCAGAAAGGAAGAGAAGTGCAACTCCGGTATGGTTCCTAGTGCGGACTGGAAGGATAGTATTACAATTAGGCTACTGGAAGTAGGGTCGGTAGAAGAGAAAGCGAGTAGGAAAAGATGGGTTTGAGATGGAGATGGGGAATGCGTTCAATCATCTTCAATTGTTGAAACGGGGGCTGGATGACGCCAAGTTCCCCATTCACGGCCGTTTCGGGGAAAGGCTACCGGAGCCCCGCGTGCACCGGGAAGGCAGTTCGGGGAGGGGCAGCGGGATTAACCTCAAAATTTTCCAGGTGGGCAAAGCAGAGAACAAACACCACCGTCGACGGCAGACTGACTCCCAAACACCACCAAAATACCGTCCCATCACATCTTCTTCGTCAGCTGCGGCAGCAGGCTGCTAGTGCGCTTTACTGGTAGACTCAGCTCAACCTTCGTCGTACGACCCACTCTAACTTCAATATCCAACACCCCACTTCAATCAGCTTTGAATTTCCGGCAGCCCCTCCGAACCTTCGCATCTTCTAGACCTTCTTGCGCAAAATCAAAAAAGATGCCTCCAAAGAAAGCTGCCAAAGAGGAGAAGATTATGCTGGGGAGACCCGGCAACAATCTGAGGAGTGGGATTGTTAGTACTTTCCTGCACTTTAAGTTCTGTCGGATATCAGTAGGATTGTGGGGTTGACAGGAAGGTTTCTACAGGTCGGACTTGCAAACGTCGGCAAATCGACTCTGTTCCAGGTAAACCTCTTTGAGAAATTACTATTCATTATGATTGTAAACTTGCGTCTAACTTGATCCATGAAATAGGCTGTTACGAGATGTCCATTGGGTAACCCAGCAGTATGCGCAATTCTCTCAAGCATGATTCCCCGGACTCGGACGAGATATTGACCTCCCAACTCCGTAGAACTACCCATACGCTACCATTGACCCCGAAGAAGTATGCCTACCAATTTCACGCTCGACACAATAAGAGAAAACCATAGCTAATGCTCTTCCTTGCTAGGCCCGTGTCATTGTACCTGACGAACGCTATGACTGGCTTTGCGAACATTATAAACCCGCATCAAAAGTCCCCGCCCACCTTACAGTCTACGATATCGCTGGTCTAACCCGCGGCGCCTCCACCGGTGCAGGTCTCGGCAATGCTTTCCTCTCGCACATCCGCGCCGTCGACGCCATTTTCCAAGTCGTCCGCTGCTTCGACGATGCCGACATCATCCACGTCGAGGGTGACGTCGATCCCATCCGTGACCTCAACATTATCGCAGAAGAGTTACGCATCAAAGATCTTGAATTCGTCACCAAGGCCCACGAAAACTTGGTAAAACAGACTAGGCGTGGTGGACAATCTCTCGAGATGAAAAAAATGAAGGAAGAGCAAGCTACTGTTGAAAAAGTATTAGAATGTCTAAATGCAGCTACCGACGTGAGGAAGAAGGACTGGGGTAACAAAGAGGTGGAAGTGATCAATTCCCTATTCTTGCTTACTGCCAAACCCGTCATCTATGTTGTGAACCTTAGCGAGAAGGATTATGTTCGCCAAAAGAATAAGTATCTACCCAAGATCTACAAATGGGTGCAGGACAACTCGCCCGGTGATATGATCATCCCGTTATCTGTGGCTTATGAGGATCGGCTGTCGAAAATGGAGGATGCTGAGGCAGAGGAGGAGCAAAAGAAAGTTGGTGCCAAGAGTGCGCTTGGTAAATTGGTTGTCAATATGCGAAAAGAACTCAAGCTGGACAGTTTCTTCACTTGCGGATCTGATGAAGTTCGGCAGTGGACAATTAGGAAGGGCACAAAAGCTCCTCAGGCGGCTGGTGTCATTCACACCGGTAAGTCCTGGCCTTCTCTTCCTTTTTTGTATTATGCAAGAAAATAACAGACTAAACTCGGACTTTTCACATAGATTTTGAGAAAACTTTCATCCAGGCTGTGGTGTTCAAGTATGATCACCTACGAGAGCTCGGTGATGAACCTGCTGTTAAGTCTGCTGGAAAGATTTTCACGAAGGGCAAGGACTACGTGGTTGAAGATGGAGATATGTAAGTTCACCGGTACAACAAATGCACTAACCAGAACTGAGCTAACAATATTCGTCTCATATTAGTCTTCTAATCAAGGCCGGTGCCGCAAAGGCCTAAAGAGTTAGCCTTGCATCATCTGCATAGGAGAATAAGCGAACTATATGATACCTAAAACCTTTCATGATTGCTCCTAAGTTGGTCAATAGTAACTTGCATGCCAAAGGTGTACGTATTGAGATAATAATTTAGATTGCTTTTATTCTGCTATACAACATGTGTTTATCATAGAGCCTTTTGGGATAACGAGAGAACACCACCACCTTGTAACATGCACAACGAAACGCCCCTAACAAAAAGGAACAGAAGCGAGTTCTGCACTCAATCATAAATCAGAAAGAAAAGTAAATTGATCTAATATCTTCATCAAAGCGGAAAAAGGCAGTCTGTGAGACCGTACTAAAAGTATCCAGTACTATTTAACGAAAATATGGCGTCACTATCGCCCACTCTCATAAATGTTGTGCAAACTGACATCATTCGGGCTGGGTTGCTGTATCTTTGATGGCATTCCGTTCACGACAGAGTTTCCATTGACAGCGGGTGCAGAGTTCTCGAGAACGAGACCAACGTCATCTCGTGTAGCAGTTCCCGCGTTAACAGCCTGCATTGCGGCCTCCTTTCTCTTTGCCTTGCTCTTCTCGCCTCGGAGATCTTCTAAGTGTTTAAAGTACGCTGGGTCACAACCGGTGATATATTCACCATTAAAGACACCGACTTCAAAGTTTTGTATTGACGGATTGATCTCGGCGCACGCCTTGATCAAATTAGGGAGCGTCTGATAGATCACCTCGTCCGCGCCAATTTCCTGGGCGACTTCGGATTTAGACCTGTCGAAAGCTACGAGTTCCTTTCTGTCCGCAAGATCGATACCGTAAATGTGAGCGTTACGGATGGGAGGCGCACAGCTGGCGAGATAGACCTTTTTAGCACCCGCTTCGCGAGCCATACGTATAATCTCGCGGCTCGTCGTCCCACGAACGATACTATCATCGACGAGAAGTACATTTCGTCCGTGGAACTCTGTGCTCATGGCGTGCAGCTTTCTACGAACAGCAGATGTTCGGGACGACTGACCAGGCATGATGAAAGTTCTAAAGACGTACCGGTTTTTGACAAAACCTTGGACATACGGGAGTTCCAACTGATCTGCCAGCGCTGAGGCCGACGTGTTTGATGTTTCAGGGATAGGGATGACGGCATCGATGGTCTTGACAATTTCGTCACCGAGGATAGTCCTGACTGTCTCCGCCAGGTGTTCCCCCATCTTCAGCCTTGCGGTCTGCACCGATATGCTATCGATAACGGAGTCCGGTCTGGCAAAGTAGACGAATTCAAAGATATCAGGAGTGAACGCAGCTCGCGGCCAGACCTGTCGGAACACGGGTTTCGCCCCTTTCTTAATGATAACGGCTTCTCCCGGTTGGATATCTCGAACATTGCCGTAGCCGAGAATGTCCAATGCTACACTCTCACTCGCTAGCATGTAGTCAGAGGTACCATTGGGGTTTTGCTTCTCCCCGAGAACGAGAGGTCGAATACCGTACTGGTCTCGGAAACCAATAATCCCAAAACCAGCAAGCAGCGCAGTGCAAGCATATGCGCCTTTGCAGCGAGAGTAGATTCCCTTGAGGGCGTTGAACAAGTCTTCCTCATTCACACGGAATTTTCCTGTCTCCTGCAAGGTGCTCGCAAAGATGTTGAGCATAACCTCGCTGTCAGAGTCGGTGTTTATGTGTCTATGAACTTCTTCATCCAAGAACCTTTTCAGCTCAGCAGCATTAATCAAATTTCCGTTCTAGTAGATTGGTCAGTCGCACACTCTATGCTAGGTAACTACAAATTGTATCTTACGTGAGCAAAACAGATCCCATATGGGCTGTTGACATAGAACGGTTGAGCCTCCGAGTTGGCGCTGCTGCCAGCAGTTGGATATCTCAGATGTCCCAATCCCATAAACCCAGGTAACTCGGCAACTCTGCTTCCGTCCTGGAAGACGCGAGATGCCATACCGTTTCCTTTGCACTGAAATATGCGCCCACCTTGAGCAGAGGTGGCGATGCCGCAAGCATCCTGATAGAGGAATTAGTAAGATACCTCCTAACAAGAATGGTGGTGCTTACATACTTGACCACGGTGCTGAAGCAGATACAAGGCCTCGTGCAGCTCATAGGCCGCAGAGCCGTTCATGTCCGCCAGCAAAACCGCTAAAATTCCACACATGGTTGCAGGTATACTTTGCACCAAGTAAGGTCTTTGCAACAGCCGTTAGCTAATCAATGCTGCAGAGTAGAATAAACCCGAACAAATAAGGGCAATAGAAATTTGTATGGCCAAGGAGATCAGCAAGCCATGCATAATGTTTTGTCCGCAGAAATTTTCTCGGAAGTCTAACATCTTGATATAGGTATCATCATAAAAGCCAGGTAGGAGGAAATTGTAAAAGAGCAAAGGACAGTCAAACGAAGATAATATGCTAACGCACGAACCTGCAATAGAGTCAGTCGCCTTGATGCTACGGAAGCCTAATCGTAATGTTTAGATAGGCCAAAGGTCCGATTTCGGCAGGTGTGTTGGGACAAAAAAGCTGCGGGAGACTAGGCGCTCGTCAAGACACTATTGGTGTTTACAAGGCGGAGAAGACCATCTACAGTGAAGAGATGATGATACTGGGATGGTGGCGAGGAATAAGATCGAGCAGAGATATTGATTATCAATTGTGAGGGTTGTATCGACTAGACCGTTCAATTGTCTCAACTGATAGCGGTTAGAGCGCTAGTTGCGATTGGTGGCGATTCAGATACACCAAGAAGATGCGAAGATGACAATAGCGGCGCGAGACCGTTAGCAGGGCGACTTGGACATAACCGTCGCGATGTCAATTGGGGAGGGGCAAGAGGAGGGCAGTGATGGATGATCATGATGTTTCTTTAGAGTTTGAAAGAAGAGTGGCGGTAGAGGGACGAAGGAACAGAATTTTATGTTGGTTTTTGCGTGGAGAAGAAAAAAAATTTAAAGGGCCATGCAACCAGCCAGCCAGCCAACCAGCCAACCTCTTTTACCCAATCCAACGAGCTCTCCTGCCGGGTCCCTCCACGTGCCAATAACCACCAGCAATCATCAGACTAACCAGTTGAAGGTTAACCACGGCAAGCGCAAGCTTCTGCTGGAGTAATGCCGAGACTGCTCTGTATCGGTACGTACATCGTGGGATCATGAAGGAGCCTCATCAATGGTATTTGAATCAGACTCCCAGCTGCTCGTTCAACGGCCCAAGCAGAGGACTTCATCGCCGTTTTTATCTGTTACTCAATCCCTCCTAACCTCACCTCCATAGGCTCAAGAAAGGCTTGAAAAAGGCTCGAGATAGGCTCGTAAATAGGCTCGTATAATGGATCAGAAATTTTCTTTCTGGCAACTGGGGGCAGGGGTAGCGGAGCTGTCAGTGGGTTCGGCTAGATTGCCGCATCCAGGCGTCATCTTGCAGCAACCCCATCCAGCATCTTCTCGAGATATCGTCAAGAGGCTCGCCTCGTGCTGAGGTTGATGCAGCGCATGCAAGCGATGCAGGCACCGGGTCCCATCAAGTCCAGTGACTACCTCTCGATGGTCAATTGAATTTCGCCCGTTGGGATGTCATCGTCCTCGTCCTCGTCCTCGTCCTCGTCTTCGACACATCACCCTGCAGATTCTCCCTCCTGGGCCTGCAGCCCCGTTTCTTCGCTAGCTCCGGATGAATTGCGGGCCTCGAAATCATGTTTTTTTTCTGTCAGTTCGTTCGATTCGCCTCCACAACCATTGGCTGGCCAGCGCCTCTCCGACGGAAAATGAAAAAGCAAAGGATCCCATTCTTCCGCCCTGCGCATTGCCTGGACCCGCCGTCACTGGTTCGGTTCCTGACCAGATGCCAAACGCTCCGGAAGCGAGCGAGGGAGCCAGCCTAAGGCACAGCACCAAGTTTCTCCAGTCTTCCTTCTCCAGGTGCTAGCTAGCGAGAAATTACAGAGATACGGCATAATATCATTTGTCCCTTAATCCTGCGATAGCCTCCGTATATCGGAACACAAGTGGAGAAATTCTACTGGTATCGAGCTAAAGGTCGTGGAGCCATCCTAGCGTATCGAATCTATAGCTCAGGCCGCAAATGACTTGCAAATTTGATTAACCTTATTTCTTTTAAAACTCGATTACATTTGCTCCTCGGAAACAGTCTTCTCAGGAACGAGAATACCAACGACCAAGACAACGATCGGTGGCTCAAGCTCCCAGGATCTCGAAGGCTAGCTCCTGTAGCTTCCCTTGCCAGATGTAAATACCCGGGTCCAGGGAATCGACGCCTTTACCATTTGCCTGGTGCTCTTTCTCTTTCTCTTTCTCTTGAATTTATTACCATTTTATTAGTCTACTAGTACTTTGGGGTTCTCTCTCTTTTCCATTCGGTTTTCGCATTTCTGCCTTGGTTCCCTCGATCATAAAAAATACCGAGTCCTTGATTAAATATCCTCTGCTGCCGTACAACCTTCCACAAACCCCAAATTCCACAATTCTCACCTTCACTCAACGTTGCAGCGATCCTTTCCTCAACGTCACCAATCCTCTGTGACCTTGCGCCACCCATCTATCTCACCCGTATCTCTTTCGACATCTCCGTTCAGAAGTAATCTCGTCACGAAACCCGCCAAAACTCAAAAACCATGTCAACGCAAAAACCAATATGCCTGCTATTGGGCGAGATTGAGCAGTAAGTCCCTCCTCATCCAGGAATCAAAAAACCCGTAACTGTGCGGTGCGCCACGCGATCAGCGAAGCCAATTGCCCTTCTCGGAAGAGTACAGGGCATTTATACCCCAGTGATACTTTTTCCCTTCTCAATTAAGCCTTTTACCTTCTCTCTTTCCCCCCATTTTTTCTTTTGTGCCGCTGGTCGCCGCCTGTCGCTCGTATCGCTATCGATACCGCAGCCGAGAAGGATCGCGAGAAGGATGGCGCAAGCTCCCTTATCAGCTAGCCGAACAGGTCGCTACGTTGACTTCATCGCTAACATCCGTCAATTGTTTTCGCGCACAGTGCTTTCGATGAGTGGAACGGTCTCGCTGAGTTTGCTGAACTCATTACTCCGAAATCCAATAACCGAGAGGATTTCATTGAAGAATGCAAGTCCGGTGCTCTTGAAGGTGTCCTCGTTGCCTTCCGAACATTCGCCAGCTTCTCCATAACAGGGAGAATCGATGCCGAACTCGTCGAGGTTCTTCCGAAGTCCCTCAAGTTCATCTGCCACAATGGTAAGCAAGACTTTAAGATTTAAAAAAAAAAAAAAAAGCCCCGGACGACATTGAGAGAATAGTTGCTGACCTTTCCTTTTCATTCTTCTTTTTACTTTTTACAGGTGCTGGCTACGATCAGCTAGACATCCAACCTCTCACAGACCGTAAGATCCGAGTCTCAAACGTCCCCACCGCCGTCGACGATGCCACTGCAGATGTCAACATGTTTCTCATCATCGGTGCCCTGCGCAACTTCAACATTGGTATCAGGGCCTTGAGAAGCTTGGAGTGGCGCGGTAGTGCGACTCTTGGCCATGATCCCCAAAACAAGATCCTCGGAATCCTCGGCATGGGAGGGATCGGGAAGACACTAAAGAGACGTGCTGAGTCGTTCGACATGATTGTCCAGTATCACAATCGAAACCGTTTGGACCCGGACCAAGAGGACGGGGCCAAATACGTGACTTTTGACGAGTTGTTGGCCACGTCGGATGTCATCAGCTTGAACCTGCCATTGAACGTTAGTCTTTTCCTTGACATTGAAATCGAAAGACGAAGGGGTGAATACTAACGTAAGATCACAGGCTCACACCCGCCACATAATATCGACAGCTGAATTTGCAAAGATGAAGGATGGCGTCGTCATTGTTAACACCGCTCGTGGGGCTGTCATGGACGAAGCTGCATTGGTTGAGGCACTGAACAGTGGGAAGGTTCGAAGCGTTGGATTGGATGTCTTTGAAGAGGAACCAACGGTCAATCCGGGGCTTTTGGACAATCCAAACGTCATGCTCATTCCTCACATGGGCACGTTTACTGTTGAGGTAAGTTTTCTTGAGTGCCGCTCTCCTATTATTTAAGAGGAGGGGTAGGGTCAGCTGAGGATCCAGAGCTAACAGTATACGTAGACCCAAACCAAAATGGAATGCTGGAATATTGAGAATGCCAAATTGGCTCTCACTGAAGGGCACTTGAAATCTCCTGTTCCAGAGCAAGCAGATATCACCGATTGGGACTGAAAAAGTACGCTTGTGATCATTCTGATTTGTTAAGACCGTTGACATTCTCATGGCTCTTTGAGATTTTTTGCGTCTTTCTTCCCTTTTCTTTCAGTTGTCGAAACTCTACATTATGACCCCGATTTTATTAGAATTCGCTCGCGTTATGATGTAACTTTTTCTTATATGCATAGACAGACTTTTATACAACTGGCTCTAGAGATAGATGTAATCTGGGGGTAGGTTTACGAGATAGCATCTAGCTGCTACCGGAATGCACATATACTAGCATTCAAGAGACTGCAGAGTCTCGATACAATTAAAGACAATAAACCAAATACAATATTGAACGATGACTCTAGATGTCTTGAGATGTGATTTAGGCTTCAAATTCTGGACGTGAGCCATCAGGTCTAAGAACTAGAAAAGATATCAATCCTTCCAGGTGTATAGTATTACCAAAAAAAAAGGCTTAAAGCAAGATAGCTTGCAAATAAAAAGAACCCCGGCAGATGCAGCATTAAACCCCACCAAAGACGAACAAGCTGTTAACAAAGCGAATGACGCATATTACATATTTCTCCAAGGTAAGTCCCCTCCCCCAAAACTCAGCAGTGCCAGGTATACAACGCCGGCCGCTCATTCGCCACAGCACATCATTCCTGCTCCGACTCGTCAGTGGCCCTATTCATGTCTTCTTGAACCGAATCCGGGCGCCACTTCCACCCCGTCGAAAGCCGTAGACTCTACGTAAACCCCCCAATTTTTACATGACAACACAGCAGCTATTCTGCTTCTTCGCATTCGTGTAAAACATCTTACTCGCGCTGCTCAAATTGTCGCTCCTCTGCACCAAGGTATCCAGCTTCTCCCCTCTGTCCAGCACGCTCTCAATAGTCTTGTGCAGCACAATCTTGGTCTCGTCGAGCTCCCTCTGGATCTTGGAGATATTGTCCGCCTGTGTCGGTTCCTGGTATTTGGTAAGGTACTCGCTGAGTTGCGGCAAATCGAATTTGGCCGTCGTATCCCAGGTGTTGCGCGGGTATTTGACGACAAACTCATCGAGGATGCGGTTTAGGAGTTCGTGGGGTATGCGGCGGGGATAGTCGGCGTTAGTGATGATGATGCCCGTGCAGCCTTCGGGGCGGGTGTAGGCGTGGACCATGTATGCTAGTATTCAAACCATAGAATTAGAATGGGGGAGAACCCACAAAGTGCGATAAGGTTGGCTGTGAGAAAGAATAGAGAAAGAGGAGAGATATAAGACGTACATTGCTCCTGCACACTCTGCCTGACACCGGATTGTGTCCGCTCCGCAATTGTGGAGGCAGTAAACTTCATAAATTGCTCGACACTACATTCCCGGATAAATCGTTAGCTCTGAGTTGTTGTGATTTGGGATCTGAGAGATTCGGCTGTGCGTACTTTCCCCTGGTGAAGCGCCCAAAGCTGTTCAGCTCACTTAGAGAAATCAGCTCCTTCGCTTTTTCGCCGTGGTCTTTATTGATGTCGGTTTTATAGATCTAAACAGGCTCTGGGGTTAGTAAATAGACCGTCCACAATAGAGCGAAAGAATTCTGTGGAAAAGGAATCCGTACAGCGATGTGAAAGACCGCAGAAGTAGAGGCGGTGCTGCTGCTGCTGGAAGCCATGGTGAAGCTTTGATTTTTGGAAGTGAAGAGAGCCTGTGAAAGTTTGAGGACCGAAGAGCGGAGCTGGAAAAGGATATATAATCGTAAATTCGTGGATCGGGATGCGAGTCAGACGAGCCAGAAAGGAAATACGTAACGAGGTTCGTCGTGAGTGGTGGTTGGGAGACGAGGAGGGTGTCAAGTGAAGGAGAGAAGAAGGAGAAGGATGTCGTCTGGGCGGTGTTGGTCGCAAGTTTGAAGGGGCACCGCCAACCAAAAGCACAAGACCGCACCCACCCGCCGTTAAAAGTCACCGTTTCCAGTAATCGTAAGCCGGCTGTTCACCTGCGCGCTAAGACAGCAAAACCGCAAAACTGCAGCTGAGGCATGCGAACTTAAGGTTCAAGGCCGGTGGCCAAATGCACGCTGGTGCTATAGCCAGGCTATGCTGGGGAATGTAACAGACACAACACTTCTTAGCAGGATCAAGGGATTAGGATCGCGATTGCGCAGAGATTATATATAGCTAGCTATAAGTACAGGATATTTGTCTTTGCATATAATTAAGTGATAAGAAATGAAGATTGTATCATGTACAATTATTGAAGGGAATGGCTGGTAAGGTAATGAGAGATGAAATCGAGTAATGAAAGATTAAAGGCTCAAAGATTCTGGACTTTGGCCGACCACACGGCAACAAGTACAAGGAACTATGGTATAAAATTACATATGAAAGGTAAAATAAATAGAAAACTAAAGAAAAAAAACATTATTATACTTACCTTAATTGTCTCCAGATGTTGCCATCCCAAGCCGAATACTTTTACAAAAACTAGTAGTTATTGTTGTAAACGCATCGGGCTCCATCTGTATTGGAAACCTTCGGCCCGCCAGTTACCAGCTTTGGTATAGGTCTCGTGAAAACATTTGTCTTGTAGATATTACCAGACGCGTTCTGCTTGCAGAATATATCTCCGTTGTTCGTTGCAAATATTGCGCCGAAGCCAGACCCAGTCCAACTGCTAAAAGTAGTAACAGTCGTGAACTTCTTAGCAGCACCCATGTCGAACCGAATCAGCGCACCTTTGCCGGCAGCGTTGATTTGTAGAGACCATAGATAGTTGCCAGCGGCAGGTATATAAACCCAATCAGCAATGCCAGTTACAGGTGTTGTCCCAGAAGCGACAACCTTTCCATAGTTGGCAGAGCCGGGCTTCAAATTGATTTGGTACCACGAGAGTGGAACAGTAGCCGACCCACCTTTGGCTACCCAATATTGTCCATTGCCATCAACATCGCCAATATACGTTCCGCCAAGTGCTGCGATCTTTACCACGATAGTGAGTTTGCCATTTGCACCAATCCGCACAATATTACCATCTGAAGTGCCGTAGATGTAATTATCTAGAACATTATAGCCAATTGCGTTGACATATTTTGTGCCGCCAGCGAGGTTTTTGCTAAGCATTGTGAAGGCTGACGTTGTGACGTCCACCTGGTAAAATGCTTGATCAACAACAATATAACCATATTTTGAGCAGTTGTATGTCGGGCCGGAAACTGAAGTGGCAATTGCTGGTGCCAGATATTGAACAACAGTGGCCTTGGCGGATCCATCGGTGATAACACTTCCGACGCTGTTTGTCGGATATACGGTAGACGCATAGGGTGTCGTCCTAGTTCCACCAGCGGTGATGGTGGTATATGCTTGCGTGTTGTACTTAACAACAGTGACAGTTGCGGTTTGGTCGGTAAGAGTGCTGCCAGCTGTATCAGTAGGATAAATGGTTGTGGCATATGGAGTAGTTGGCGCGAGACTGTAAATGGTGACAGTAGGCTGGAGGGAGTTTTCGTGACCCCATGGTGGATATAGTGGAGCTTCAGCTGTGTCACAACCAACCTCTACGAGATATGGAGATGGATTGCCGTACTGGACGTAATAGACACCGTCGGAATCATAAACAGAAAAGAGATATGAAACCGCGCCGGCCCAGCTACCAAGCATAACCCGAAGAGGGTAATATGTTCCCGCTTCAAGGGAGACAGTTACACTGCCAACAGGTGCGCTTGATCCATTCCAAATAGAAGTAGCGTTAATATTCGCTCTGGTCCAGCTCGCATAAGAAACCTTACCAAGCCAGAACCCAGAGAAATTATCGCCATTGGAGATCCTGAAGGTGTAATTTGTACTTTTTGGTGCATAGAAATAACCACGGTAGTTCAAAGTATAATTACCCGCGATCTGTGGAACGAACCCATGGGGATTCAGTGCCTCCGTATTACTGCCAGTCGTAGCCCATTTGATGCCCATAGATGTTGTTCTCTTGGTACCATAAGGAGTAACCGTTTTGAAGTATTCCGGCTTGAAGGCGGCATTGGTTGTCGTCGCGTCATTGAACGGGTCACCATAGATAGCAACACCCAGCCCGTCATTTTCGCAAAGATCAGGTGTCAGAGTTTCAGCACCCCAATCAGGATAAGCAGGTCCTGCTTCTGGATCGCAAGCACGTCCGACGAGATATTTTGATGCTGTGTAATCGCGCACGTAGCTGACGCCTTGGTCATCTTTAATGTTGAGGCTGAAGCCTCCACCGGCACCTGCATCTGCGTGTTGAATTCTGAAGGGGAAATACGTTCCGGCAGTGAGATTCGCTATGAATGTCAAGCTACCAGTAACGGCGCCAACTTTAGTAGCGACACCATCTGCATTCGCTTTTGTCCAACCGATATTCGCATTGTCACCAGTCCAGAGATACACGACGTCATTGGCAGATGATATATTGAAGGTGTAAATGCCTGATCTTGGAACGAACAAGTAGCCTCGATATTGCAGCGTGTAAACATATTGAACGAGTGGAGTAAACCCTTGAGGAGTTGCGCCAGGAGCTAGGAAGCCAACAACATTAGAGGACTTCGTATTATATGGTGTTTGGGTAGCAAAGTAGGCGGGATTATAGGTGGCTAAGAGGACATTGGCACTGGCGTATGGGTTGGTGTAGATAGCAACCTCAAGACCGGTATTATCGCAAGAAGTATCCGGCAGCAACCGCGGGTAGCCAGGTGCAATACCATCACAGTCTTGCGTGACAAAATAGGGCGAAGAAAGACCGTGCTTGAGATAATAAAACCCATCTTGATCCGTGATTTGGAAATTGAACTTTGAAGTTCCACCACCGTTTCCAAAGATAACCCGGATTGGGAGGAAGGTCCCAGCGGTGAGCGTAATTTCCCAGGTGACAGTAGGAGACCCTTGTGCGCAGTAGGTGCAAAATTTGCCGCTGAGGTCAGTATTGGCATTAGTCCAACCTGACTTTGCTTTGCTTCCTGTCCATATTTGGACAATGTCATCCATGGCGGATATGTTGAACTTGTACGTCCCATCGAATGGTGCCCAGAAGTACCCACGGTATATTAATGCATATGTGACATCTGGGCGGTAAAAACCATGAGGAGAAGTACGGTTGACATCATCGAACCCTACAACCATCGTTGTATTGATGGCATTGGGGATAGCACCATCGAAATATTCTGGAGTCCATCCGCCAATGTTAACAAGAGGGTCTGTTCCAGCAACGTTCTTGAACGGGTTATCGTATATGGCAACTTGGAGGCCTTGGTTAGAGCAAGAGTTGTCCGGAACAGGAAATTCGTTTCCATAGTCAGGGAAAGTATCGACATCGTCATCATCACAGGCCTGAGTAACAAGGTACTGGGATGGTAAGGTGGATTTAACATAATATATGCCGTCTGAGCCAACTATATCGAAATCGAACTTTGCGGAAGTCCCTCCATTGCCAAATATGAGTCTGATAGGGGTATAAGACCCTGCCGTGAGATTTACGGAGCGGAGTGCCGATTGGGCACCAGCTGAAGTTGGGGCAACCATATCGGCGTTAGAGGTTGACCATTTATTGTAGGCATTGTCTCCTATCCAAACACCAGCGATGTCATCCGCATTGTAGACATTGAAAATGTATGTTTGGGTTTTCGGAGCGTAGAAGTATCCCCGGAAATTCAAGGTATAAATTGTACCGGTGGTGAAACTGCCCTGTTTTGGTGTGAATCCATATGGGTAAATTGCGGCCGTATTTGCGGCACCAGTTGTCCAGTGGAAACCAATAGAGTTAGTTGTATTCGTGTCATAGGGCTGAGCAGTTCCAAAGTACTCAAATGTCCAACCCGCAATTGCCGCATTAGCGGTAGTCAGGTAAGGATTGTTATAGATAGCGACTTCCAACCCAGCATTATTACATGATAGATCTGGAGTTGGGGCGGCGGGACGGAAATTAATAACACTAAAGGTCCCAAGGACATCTGTAGGATTCGGAGTAACGGTTGTAATGAAAGAAGTGGTCATAGATCCTCCAGTAATAGGCCGAGTAACCGTAGTTGTCGGTTGTACGATATATTCAACCACAGTACCCATCGTTTCCGTACCCGTAGGATTTGGGAACATTGTTGTCTCGGAAGGACCATTGGTTCCAACGCTGGTAAGAGTGGTAAAATCCGGAACATTGTAATCGATCACACTGATTGGTCTTGAACCATCAGTGATTGTTTTACCTGCGCTATCTGTAGGCCAGACAGTTGTCAAGTAGTCGCTGGGTCCAAGACGAGTAACCGAAGTCACAGGCTGGGCGATGAAATTGATAACTGTGGCTAATTGCGCTGGGTCTGTTGGAATGACAGTTGTGAGATATGGGCTTGTTCCTACACGTGTAACTGTTGTAGTTCCTCGAATTGTTATTTTCACAACAGTAATTGTGCCCGAACCATCAGTGATAGTGAACCCCGCACTATTAGTTGGATAGAGAGTCGTTGTACGGAGGGTGGTTCCAAATGAAGTGACTGTAGTGACTGGTTGTGCGATACCAATCACGACCGTAATGGGGACATAAGGATCAGTGAGAGCTGGGCCGTTTGTTGGCGATATTGTGCTCGTGAAGCTGGAACCAGCAATCGTAGTAACAGTCGTGGTTGGCCTTAGAACGCCAACTACCACTGAGATTGTACCTGATCCGTTAGTGAGAGTCGAGCCATTGCTATCAGTTGGGAAGAATGTAGAAGTATATGCGCTAGTTGCAGGCTTCGTTATGGTGGTAATGGGTTGTTTCTGGAACGTAACGACAGTGATTGTACCAGATCCATCAGTGATAGTGCTTCCGGCACTGTTAGTAGGGAAGAGAGTGGTTAATCCAGTAGTAGAAGCAACTCTTGTTACAGTGATTACCGGTTGCTTCACTCCAACAATTACCGTGATTGGGATAGAAACATCCGTAATAACGGAGCCGATACTATTCGTGGGGAGGGAGGTAGAGGTGAACTCGCTAGGGACGATAGTTGTAATCGTGATAAAAGACTGAATGGGACGAGTCACAAAGTCGATCACTGTAACAGTACCTGTGCTAGGTGTAGTGACGGTACTACCGTTACTGCCAATAGGATAAAGTGTGGTCTTCGAGCTAGTACCGCCAGTAGCAGACCGGCTTATTGTGACAGTTGGCTGCCGAGCAAATGTGACTATCGTTTTTGTCCCAGTTCCATCGGAAATTGTAGATCCATTAGCGTCTATAGGAAACAACGTGGTCAAGCCTGTGGTCGAGGCTACACTGGTTATAAGAGTTTCTGGCTGTGTGACGAATTTGATAATGCTGATTGTATTTGTCGGACCAGTTAGAGTACTGCCATTTGAGTCAGTGGGGTAAATTGTGGTTAGGAAAGCGCTAGATCCCAAGCGGGTCGCCGTAGCTCTTGTTTGGCCTTGGATATAATCGACAACAGTAATAGTACCTGAACCATCTGTGATTGTGGATCCGACAGAATTTGTAGGATATAAAGTTGTCTTGTAGGTAGAGCTACCGGTACTCGTAATAGTGATAACTGGTAATGTGACGAATGCAACCACGGTTATTGTGCCTGACCCGTCCGTAACGGTCGAGCCAGCGCTATTTGTAGGATACTTTGTAGTTCTATAGGCACTAATTCCCACACTGGTGAGGGTGGTAATAGCCTGAGGTGCGAAGTCGATAACGGTGACAGGGACGTCAACTGGGGCAGTGGAGGCTGGGAAGATGGTGGATGTTGATGGCATGTTTCCGTTCGCTGGCTTAGTAATAGTTGTAGTCGGCCTCGGGACAAAGTACAAGACCGTGATTGTTCCATGAATATCAGTTGGATTTGGGAATATGGTTGTAGTTCGGGAAGACTCCGCAACTGATGTGATTGAGGTAACAGGTTGGGTAACAAAATCAATGATTGATATTGTCCCTGAGATATCAGTAGGATTGGGAGTAATAGTGGTTCTATAGGCGCTACTTCCGACTTGCAAAACTGTTTTAGCTGGTTGCGTTATATAAAAAATAATAGTCCGGGTTCCTGAGCCATCCGTGATAGGATTTCCGTTAGAGTTAGTTGGCAAGAGAGTTGTGGTGAAAGCGCTACTTCCGACACGTGTGAGACTCGTTGCGGCTCCGACGTCGTACACAATAACAGAAATTGTGCCATGGATATCTGTTGAGACTGGGTAGATGGTAGTTGTTGTTGGTACTGTACCCGTGGCAGGGCGATGGACAGTAGTTATCGATTGGTTGACTCCAATAACCAAAGTAACGGGAACAGATCCATCCGTAATGGTGGATCCGGCAGAATTAGTTGGGTAAGATGTGCTAGTGAAAACACCGCTTCCCACTGTTGTCAATGTTACGGTAGGCTGTCTGATGAATGTTATAATAGTTTTTGTCGCAGTGCTGTCTGTAACCGTAGAACCGGCTTGATTTGTTGGCCAAAGAGTCGTCAAACCAGTAGTGGATGCAACTTTGGTGATGAGAGTCTCTGGTTGAAGTACGAATTTGACCACACTGACTGTAGCCTTAACATCGGTTGTGTCTATTGGATAAATGGTTGTGAGCCCGGTACTGCTGCCAACCTGAGTAACCGTCGTCGAAGGGCGTCTCCGATATGCAATGACTGTCATTGGAACTCGAGGATCAATAGTGTCTGTGGGTTGGATCGTCGTCGTATATTCGCTAGTTCCAAGTACAGGTCGGAGAATAGTCGTAATTAGCCTTGGAATATAAGTGAAGACTGTAACAGGGATTGAACCATCAGTGATAGTTTGTCCCAGGCTATTCGTGGGCCAGACAGTGGTTATTGATGGGCCAGCGGTGCCAGGTCGAGTCAGAGTCATGAACTTTTGGGTAACAAATGTGATAATGGTCTTCGTCCCAGATCCATCTGTTACGGTCGATCCAGCTGCATTTGTTGGGTATAGTGTCGTCAGACCTGTAGTAGAGGCAACCTGGGTAATCAAAGTTTCTGGTGCCGTAACATATTTGATGATACTGATTGTACCAGGCCCGTTAGTAACCGGATTCCCAGAATTGTCCGTCGGATATACTGTGGTCGTTAGGGCACTCGAACCAAGCCGTGTGACAGTAGTTCTAAATTGTAGAGCGTAAGTGATGACAGTGACGGGTTTGGTAGGATTCACTGGGAATAAGGTAGTTGCAAAAGGACCATCACCAGTTGCGAGGCTTGTCAATGTAACTGTCCCTTGTGGTACGTATTCGATCACGGTGCCAGGTTGGGCTGGATCCGTTGGGAAGATTGTGGTAGCAGAGGGCTCGTTTCCAGTTTGTGGTCGAGTAATGGTAGTGAACAGCCTGGTAGCATAAGTGATGATTTGAACCGGAGATGTAATATCCGCATCAGTAGCTGGGAAGATTGTAGTGGCAGATGGACCTCCAGTTCCAGCTCTGCGGATACTCGTGATAGTACGCCTTGTAGCATAGGTAATAACGGTAGCGGGTTTGGCAGGATCTGTTGGGAATATCGTGGTCGCCGATGGTCCATTTTCAGTAGCTAGCCGAGTGATTGTCGTGAAAGGTCTGGTAACGTAGGTAATCACTTCCACAGGAGATCCAGCATCAGTCGCTGCAGGGTATATTGTTGTTGCAGAAGGACCATTTCCGTTTGCTGGAGATGTTATAGTTTTGGTGCTCCTGAAAATATACGTGATAATGGTAACTGGAACAGAGGGATTTGTATTTGTAGGGAATACGGTTGTTCCGGAAGGGTTTCTACCGGTGGCAATTCTTGTTACTGTGGTAGTCCTCCTAACCGCAAAAGTTATTATTATAACGAGATCACCAGGTTTTGTCGCAGAAATGGTGGTTGCAGAAGCATCACTTCCAGTGGCTGGTCGAGTAATACGAGTCGTCCCGGCGGTAACGTATTTGATAATAGTCCGCGTACCTGAACCATCTGTGAGAGGTTTACCATTGGATCCAGTCGGGAAGATTGTGGTGAGGGAGCTTTTGGTCCCAACTTTGGTGATAGTAGTGCCCGGCAGGGTAGCAAAGGTAATAACGGTGATTTTGACCGAACCATCCGTGATTACATGTCCGTTGCTATCCGTTGGGAAGACTGTAGAGACTGAACCACTAGCTCCGGTAGCAACTTTAGTAATTGTTGTTGCTTGTTGCTTCGTAAAATAGGCAGTAACCCATTGTGTCTTGGTCTTAATGAGAGTCGAGCGACGAGTGGAGGTTGTCAATGTCACCTTCACAACATTGGTCGAAGTCGAGTAATGGGTACTCGTACGCTGCGCAGTATGTGTGGACCATTTTGTAACTCGTGCGACTGCAATGGTTTTCGTTGAAGTGGCCTTCTTTGTACCCCATCTTTGGACTGTAGCTGTTGGAATAGCAACAGTTTTTGTCTTTCTGGCTGGAGTCTTAGTCGATGTTCTCGTATTTGTAAGGAAACAAGCTGCACAGAAGTGGTTAGTACAGTTTTCTTATCTTGTTTCATGCGGCATGGAGCATGACTTCCGCATGGAAAACTTTACTTACAACAAGACTTTGGAATATCGACACTCGCACGCTTCATAAACCGGAGCTTATCCTTTAGTTTTGGAGAGCTACCGATTACAGTAGTAGTTTTGGTGACGGTCTTGGTGGTGGTGCATAACCTGGTGAGTATCGGTCAGACTATATTAGTATACATTTCCTCTCATTAGGAAAAAAAATATAGGTTGACATACGAGGTATAAGCGGTCTTAATGGTTTGAAGTTCGGTACAGATTTCCCAGGATGTTCTTTGAACAACGCCAGGTTTAGTAGTAGTTGTAGGAAGCGTAACAGTTTCGCAGGCAGTACGGACTGTCTTTGTAGAAGTAGAAGTTTTCCACCGGGTTTGGGTTTTCTTGCCCTTCTTCACATACTTCGTAGTAGTGGGCGTAGCCTTGGTGACGGTTTTTGTGCAAGTTGAGGGGCTAATAGATTTTGAATGGAAGACTTTGGAACAGCTTGTAGATACAGACTTGTTTGTAACAATCGATTTACAGCTTGCGGGGGCGGATTGCTTGCATGTGGATCCAAGGACTGCGTTCGCAAGGAGTGCAACCTGGAGGATACCGTGAAGAAAGAGCATTTTTGCAAATGCCTATCCTCGAGCGGTTGGTATCCAAGAATAACTTCGCTATACTTACCGTTGTACTTACCGTAATTCAATAATGATCCCGATACTTATTAAGTACCTAGACACTCACCGTTGAAACCTACCGTAACTGCTTCCTTGAGAATACTCAAGTTTGATTTTGATCAATTGGCCAAAGGGATACTCACCTCTGCGAAGGTAGGAATACTTACCACTAACGAGGCCGATGGCTAGTTACTTACCACTTAATAGCAGAGCTGTGGACGATGCTGCTGTTGAATGAGCCAAAAAATAAGGCGACCAGGAGACCCTTTATAGATGAAGAGATCACATATCCTCTCCAAGATTAGGATATCTACCAGTGCTGATTCCTCAAAGCACCTTCAAAAAAAAACATTGCGGTATTCTGACTACTAAGACGAATCGCGGTGCCTAGATTATGAGGCGCTCAGGGCGTCTAACATCGCAACCTCAATCAGCTCTTGGGCCGTCCTCTCCGTCGAAGAGAGGATCCTTGGCGCTAAAGAGCCTTCCATAGGCCATGGCGGCTGGAACAAATCTCAAGGATCGTTTGGCCAAGCAGACCAATAGTCGATACTGTCGTTACAAGATCGATATTTGTAGGCGACCGATTAGGAATAACCTAGGCGCACAAAAAATCATCAATCCGTTTTGGACGGTCGCCGGCCTCGTGCGGTGGCGCGCGTATATTTGCTAATTTGGGTGTCAAAGGCGCCTCTGGTGAGCCGGCCCCTTGGGATTTCGGTGATTAGATTGGAGGCCCAGTTGGATTCTTTGCATTGGTATTGCTCGCATCTGCAACTGCCCTTGCATGCATGGATGCATTGCATCTTTAATGTATGCACGGGAGGAAAAATGCAAGAATAGTCGGGAATCATTGCAATTGCAACCATAGTATGACATTATCGCGGAACATGCATCAACAGGGGTGTTGAGGCATAGTGGGGGTCTGTTTTCCCCGATCGATATTCCTGTTATCCCGTTCCATGATAGTAGATACCAGCCTAGCGTATTGGGAGGAGGAAAATCTAGATCCAAGGCATAAACTCAGAGAACAGTCCAGTTTGGTTCAATAAAACCGAGGATAAATGATTACTTAGACATGCTCGCTCTTGTCAAAGGCTCAACTAGCCCAGGCTCAGATGGACCGATATAATATCAGCAAGTAGCGGCCGCGGATGCTAGTCGTACGCCAGCCCTTTTTGAAGCCGCCCACCCTCCGCGTTAGTGCAAGGAGGGTAATCTATAACGATCGATAATATGCATGCCGAGGTGGGTGCTTCCAGGATGCTGGGAGCCGAGACCATCCCAATTGATTATTCGGCTGCCATTAATTCTCCGACAACCTCATCTCCAACACACATTCCGGCACACCAAGTCGCCTAGAAAACGCCTGTAACCTCGTCTAAACCATATTTGTTAGATGGCTATCCGCCGCTACGCACGTTCTGAGCAAATGAATTGCATGTGTGATAGCATTCCCATGTGTGATAAGTTCCGTTTATCATCCGCACCAAAACGCTATATGTTTCCACAAAGAAACAATGTTTCTTCGTTAAATATTTCCCCAATTATTGACCCGGCTTTTTGGCCCAAGGTCTAGTCCCTTCTGGTATGCAGCTGGTGAGTTAATATCTTGCAAGCCTTGCAGGCACACCCGTCTGAGGGGTCATTCACCTAATAGGCCGCCTAATCTTGCCCCTCATTATCCACACAAAAAGAGGAACAGCCCGTCACAAGGATGTAGGATCGTTAGGAAAGGCATCGCCTCTGCGCCCCCAAATATCGCTATAGCGCTAGGGCTGGTCTCACAGGCAGCCAGACTCGCTAGGGCCTAGAAATGCGAAATCTAGGAATTATGTGCAACGTGCATATCACAGGTTGAAAAGCCATTGCCTTCCGACGAGCGACCAGTTGCGGTAACATTTCCCTGCCTCCAGTTTATTACGGCACTTCTATTTATTCCTATAGCCTAGATTTCCATCTAGAACCCTTGCTGCATCAGAGAATTTTTTCGAATTTTTTTTTTTCCAATTCAAGATGCTGATGGTGAATCAGAAGACCACACCATAATGCCACCACCACCCAAAGAGACAAATTACAAAGAATTTAGAAAACGAAAAGAACACTAACTCCTCAATCTCCGTGAAAACTATCGTGCAAGCCCTCTAAGCCTCCGTCTCAATATTATGGAGCTTATCGTCCTAGTACACCACCGAAAAGAATCGCGGGGCTTCAAGCACAATCCTCGGTATACCTTATCCCATTTCCTAATACGGCTGAGTTTGGTCTTCGTGAGCTCTTTATCACAGCATTCAGACAGCCCCGGGCCCCTTAGCTAGTCGATCTAGGAACACGGCTTCTCAATCCTATGATTACCGAGCTTGGCAGATAACAGAATCCCTCATATCGAACTGATCACGCAAAAATTAATATTCCGTAAAAGAGAAGCCTAGTTATCGTTTGCCCTGGCACCATCATGCCGCAGTCTAGACGCCAGACAGAGTTGAGTAGAATTGTAACCACACTTTAAGTTCATCCCACAAGTGCCGTCTATAAGTGGGCTATTGTAAGTTCCTGCTTTGAATATATGAAATAGGGCGATATTCAGAGAGAGGTTACTTTGATCAGAATGCCGTCGAGGTGATGGAATCATAGCGCACGCTCCTTCGAGTTTGGTTCACGCGTACCTGTTGTATTTACGACAGCGATACTTCGGAACATGAGTATACCAAGTCTCTCCGTAAGAGAATTATCTAATATTCAGAATGCGATCCGGCTGTCTTCGAGAATGAGTTAAACGGGAGATTTGGATGGAGCACTCCGGATATCATTGCCTTTTATGATCTACTATCATCGAGTTTAGTCTATAAACACGGCCTTTTTCAAATTGTAAATATGAGTCTCCAACAAGGAGAACACACGATATCGATCTGGTTTACCGTTTATGAGAAACCTCAAGATTTTCTCATACCGGCTCGTATATTCTGGACAATTGGGACACTATTGATCCCAGGAGTCTGCCCTATTCTTTACAGAGAATATTTGTAGTGTGGTCGCCATAACGATGATATATGGCAGTGCTTGAAGTCCTGGCTGAGTGATTGGGTTGCCGAAGTCCGCCAATCGCAAAGCACTGCTGCCTAAGGTCTAACCATATTATGGATTTATAATGCCATTTTATATGAGATTCAGACGATTGTTGACATGAACGTATTCTAAGATATTCGTATAATGGTGCACTCACTCTCGAGATCAGATATATCTATTCAATTTATTTCTGCTATATATATGTAAAATTCACAAATTTAAACTACTTTTTGGTATCAATTTCCTGGGCGTTGTTATATCAATATCGTGCTGGAGTTCTGAGTGTGGGAAGGTGTGGGTATGAGACAGCATTTCATCTTGATTTCGTAGCCAAGCACGAATATTGTCTTCATTTTGTGTATGCTCTCTAGGATATCGAGGTTTATATTTTCCAAGCAGCCAGGTTCTGATTTTTAGGTCTAGTATATTCTTTTCGGACCGTTTACAGCTTAAATCTAGAGGCTTGAACTCTAATCGATTTATACCCGAATTTACGCCCGTTTGCCTGAATAGTTGACTAGTTGCCCACGAAAGTGGACAGCCGGCGGGGTCTAGCAACGAGACTAGTCGTAAAGACAGACGAGATAAACTCAACCCGTTCCTATATGTAAACATTTGCGTTGAGTTGTACTTGCAAATCATTGGAATTTTAGATCTCTCCTTAGAGCTTTGGAAACCGCCGGGGAAATGTGGAGTATTAGCTAGCAATTGGTTACTAAGTTCCAAATTTTAATAAATAGACCATCAACTGAATAAAACTGCCAATTTCTTCGTAACCTACTGCCACGGCTCTCTACCCATAAGTAATTTTCGCTGTTGTAACTTTGCGGCTCGTGTTTTTTGCGTGAAACTACCTGTCAATATATTGAAAAAAATGGGGCGCTCACGCCTTTACTCATTGTGTGATTAGCAAGTTCTTTCAATGCCTTCGGTAAGACTAGTTTTTAAAATGCCCGAAGATCAAAGAGAGGAAAATGAAATTGCAATGAAACTTTGGGCTCCTTATGTCTATTCTTCATAGGGATCGTCAATGAGGTATCATAAAACCTTAAATTCAAAGACCAGTGTGGGATAAGAGTAGCTGCAACATGTCAACGATCAAGTGTAGATTACCCGTTAATTAACTTATAGTCAAGTTTAAATTTCTTGATTAATTAACTCAGTGTATCTCGAGGAAGTTCGCATCATAGGTTTTTATCTCGAGATACGTCCTGTCGAAATCTTCTACTTACATAACTTTACCTTCCAAGATATTGTTCTTTGGTCTCTCTGTTTCGTAAAATGGCTACCACCATAACACAAAATTTGACCCGCTCCGCCTTCACGGAGAAGAAACTCAGGGAAAGCGTTTCATTGCACCAAACACCTAAAAGTAGAGCACGCAAGAGCGCGAGTGTTGGAGATCTTATCAAAGCCCCGCGATTTGGTCTTCCCTTTATATCAAAGAATCAATCAAAAGGGCCTGATGGACTCAAAAGAATTTCGAAATCTCTCCCAAAGATGCCA
The DNA here is from genome assembly GCA_036971435.1 of Dactylellina sp. 'tibetensis'. Lineage (NCBI taxonomy): Eukaryota > Fungi > Ascomycota > Orbiliomycetes > Orbiliales > Orbiliaceae > Dactylellina > Dactylellina sp. 'tibetensis'. The sequence continues at coordinate 542,029 of JAKDFA010000017.1, read as the reverse complement.
AGTGTTTCCTTTCGAATGGCGAACGAAGAAACGACGCCGTCACAGCCAGAAAAGCAGAACGATCCGGACAAAGAGAGGCTCGCATACAGATATGACCAAACCTACCGGGGTCATATCCCTGTCATTACGGCGCTTAAACCGGGAAACTTCCTGGGGGAAGCCCTCCGCCCGATCCTGTTCAAGGTTATGGACTTCCTATTAGAAGTCGGGGTAGATTTCGGGGCCGTGGATGTGATAGCGATAGATGGAGTAACCACTCTCCAGATTACCGGATCTTCAAAGCCTGAGAACTTCGAAGACGAGATCATCCCGATTTTGAGGGAGATGCTCAGCGTGGATGGGGGGGAGTATATGATACGATATGGAGTGGGAGCAGTTCGCCGAGGGTCCGTCTTATCGCTAGGTGACTATCGTCGAGCGAGTCGCCCAGGCCAAAGCGTGGGCGTCCGGGGAATCGGCTGGTCAAGTGGAACAATGGGAGGATTCTTAGTGGCGAAGAACCCGGAGCTGCAGGGGCACTGCTTTGGAATGTCGTGCCACCATGTTCTCCTGCCAACCAAAAAGTCCGCAACGGCAGAGGAAGAAAAAGGTACCCTAGTACCAATATACCTTAAAGCCCTTAATATGGTCCATAAGGCTTTGAGTTGGAACCCCTTTAGTGATATAGCCGTAGAGTCGCCATCGCTTGGTGACCATAGGGACACCACCTCGAATGTCAAGACTTCTCGAAGGAACGCTGAACAGGCGTTGGAGAAACTGGAAGAGAAGTCTAAAGTTACTAAGGAGCGAATACCTACGATAAAAAGGTCCTACTGGCAGGGCCTAATAGCGGATGCTCAGCAGCAGCTGAAAAGGCTGGAGGTTTTCGATAGGAAAGCTGGTGTGGTAATTGCTACCTCTGGTTACAAAGTAGACCCGCAAACCAGGATGACGTTGGACTGGGGCCTTGTAAAGATGACAAACACTAAGACCGGGAAAAACATTGTAAGAAGCCAAATATTGAACATTTCTCCAACTTTGAGCCGAACTAATCAATCTTGATTGTTTTCCGAGTATTAGGTGACGCCTGTTACGAGAGCCACCGGTGAGTGGTATATTTGGGCAGCATACCCCGACTATATGATTACGGGTATCGGTGATCCGGCAGAGGGGGATGAGGTTTTCAAAGTTGGGAGATCGGGCGAATCGTATGGTGTTATAAGTTGCATCACCCATGGCGTAAATCTGATGGAAAATGGGGTAACAACCTCCGAGTGGGCGATTGTTGGCCATAAAAAAGAGTTCGCAGAGGGAGGAGATTCTGGTAGTTGGGTCCTAAACACCGAGGGCGAGTTGGTGGGAATGGTTTTCGCTGGAAACGAAGACCTGCATTTGGCCTATTTGACGCCAATAAAACTCATTCTTGAGGATATGAAGTGGCAAACAGGTAAAACCTTTGTTATCATGTAGTACCGTCCTTACAAGATGCAAAGCCCTCGCGCCGATGCAGTCCCGAACCCCGAGTATTTATCATTTCGTTCGTATCACCAGCTTGAGCCTTTGGCGGGGCAAAAAGCTTGCGGTTCTTGTGCCCCACCATCCCATCCCGCCCGCCGCAACCCAACCGAACCCAAACATGCCCATCCTCCTACCTTCTCCACAATGTCGGCGACAGAAGAACAGGAACAAGAGCTAGAAGTGCTCGAGTCCATCTACCCCGATGAGCTGACCAGTACGTCCTCCCTCACATTCTTATCCCATCGCAGAAACTAACCCACGCAAAACAAAACTCTAGAAATCTCAGACACGGAATTCACAATCCGCATCTCCCTCGAAGAACCCGACGTCGATGTCGACGCAGAGGGATATGAAGCTCGTATGTCTTCTATCTCCATCCACACGCGTCATACGCTTTCCAAGATTGCAATGAATATGCTGACGGAAGGGTTTTTTTTTTCTACAGCTACAATCCTCCTTCGGGTGACCTACACCCCAAAATACCCCGAGGAAGCCCCCGACCTCGCCATCTCCCTGCCGTCATCATCAGACCACCCACTCACATTCCCCGCCGATGAAGAACCCCTCCAAGCCGCCCTGAATACTGCAGTGGAAGAGAATATCGGCATGGCAATGGTGTTCACGCTCACCACTACCATAAAAGAGGCTGCCGAGAATATTCTTCGCACTCGAGCTGATGAAGCGCAGCGTCTACGCAACGAGGTAGCGAGGATAGAAGAGGAGAAGGAGATGGAGAAATTTAGAGGCGAGCTGGTGACTAAGGAAGTCTTTGAGAAATGGAGGGAGACGTTTATCAAGGAGATGAAGGAGAAGAAAGATGCTGAGGAGCGGGAAAAAGAGGAGGCCGAGGCGAAGAGTGGGAGGAAAAGTGGGAATGCCAGTGGGGTGGCAGCTGGTGGGAGGAAATTGACTGGAAGGGAATTATTCGAGCGAGGACTAGTCGGTGGTGCCGACGAAGATGAAGCGGAAGACGAAGAAACGCCTGATGTTGGCAATCTAGAGATTAAAGCATAACATCATATAATTCATCAATATTGTATCCCATGCATATATCCCGATTCGGTTTTACATCAATAATGTGCTTGCCAAGTTATCGCTGCCTTCAATTGATCAATTGCATGTGGCTAACGGCTGGAACGGTGCACTGCTGCGCTGTCTGAATAAACGGTTATATCACCAGGATACTTCTCTCGTAATACAAATCTAATCGCAACTTGTCTCCTCTTCAAAATGAGACAAAAAATCCATTAAGTTGTGATAAGAGTGGGGTCCTGCCACCTGCATATGTAACCGTCTGCGTCTTTGTACAACCAGAAAATTAATAAAAAAGGGTTCTTACCGCTCGCGAACTTTTGCCTCGTGGGTTTCCCGACTTCAATAGCGTTTGTGGTGAGTTTCCCGTCGGCCGTCGGGAAAAAAAGCTCGTTCAAAACTTGTCTACCTAAATCACCTTACAAACACTTCACACTAATCAAAGCTCGCAAGACCTCATATCATGCCTCTCCTCGATATCTACAAGCTTCCAGACCCCAATGTCATTACATAAAAGGACGTCAAACCCCGCAATGGCACCGCAAACGTCCTCCCATCTTCACTATCAATCGGTCGAACCACCTTGATCCGAACCCATAGAACCGTCCAACTATAGCCATTCAAGCCCCTCAGAGTTCCACCTCTCATATCCCGCCAAAAACATGGTCCCGTGCACCGACCCCACCAAGGCCACGCAGACGGCCGATAAGCAGCTCTCACAAGAACAGCTGCACGCCGACGCCGAAGCCACACTTATCAACTATGGTGTCAAATTCCACAAGGACATCATTGTGCGCGCCGAGGGACTGTACATTTACACCCCAACAGGCCACCGCATGCTAGATTGGACATCAGGCCAGATGTCATGTCTCCTCGGCCACGGGAATCCTGAAATCGTCAATGTGATTTCCCATCATGCGGAGAAACTGGATCATCTGTTCAGCGGAATGCTGAGCCCACCAGTCATAAGCCTTGCAAAGCGATTGACAGGTTTAACGCCAACCGGGTTGGATAAGGCGATTTTCCTGAGCACAGGCGGGGAGAGCAACGAGTTTGCGATCCGAATCGCAAAGTTCTACACGGGCAAATTCGAGATTGTTGGCCTAAGCGCTAGCTGGCATGGGGTCACCGCGGCGGCCATTGGTGCGCAGTATCATTCGGGCAGATCCGGTTATGGGCCCGTGGTAAGCCTTTTTTTTTTTTTTTTTTTTTTTTAAAGTTTCCTTGGATTGGAATAGATCCGATTTAGCTCCAAAAAAAGGCTTCAACGGTCTTCGTCACGAGCTACTGCTTTCGTGTGCCAACGCATAAAATGCAACAAAAATCGCAAAAGGCTAACCTAGATGGGATGGATAAACCCGTAGATGCCAGGCAATTTCGCCCTACCGGCGCCAAATGCATATCGATCGATATTCCGCCACCCAGACGGCACCTACGACTGGCAAACAGAGCTCTCCTACGGCTTTTCTCTCATCGATAGACAATCCTGCGGCTCTCTCGCCGCCGTAATCCTCGAACCAATCCTCAGCTCCGGTGGTATGCATTCCCTACCACCAGGGTATCTGAAGGCGCTGAAGCAACATTGCGACGCCAGAGGCATGCTCATGATAATCGATGAGGCGCAAACTGCCATTGGACGGGCGGGCGACATGTTTGCATACCAGCATTGGCCGGAAGACGAAGGCGTTGTGCCCGATATTCTGACCCTGAGCAAGACGCTGGGGAACGGTATTCCACTGAGCGCAGTGGTGGTTAGCGATGCGGTGGCAGAGAAGACGAGAAAGGATGAATTCATGTACTACACTACCCATCTGAACGACCCGCTACCGGCAGCAGTAGGCGACAAGGTACTGGAAATTGTGGTTAGAGACGGCTTGGTGGAGCGGTCAAGGGAGCTAGGAAAGGTTTTGCAAGCTGGACTGAAGAAATTACAGAGTCGATATGGGTGTATCGGAGATGTAAGAGGACGAGGTTTAATGGCCGGTATGGAAATCGTGACGGATCGGGTGAGCAAAACCCCGGGCTTCGATTTGGGCAACCGAATTGGAGCGAGGATGGCAGAACTCGGCGTTTGGGCGCAATTAGGCACACATCAAAGTTTTGCCGGAGTCTTCAGAATCGCGCCGCCGATTACCATTACTGAGGAAGAGCTAAACGAAGGATTACAGATTATGGAAGAAGCGTTTGGGTCTACGGAAGGATCGTTACCCTTATATTAACGTAGATCTATTATATTCCCTGATACTAGTATATTTACACAGATGTGAATAATAACTGAAAAAAAGTTCTGAGTTTGCTCAAATCAAATGCTCGCTATAATGGCTGCGCCGCAATGTTTAACCCATCCGTAACCTGTCCTGTACTCCCAAACAAACTAGTCCAAATGTCATCTATAGCATCAAATCCTCCCAGCGGATCAAAAGGCATCAGCGAACTGTCATTAAAAAATTGGAATGCGTCTTCGTCAGTTATTGCGCTAGAAACCGGGGCAGAAGGCATCACCGTAGTGGTGGTGGTGGTGTTCGTAGTCATAACGGGAACCGGCGGCGCGGCCGATTGAATTCTTGATATTAGTTCCGCGCACCGTTCTAGGCATAGTTCGCCCAGCTCCCATCCATAATTATCCTTGTGCGACTCCAAGTTATCTTTAAGCAACATCAATGTTGCTGCGCAAGCCATCTTTATCGCCTGGTTCTCCGTTTCCACGGCACACCTTAACAGTATCATCGTCGCCACGACTAACAAGTGGCTGGTATATGGCAACCAGAACTCCTGCAGCTGCACTGGCGTCAGGTTGGATACAAACTCGAGAACCTTAGTAGCCGCGATCTGCAGGTCCACTAGACATTCGTGGATCACGTTCGCGTTGCTACCGTTCTGAGATTGCAGCCATGCTGCACGGAGGCTCAGTCTGCTAAATAGCAGTTTGGCGGACAAATAGCAAAATTGGAGGTTACTCCCCGAGTTATCCTTTACTAAAACTGTGCGTCTAGCAGATTCCGAAAATGCGTCTTCCCATTTCCTGAGCATGACTGCAGCGGTCTGAAGAGCCTCAACAATACGAATCGGGTCCGGATTTAGATGATAGACCATGGGGAGCATCTCGGCCAATATTTGCGATAAAGAGCACAGCGAGTAGAAAGAAGCAGAGCAACAAGGCGATGGCTGGGGAAGTCCGTTTGATAGGTTACTACCATTGGCTCGGGGGCTCGAGGTAGGATACTCGGGTAATCGGACATCATAGCACCCCTTTACGATGTTTGGCGGGGTGCCATAAGATAAACTGGACCAAGCGTCCACTATGAAAATGCACCACCACATTCGTATCCGCGTCTCCTTTTCGGACTGGGATTTGTTCCATTTTCGAGGGTCTCGGTGCAAGCCGAAACTGTGGGCGAGAGCTACCACCCGGCTAGAATTTGCAATGTTACCTACATAGTATAAAGAAGGTCGGCCGATAACGTTGATACCACAGAGAAAGATAGTAGAGAAGCTTGGGGATGTGGAATCTTCTTGTAGCGCCGAAACCGTTAGACTCCAAATGTAGTCAGAATCCGGACGAGGGTGGAGTCGGAGAATTTCTGACCGATCCCACAGCGGGACGATGCTCGCATAGATGTTACACAACAAAGCAGAGTTTACCTCTGCCCATCGCGGACCGAGAAGTTGAGCCCGAAGTTCGTCTCCTATAATAGGAAAACAAGGGTGCACCAGCTCAAAATAAAGCCTGATAGCTTCCTTCTTGAAAGGGCCAAAGATTTGCTCGATGATTACACGCTGTTTGTCGCCCGTATCTAGCTTTGGTCGGAATCCTCGACGGTATTTAGGTATCGTGACATAGACAACGGAGCCCCCAGGATCCTCGCTAGCATATGTTGCATTCGAATTTTGTCGTTGCGACTGTGGGGTAACGCTCATATGGCGTTGAACAATTTCAATGTCCTCAGCGACAGAGGGACCAACGATAATGGCAGATCTCCCATTCGAGTTCTCGTCGGTGATACCATTTGGCGTGACGGAAGAGGGTAAGACATCTACATCGTAGCGACGTCGCTTCGCAGTATTGATATTAGGTACGGCAGAACTACCGTTGGTGGGAAGAGTAGCGGTAGTCTCCTCGGGGCTAGCGGAAGGAATCTGACAAGCGACACCCTTTTCGCGACAGAAGAGACAAGGTTGGTTGGGTAGATCGATCTTGCACCGGATCTTACGCTGTCTGCAACGGGCACAGGCCGGCACTTTATGGGAGCGGTAGGGACGGTGTTCCATAGATATCGAGACCATTGACGCCGGAGAAGTTGGAGATGTAGAGAATGTTTGATATGGGATGATGAGGCTCCGACAGACGCTCAATGCGATGCATCTGCGATCTGGGCGCCCGTCCTTCTTATGCGGGACGGGAGGTGTGATAGGACGCAGACTGATGTCAAAGTGTGCCTTGGTTTGATTAGCTGGTGTCTGCTCCAAGCTTGCCTGCTGCCTGTTGCCTGCCCAGGCGGCAGTTGAGAATTAAGTTGCACGAACCAAGCCAAGCTCAAGCTCAGCCATGCCGACCGTCCGACCGCAGCCCCGCCGCTTCGAGAAGGCATCGACATGACCGCCAATGATTCATCCCTCCAAACATCAACAGCAACAGTCAGCCCCCCCCTAAAATCGATCAAAAAATAGCCAAAAAATACACACGATTGGGCAGCAAAAGATCTAACCAGCGGTATTCCGGATTCGCGTGTACTCACGTACCACACTACTGACAGAACGCTAAGAGACTTTGGTAAGCCAGAGCGGACGGGATAGCCCATTAGCCCTCTTGCTATGACCGCTGATGTCCGAAAGTTTCCAGCAACACACTATCCCTGTGGTATGCAGGCTCACTCGTATACCAAGTTGTAAGCCAAGAATCACTACACGATTTAAACCGGTTTAATCTTAGAATAGTGATTGCATACTTTGTAAAAGGTCCTTCCGGGGCTAGTCTAATAAACCTAACTTTTTAATGTATGAATTGCCAGTATGATAATATTCAATGCCTACGGATGCAAAATATATACACATGAAGTATCCTGAACTCCATATCCCGGTCAAAATCCCTGCCTTCCGCACCGATGCATAGCTAAAAAAAGATACCCTACGAGTCCTTCATCTCCTGGTCTCCCTCTTCCTCTTCAAAATCCTCCCAGTCTCCTCCCTCTTCATCCTCGTCTTTATCCTCGCCAGGTTTTGCTTCTCCAAGCTCTCCATTTATATTCGCTAATAACTCGGATGCATGGTCCTTGATACCTTCGTCGTCCCATTCAAAGGCCTTGTATAGCTTTTCGCAATTCCACAGCCACTCTCTCGCAGTTGCCCACGTATCTCTCCATTCCTCCACCTCCTCAGCAGCCCCCCCGTTCGTATTTAAGACCTTCAGTCCCTCCTTCTCTTTTAGTCTGCCTCCAATTAAAAACAAACACCATCCGCCGAGGTACCACAAGTCCACGACCTGATCGTCTTCCTCTTGTAGCCCCTCAAGAACCTCCATCGTCTCCTCGTACATTTCACACTCAATCAGCAACCTCGTAAAACTCATCCTGAACGGGTATGCAGGTATTCTTTCATCGCCCAACTCCAAGTCGTTCCAAACTTCCAGAGATCGTGCAAGAGCCGCTCTCGCATCGTCCGGTTTCGATTGCGAGATTCTAAGCGATGCCAGCGTAGAGAGTGCTTCCGGGGACGATGGACTGACGAGTAGCGCTTCGGTAATGTATGTCTCACAACGGGATTCAGCGTCTGGCTCCATACTATATTTGATTCACAATTAGCGGGAAAAAAAGTTCCAACCCGGGGGCATCCAGCCTTTCAAGTAATAGATAGAATGCCTGATACATACCATAAATCTGTCATGTAGAGCTCGGCCATGCCACAAAGCGCCGAACATAGCTTCTCCTTTGCTTCCTCATCTGCTTGTCCCGCTGCCGCTTTTTCTCGCAAGACCTTCACAGCCCGTTCGTACCATGAAATTGCAACCTCATTGCCTTCCAGACAAATCTGCGCTAGCCACAAAAACTTTTCTGCACCGCTGGCTGCGCCGTCTGGATCCAGCTCTGTCGCCGTGGTGAAGCATTGTATCGCTGTAGGGATATCTTCCAATTCAATATTGATTTCGCCGGCGAGTTCCAAAGCTGGTAGCGAGGTTGGGTTCTTAGCGAGAGCGGAGACGATCACTTTTAACGCCTGCTGAGGGTTTGATTCTTCTTGGAGAAGGCTTGACGCCTTTGCTATTAGAGCTTCGATGTTCGCAGTGTTCTGGGACTGTTCGTGCTTGGCAATATTTTGGAGGACAGAGGCGAGAGTCGCACTGCTTGTATCTTTCCGACGAGTCTTTTTGGAGGATTTTGTCTTTGTCTTTGCCATTTCGATATAGCTAGGTGGAATCTATTTGATGATGAGAAGGTGGAAGAGGTAGACGAGGTTTTTAAAAAAAAAAAAACCAAAAGGTTGCAGAAAAAGAGTTGTCTGCGACATACCAAAATGGGTTCCCGCGCCAAGCATTTGTTCTATCGATAGCCGCATTTCGCTATATGTCATACCGTCATACGACTTTGCCTTCAACATCTTCTTCCTTAAGCTTAAGGTACGTATACGTTATCGCCTGCTATAAAGAACACCTTTCTAACACGTCTATAGAGTCGATAATACCCATATCAAACGGTACCTAACGGCCATCACATGTGGAAAACCCCGCCGCAAGGTTCCGGTCCCGCCGACCAGCCGCAGCCCTCCTCCTCATCATCGACCTCACGGTCACCAATGGCATCCACCAACGACGCCTCCCCAACGCTCACCCCGCAATTCTGCTTTTCCACCTCTACCCTGAAAGGTAGGTACCAAACATGAAACCATTTTAGCCTATCGGGCTTAACAAAAAAAAAGTTTATTACATATATATCATGCAATTATTAATAACAAATAATAACGAAATAGAATTCCTCCGTCTATCCCGCTCCACAACCGACGATACAATCTCCCAGCAGCTAAACACCCTCTCGCACCCACCAACCTTTGACCCATCCACCACCTCGAGCCGACAACCCTCCCACCACCTGATTCCGAACCGGACGCTGCACGCCTTCCTCACCAGCTCCCTTTATCCTTCCTGGTCGAAACGTACACAGGTCCTCACGTATTGCGCCATCGTTGCCACCTCACCGGATCCGAACGACCCGGACGCTGAAATCATCGCGAAATCAAACGAGGCGGAGAAGCAGAAAATCGTCGATGAACGCCTAGATCCCTACAGCGGACGATATTTCCCGCGGGAGACAAGGACTGAGGTTCTAGCTGGCGTCGTGAGGAACGAGAGGGGGGTGGAGGAGATTATACGGGAAAGGTATGATGTCATTCTATTTTGTATTAGAAGACGGGAAAAAGAAACCAATTGCAATATTAAGGTTTTTTTTTTTTGAGGGGACAAATAATGCTAACATCAGGGTGTTTAGAACATGGGAGGTAGTAAGGGGTAGGAGTACGGATAGCATGGGCGGGATGACATGGAAAGAGGCATATGAGGAGTGGAAAAAAGCTTCGTCTTCATAGGATAGTTCAACGGGATCTAGAAATCCCTTCTGAAGGGAAGCGAAGCTAGCGAGCGAGCATACTACATCTCTTCTCTTTCGGCGTGGCCGTTTTACGCTAGAGCACGTTTTGGTTTTGTCTCGGAGTTCATGGCTTTTTCAGAGGTATATAAATAAATGTATAAAAGACATAATTATATTGTATTATAGGCGAGAAATTAGTGTTCCGAGGGACGACGGGACAATTTGTACATAAACTTCCAGTCGAGCATCATCCGATATCCGCGCCACCATCAGTTTTGTTTTCACAAGCTCCTATTGAAATGTCTCAAACAGAGACAAAAACGAAAAGCAGGAAAAGTGATATCTGTTTTCTGTGGAGACTGACAGCTGGCCCGGTCCGAGAATTTATCGTGCGATGTCGCTGGATGGTGTGACTGGCGGTGGTGAAGACGTGCACTCCTCAAGAAAAAGATAAGGTGGAAAGGTTCGGGTTGGCATTCGGAGGGCTATTAGCCGGATACGCTCGTTCGACTTGCCCAAAGAAAGACAGAAAGTCGCTCGATGGCGATTAGTTTCAGGGGCGACGCAGCGTTGCGCCGGGTTTATATACTGCTTTCACGTTCTCTGACATTATTGCGTGCTCGATCACGCAATAAACGATGTTGAGGTTCGAGAATGTTGTAATTGGAAGGGTGTTGCGCGTTGTCCGGAAATATCGCATCGTAGTGGCTTAAGCTTATCTTGCGTGCATAAGACAGCTGCAGCAGCTGCATCCGTCAGCCATCAACCATCATCGTGTAATATGATCCAGTCCATTCCATCACAACGGTCTTGGCAGTGAAGAAAATTCTTATATTCAATTGAGCGATGGTGAAAAGAAAGAAAAATATGCTCAAGTCGCCATTCGACCCAAGAATGGTTGTATTTCTCTTGGTCGTGATCTGGCAAATATCAATTCGATGCCGCCAACCGTTGTCCGCTAGCTCGTCCGCTAGTATAAATCCCCAGACTCCAGCTTGAGACACCTCGAGCTCCTCTCATACCCTCCCTTCCGGCGCCAGTAGAAACTCTCCGTATTCGACCGCTGTCGCCTTGAATGTTTGTTCTTTTATTGGAATCGCACAAGAATTAGTATCAGATTGTCTGCTTGCTGTGCCTGATCACGCAATTGAGCCCATTCTTTTATATTCTCAAAGTCTCCCCAACTTTTGTTTTAGAAAAAAATTATTTTCTAATTCACAAGTCATTTATCCCCGCAAACCCCAACTTTCTCATAATTTTCCTTGTACCCGTCTTCCAGAAATGGGTTTCCTGGACTTTCTTCCAGCCATCGCTCCCCAATGGCTATTCGCATCCCAAACCAAGCCATCGGCCTGCCCGGTCGACCACTCCAACTTTGAATCCTCTGGTTGTCCAGTCGGCCATTCGAGCTTTGAGAAATCGGACATTCTCCCTCCACACGTCGTCACTAAAACTGCCACACTCCATGAAATCAAATTCGATGCGGCCGCTTCCCGCCAAGTTCCAGGGATCGGTGAGCCCGTCGACACATCCATAATAGACACCGACGACCTCGACGGACGCCTGCACCAACGCCGCCTATTAGTTGCATCTCCATACACTGATGAAGACCACCTGCTTGACCTTGACACTCTCGCTCGTCCGCACCAATTCTTCGCCAAGGCACTGACAATCATGAATGCAAAAACCCGCAACTATTCCGTTGAGCCGTACGATGAGGCGTTCAATTGGGACGAAGTCGTCAACGCGACCCAAAAGCTGGCCAGGAAGGAAGAATACGAGTTTCCACAATCTGAATTCTATGTTATCGTCTTTCGATCAAAGTTACCGTTCGACGCGGACAGGACACATCTGGGAAAACTAGATAAAGATGCGCATTTGGAAGCCGTAGAAAGCGGGCAACTGCTCAAGTACTGGTTCGGGACACCACATCCGGAGACCGGTAGGAATTTGGCGACTTGTATTTGGAGACACCGAGATGATGCGAAACTAGGCGGAGCTGGGCCGGTAAGAATACTATTTTATTATCGTGTTGTTCTAATTCGCAAAACTCTTGGCTAATAATGAGCGACAGGGCCACGTTCGCGCCATGGAGGCCGTCCGAAATATATATCTAGAGTGGAGAGTTGAAAGGTTGAAGCTGGTTGTAGAAAAGGATGCAACTGCCTGGAGCATTGGCAAGTGGATCGATTGAAGCATCTTTGTGATAATATCGCGGAGTTTTGTGACATTATAGCCGGCGTTTGAGATTTTTGCTGGGTAGGCTTTTTCTTCTTTTTTTCCTTCAAAGGCGTTAGACGATACCATAGTAGACCGCTTCGAAGCATTGTTTCTGCTTAGAGATTCCTTAGGGAAAGTATAATAGAGCGACGGATTTCATATTAGAGCCAATAGATCATTGTATTATTTTATATATGGTATTCTAGTGCCAAGAAAAAGTCCAGTCTGTAAGGCGTAGGTTTTTTCGTATAAAACAAACATTGTATTTCCAGTTTCTAAAACGCCAATTTTGGTGGGAAAGGTTTGGTATCCGCCGTCTAGTTTGAATTCGAGCCTAGTAGTCCGTTTGTTTGTCGAGGAAGAAGCACTGGTGGCTGCAGAGCCTACTGGCTACCTTCTCCACTAGGTCCAGCATTTGGATTGTTATCTCTCACAGGATGTGACATGACTGTATCGAATTTACTCCAGAGGGCTTCGATTTCAGTGAATTCTTGTCCGACCTGTCGACACTCAGTTAGCCTTCACTCTTCTGGTACCATCTGATAACCAAGTATTGTTCTCAAATTACTTGATCGGACAAGGACGTACATCGGCGAGGCCCTCAAGCGATCGGTTAAGGTGGTTCAAATTTAGGAGGACTTGGTCAAAGGCCTATATGTTTTGGTCACGTTTAGGTTAGCAGTCGGATAAAGGGCGAGCGAGAGCCATGAAGCGAACCTTGCATATCTCCTCTATCAGAGCCGCTCTCTGAGTTTCAAAATATGATTTCTCAGGACGCGAGGTCGTGCTATCTGCCGGAGGCATCTTTTATGGTGGAACCTGTCGAGATGATGATGAACGATGGTGATATTGAGGGGTCAAGAGTAAGGAAGTTGGGGGTCACATTTGTTTGTTGTGTGGTGACCCCCAACACACACGAGACCGTACACCAAAATCGCAACTTGAGCATGTTCACATTAATATTTATAATTTACCCTACCTATGGGATGTTATTATAACAGCAGCGTGTAAACAGGGTAGTATACCGAAATTAGCCCTATGGTATGTCAGGGATATAGGAACAATCGGGTCTATGTTTTTTTTACTGTTTTACTAAAAAAGACCATTGAACCCTTGTTTCGAGGATGTCAACTTGGCTATCAACACTTTCATCTGATGGATTTTGAAATTTACCCGCAGCAATCGCATTTATCTCATGGCGAATATCAAGCTGCTTAGCGAGCCAGTGTAACATAGAAGATATGGTGCGAATCAAGTGTAACTAGTCTTATACTAATTTGAATAATTTACGATCAAGTTGATCACAAACTGAAGTACGATTGTGTACCGAAAATACAATAAGTGTTACCTCTGTGTCCAGCAATTAGTCTACGAGGCGGCCACGTCGTACTGTGGTACGTATAAGAACTCTGCATGAATTTGGAATTACTATATACAATCTTAATATGAACGTGAAAAGTATAGATGATCCCTCTCTAAGGGCCAGTTCGACAGAGCTCTACAGTCGCATAAGAAATCAGGATACCAGATATTAGCTAGATTACGACGAATTCAAAAGTCAACGAACGTAATAAGCTGCTGCCTACGCATCAGTCCCCATATTGCCATCGTAATCGCGTTCCTGTTATCCGGATCGGGGAAGCAACTGCAGTGACTGAGGTCGTTGCATTTTTTGTGACGACCCCGGCTGGTGGGGAGCTCTGGCAGCCAATCAACGCGGGCATGCCAGCCGGGCACAGCTCGGTGCAGAAACGCCGGCAAAAACCGAGCGAGAAAGAAAAGTCTGTTGAAGGAGAGCACAGTCCAGCAGAGCAGAGCTGTGTGTGCAGACCCTGCAGATAGATAGCTAGCTCCCCAAGTTTAAAAAAAAAAAATCCCTTCTCTTGTTCTTCTTCTTTCTCCTCTCCTCTTCTTTCCTTCACTATCCCCTCCCATTGCCGTGTCTCTACATCTTCTCTATCCCCTCAGTTCTACTCTCCGTAAGTGTTTTCCCCAACGCGATAAGGATATCGATAAGAATTTCCATTGTGTTAACGTCCCCTGCTGTAGATCCGCACATACACAAAAACAATATGAGTGCCCCAGCTCAGAAATTCAAGGTCGCCGACCTCAGTCTCGCTGCCTTTGGCAGAAGGGAGATCGATTTGGCCGAAAATGAGATGCCCGGTTTGATGGCCACCAGAGAAAAGTATGCTGCTGAGCAGCCATTAGCTGGTGCCAGAATTGCAGGTTGTCTCCACATGACAATCCAGACTGCCGTCCTCATCGAGACTCTCACTGCTCTCGGTGCCGAGGTCACCTGGACCTCGTGTAACATCTTCTCCACCCAAGACCACGCCGCTGCTGCCATTGCCGCCTCCGGTGTCCCAGTCTTCGCCTGGAAGGGTGAGACCGAGGAAGAGTACAACTGGTGCTTGGAGCAGCAGCTCATTGCCTTCAAGGATGGCAAGTCCCTCAACCTCATCCTTGACGACGGTGGTGATCTCACCGCTCTCGTTCACAACAAGTACCCAGAGCAGCTCAAGGACTGCTACGGTATCTCCGAGGAGACCACCACCGGTGTCCACCATCTTTACCGCATGTTGAAGGACAAGAAGCTCCTCGTCCCCTCCGTCAACGTCAACGACTCTGTCACCAAGTCCAAGTTTGACAACTTGTACGGATGCCGTGAGTCGCTCGTTGACGGTATCAAGCGTGCCACCGATGTCATGATTGCTGGCAAGGTTGCTGTTGTTGCTGGATACGGTGATGTCGGTAAGGGTTGCGCCATGGCTCTTCACGGAATGGGTGCCCGTGTCATTGTCACCGAGATCGATCCTATCAACGCTCTCCAGGCTGCTGTCTCTGGCTACCAGGTCACCACTATGGAGGAGGCCGCTTCCATCGGTCAGATCTTCGTCACCACTACCGGTTGCCGTGATATCTTGACCGGTGAACACTTTGAACAAATGGTAAGCACCGTTCTAAACTTTCTTGCATAAAGATGACTAGACTAACGGAGTTCCAGAAAAACGATGCTATCGTCTGCAACATTGGCCACTTTGACATTGAAATCGATGTCGCATGGCTCAAGGCCAACGCCAAGAACGTTGTCAACATCAAGCCCCAGGTTGACCGATACGAGCTCAAGAATGGCAGAAATATCATTCTCCTCGCCGAAGGTCGTCTCGTCAACTTGGGATGTGCCACCGGCCACAGCTCCTTCGTCATGAGCTGTTCCTTCACCAACCAGGTCCTCGCTCAGATCCTTCTCTTCAAGCAGGATGACGAGAAGTTCCGAAATGCCCACGTTGAGTTTGGCAAGGGTGTAAGTTAATTAATCTCCCACTTTGACATCACTTTTTCAGTGCTCCGTTCACTTACAATATTACTGCAGGGCAAACTCGATATTGGTGTCTACGTTCTCCCCAAGATCCTCGATGAGGAAGTCGCCAGACTCCACCTCGACCACCTTGGTGTCAAGCTGTCCACACTCACAAACAAGCAAGCCGACTATCTCGGTTTGGAGGTCGAAGGACCTTTCAAGTCCGAGCTTTACAGATACTAAGCGTTTTTTTTCTCGAAGAACAAAAAATAATTGAGCTGGTTTCTGACATTCTATCTTCAACACTTTTCTAGTTTTTCTATTTTTTCCTTTTTCTACTGTTCTAACGTAACGATGCGATACGAAACATTCAACTGGGAAGTATAAATCCTTTTTTCATTATTATTTTTATCCTATTATTTCTTTCATTACGAATAAAAGAAAGAAGAAAAGTTTACCTTGTCCTCAACGGCATTACATGGGAGGGGGGGTTTCATGAACACAGACAACCAAAAAAGCGGTTATTCAACACACTGGATTTCAACATGTGGGATTTTCTATATAATTGACACGGGAAGAAGAAAGAATAAGCCTAATCAGAGCCTGAACTATACTGTGTAGATGTTCTTTTCTCTCTTGGCGGCTTTCCTTTTTCTTTCTTCTTTTTCTGTACAAATTCGGCGTCTTTTTTCCTCGGATTTCAAAGCATGGGATGGGAACTACTACTTCATTACTGGCGTACAATTTGTTGGTTTTCTGTTTCAACACAGAAGAGAAGTCAAGACTTCTATATAGAGAATCTAAAAAGAAAGAAGAATATGAAATCTCTCTAGACATACAATTCCTTTCCCTATAAATCTCTAAATAAAGAAGAAGAAAATTTAATAAACTGTGCCACGTATTTTACGAAGCACTGAGGTAACGATATTTTAGAATAAATTGAAAAAAATGGTAGTTAAAGCTAGAGAAAAAGAACATTTGATCCAAAGGTAAATGATTGGCGCTTTAGAACTCCCAGATGCCCTAACATAAAATATATATCGTATCGTAGAGACAAATAAAGAAAAATGAATGTATATAATCCTCCCACGCACAATATACCTCCAAAGTCAAACCGGTTATTTTTGTACTTATTCGATAAACCACCACCTTGAACCCTACACCCCCAAAGGAAAACAAAAGACTTTGTAAGAAACCGCCCAATCTCACCACCTAATGCCCACTTCTCGAATCTGGATCATACCCCAACGGCCGCCTCTCATCCATATCGTCGTCATCAAATAACCCACCGCTCGGCCGGGTCTGGTAATTCTCATTGTAATCTGTACTCAAACGTTTCGAAGCCATACTCGTCCGTCGGTTGCTCGTCTGCAAAAAGCTATCACTTTCACTTTGACCGACTGGTGGCCTGATATCTCCCTTGTACGCTGTGCTCTGCTCACCAACACCAGTATCCTTGCCTGAGCTACCATCGACGGTGCTCCTGCGCTGATTGTTAGGGGACTTGGGACCAAGATTTGACGACCAGCCGAAAGCGGGGGCGGGGGTGGGAGGTGGGGAAGCTTCGAGCATTTTCTCGTCCAGAGCTGGGGTATCAGGGTATGCATTCAAGGATTCATATGATGCATTCTTTTCCTCGTCGAGAGGGGGCAGACGGGTACCGTCCTTCTTTCTGAAGAATCTAGAGAACAATCCTGAAGAGCCTGGCGTGCCCGGAGTACCTGGAGTTTTCGGAGTTTTGGGAGACGCAGTATCTGGACTCGCGGCGCCCCTCATGTGGAAGGAGCGGAGGCGTTTGATGGGTTTGATGTTGTCTGGGTCAGCATCGGAGATACCGCTCATCTTGCGCTGATGGGCGATTGCGCGCTGGATGTCTACCGTTGACGTATTTGTCTTTCGGCGTCGGACAACGCTCAAGATCAGGAAGAGGACAACGCAAAGGATGAGGATGCCGAAGAAAACTGCAGAGAGGATCATAGCCCAGCGGGGGGCGTACCAGCGGTCGCGGCCGAAATGGTCGCCACCGGGCATCGGCGTGCCATTGTTGTTATTGTTTTGACGTTTGGAGAGAGATGCGTGCCTGGTGGCAAGGCCAGCGAGCAGAGAAGTCTCGATCATCGTTGATTTTGTTGCTACTGTTTGTTTGTTGAGAGCTATGTGGTGGAGCTATCCGAGGAGGGTTGAAGCTCAAGGATAGTGGGGGGTATAGTTGTGTTGAAATGTCGAGAGCAAGCTGTCGAAGTTTGAAGTCGGAATCAATCCATCCCACCGTCTTTTCGAATCACCTATTCTATCGAGCGGGAAAAGGAAAAGGGAAGAGGAGGAGAGAAGATAAGACTGAGGGCTGATGGATGTTTTTCATATAACCCAACCGTTTATTTGTCTGTCGAGGCTGAGGCCAGCATTAAAAAAAAAACGTTAGTGTGCAGGTCGTCAGCACCAAACCCGAAGACACAGCATTTGGAATAGCAGCGAAAGAGACATGTGAACCCTGGTTAGCTCTGGTAAGCTGAGAAAACGGAGCAGGTACTTGGGAGGTCCCACCCTTGGCTGGGGCAGCTAAAACGTCGGTGGAAGGATTGAGGCTGTGGCCCGCAGTACAGACTGGGGGTTCAGCCGCACCAGTTTTTTGGTGCCAAGCCTGGTGTAGCCTGGAATAGAATTCTCGGATCGCGGCCAAGAGGAAAGTCTTAGCTTAGGTCTTTTGAATAATATATCTATCAGCACGTTGACGAAGCTGGAGTTGCTGTCCGACGGTCTTATAAATTTGTTTGAAATTCGATGAATTCGACGATGGTTATCCGGGAAGGAGGATGGGGTTATCACGATGGTCGTATTGTATTTGCCCATCGCGCGGTCGGAACAGCCAACGGACGAACGCGTCCTCCTTAACCTCGCCCGGTTGTACCTCCCCAGTTTGAAGGAATAACGTTGTAGATATTGCAAATAGACGACTCTTTTTTTGTCATGTTCGTATTCTCGTTGGCCATCGGTACAACCGGCCTCGGACTCTCAAAACATTGAGATTCTGTTACGTTGGCAACCTCTGCTGACTAATCCGGTGGCATCCGTGCTGACTAACAATTCTGCACACAGACGGCTATATCACATTCCACCGTGCCACTTTCGCGTCTTAATTTCACGTCCTGCGACACGAGATTTTGAAACCCGTACAGAATCCAGCTTTTTTTTACCCTCTCATACTTCAATATGCCAGAGATCGCGGAAATCACCCGTATTGTGCAGTAGGTTCGCCGTTCCTCCAGTTGAGTCTCGGTCTTGGCTAACCCACAGGGGCCGCATAGCTACATCAAGCTGTATCTTGCGGGCAAAACAATCAAAAATGTATGTAGCGCCCTGGCCGCTGTATAGTACACCACGATGAGCCCTTCCTTACTGTATGTTGCGTAGGTCTTCGCCAAAGAAGATACAATCGTCTTCAAAGATACAACTCATACAGAGTTTATGAAGGCAATGCTGGGCAAGACCATTGTGGATGCAAAGTATGTTATCCCCTCTTCTGGTTTTCTGGGAGCCCAATCTGATTACCATCGTAGACAGCAAGGCAAATACTTTTGGTATGAGAAACACCACACGCAATCTGCATATAGGGGTCTAATGTGAATTCTCAGGATGGTTATGGACTCCCCTCCGCATCCACTAATGCAGTACGACATCTCCCTTGACTCTTGATAAACCCATAATGCTTACTTTATTACGCAGTTTTGGGATGACCGGTTGGATCACCTTTAGCCAGGCACCTGAAGCCCATTACCGCGCCGACAAGGCCGACGAAGACACGAAAGTAGAAATAGATTGGCCTCCAAAATTCACAAAGTTTGAACTAGAAATGGAAGGCGAAGAAAACAAAGCGGCATTCACAGATCCAAGAAGACTAGGCAGAGTCAGGCTCATCGATGTGGTGGCTGATGAGATCCGGAACGTCAGTCCGCTGAAAGAAAACGGGCCCGATCCGGTGGTAGATGGATTGGATGAAAAGTGGTTCAAGGGAATTCTCAAAAAGAGAAAGGTTCCTGTGAAGGTAAATTCCATCAAATAATGCAGACTACGCATCGCACAGGACTGACCTGAGTGATAGGCTCTTCTACTTGATCAGGCGTTTATCAGCGGGGTCGGCAATTGGGTCGGCGATGAGATTCTATTCCACGCTCGAATTCACCCGGAGCAGTACTCGAATTCTCTCTCGGATGCACAACAAACACAACTATACGAATCAACCCTTCATGTTTGCAAAACGGCATGCAGTCTTTTAGGCGACTCATCAAAGTTTCCGGCTGATTGGTTGTTCGGGTACAGATGGGGCAAGGGAAAGAAAGGGAATAAATTGCCCAGCGGTGAGAAGATTGATTTTGTGAAAGTCGGCGGGAGAACAAGCGCGTATGTGAAGACCAGACAAAAGATGACTGGAGAAACAGCCGTCAAAGCCGCTAAGGATAGCGAAGGAGAAGATAGTGTTGAAGAAAAGAAGATTACGAAGAAGAGAAAGGCCATAAAAGCGGAAGATGATGAGGAAAAGGCAACTCCGGTTAAGAAGGGGAAGAAAGTAGTCAAAAAAGAAGAGCCGGAATCAGAAGAACAGGTAGCAACGCCTGCTAAGAGAGGGCGGAAGAAGAAGGTGGTCAAGAAGGAGGAATCGGAAGAGGAATCGGAGGAGGAATTAAAATTGGAAGAGCTAGTAGAGGCAAAGAGTTTAAAAAAAGGTAAGAAGGACGAAGTGGTGATAAACGGGAAAGGTGAACCGGATACGCCATCTGGTCGTAGGTCGGCAAGACTACGGAAGTAGGGCTTCCAGGCAGGCCTATAGCTATCGTTGGCTGTACATTATTATCATTAGTACTCTACCATTATCCCTACCATTCCATATAGAGACATAGAGAAATAGCACTAGCCAAGTCTTCAAACTTGAAAGTTGTATTTTGGGCTCAGAAGTGTTGTTTTGGTGGGGCTCACATTGGGACCGACGGAGACCGCACCACAGTGCACCACACAAATTGGAAATAATTCTGCACAGTAACGAACACCCACGACAAGGGCTCCCACCACGAGGCACGCAACCTTGGAACAAGCCATCCTCCTTCCCTCTTGCCAACGGCTGCTCCATTGCCATACCTTCTCGACATCTTCTCGTAACAGCCTCCGCGATTGCTCTGTGCTTCTTGCAGCTCGTCGCTAATATTCTTGTTCCCGGTTTTGTGTAAGCTAGCTGCAAAGAGCCCTACCCTGAACACCGGGTTTGCTCCCAAATCTTCTGGCTAATACCGTGCTGTGCTGGCCTCCAGAATACACGCCGCTTATATGTCCACGATATAACGCTTTTTGTTATCATCCTGACTCCAGCATCCCATCTATCCGTCCCGTCGCAGCGGTCAAGTTCCATCCACAATGCCCAGCGCACAACCTCTCGCCTCGAAAGAGGCTTCTCTCTTTCGCAATGTCCTCAAATTTTATGAGACCAAGCAGTACAAGAAGGGCCTCAAAGCAGCAGAACAGGCAAGGCCATTCCAACTCCATCGACCAGCTCTTATTAGGTTCCTGCTAATCAATCCCACCGTTAAATAGATCCTAAAGAAGAACCCTAAACACGGCGAAACGCTCGCCATGAAGGGCCTCCTCATCAACTGTCAAGGCAAAACCGAAGAAGCCTTTGTGATCGCCAAAGATGCCCTCAAACAAGACATGAAATCCCACGTCTGCTGGCACGTCTACGGCCTCCTCTACCGTTCTCAGAAAAACTTTGATGAAGCCATCAAGGCGTATAAAATGGCACTACGGTTTGAGCCAGAGTCCCAACAAATCCTGAGGGATCTCGCCCTTCTACAAATACAGATGAGGGATTACAATGGATACATCGAGAGCAGACGGTTAATGGTCATGTCCAAACCCCAGATACGGCAGAACTGGACTGGTCTAGCTATTGCGTATCATTTAGCAGGGAATCTGGCTGAGGCCGAGAACGTCCTAACGAAATACGAAGAGACTCTAAAACAGCCACCACCAAGATCGGATCTGGAAAACTCTGAGGCTATATTGTACAAGAATTATATCATTGCAGAAAGCGGCGACCACCAAAAGGCCTTAGACCATCTAGAAGCGATTGCAAGGACAGCATTGGATAAGGTTGCAGTTCTTGAGGCAAGAGCAGACTACCAATTAAAATTAGGAAACAATGAAGCGGCAGAAAAGGCATACCGTGTGTTATTGGAACGGAATCCAGAGAAGAGGATTTACTACGCCGGTTTGGAAAAGAGCTTAGGTGTGGAGGGAGAGGAGAGACTGAAGATATATGAAGAATTGGCAGAGCAGTACCCGAGAGCTGATGCACCTAAGCGGATACCTTTGGACTTCCAGGAAGGTGTGTATCACGGGCATAGGGCATAAGAAAGCTAGACTAACAAACCATGCCAGGTGACGCATTCAAGGCTGCTGCTCAGAAATATCTTGACTGGAGACTGAAAAGAGCTGCGCCATCGACATTTACCAGTTTGAAAGCTTTATACGGCGATATTGCGAAACGGGAAACCCTGCAATCTCTTGTGGAAGAGTTCTTAGCGAAGACTCGAGAAGAGAAACCTGCCGAGAACGGTGACAGCCTTGCCAATGGCAACGCTACCCCGAACAACAGCGTTCTTATCTACACACTCTACTACCTCTCACAACACCACGACCACTGGCGGATACGAGACACCGACAAAGCACTATCGTATATTAACGAGGCGCTTGAATTAGCACCAGATAATGCAGACCAGGGTGAATTACGATTGGGTTTGGCACGGATACTCAAGCATGCTGGAGATGTTAGGAGGGCGATGGATGAAATGGACAATGCACGGCAGAAGGACAAGAGCGATCGGTATTATAATACCAAGTGCTCTAAGTACATGTTGAGGAATGATTGTAATGAGGAGGCTATTAAGACTATGGGATTATTTACAAGAGTAAGCTTTTATTACTTCCCAAAGGCGGACTCGATGATAGGCTAACAGGCTGGGGATTCTACAGAACGATGTGAATGGTCCTCTTGGTGATTTATTAGAAATGCAATGTGTCTGGTATATCACTGAGGATGGTGAATCGTATGTCAGGCAAGGGAAGTTGGGTTTGGCACTGAAGCGGTTCCATGCCATATATAAGATTTTCGAAGATTGGACCGACGACCAGTTTGATTTCCACTCGTTTTCGTTGAGGAAAGGTATGATCAGGGCATATATCGAAATGGTGAGGTGGGAAGACAGCCTGTGGTCGCATCCTTTTTTCAGACGTGCTGCAATCAATGCCATCAGACTCTATCTTATGCTTAACGAAAAACCTCACTTGGCACACGGCTCGCTGGCCAATGGAACCGGCGAGGATGCAGTTGATTTCGAGAGTTTGAGCACTGCGGACCGCAAGAAGGCTATCAAGAAGGCAAAGAGGGAGGCACAAAAACAAGAGAAGGCGGCTGCAGAGGCGGCTGCAAAGGCTAAGGATGAAAGAAAAGGAGGAGAAGAGAAGAAGCAGGATGATGACCCTCTGGGTGCCAAATTGGCTCAGACCACGGAACCGCTGGAGAAGGCTTTAGTATGGGTAAAGCCACTACTTGAGTTCTCTCCCACATTCCTGGATGGACAGACGGCTGGGTTTGAGATTTACTTGAAGAGGAGTAAGTTATCACTAGAATCCGTAGGTTCTCTAATGCTAACCATACTATTTTAGAAAAATACTTGCTCGCTCTAAAGTGTCTGCTCGCAGCACACAGCATTGCTCCCGAAGACCCGGTTGTTCACGAGCAGATTGTCAAATTCCAACTACTCTGTAAGTTGAATTATATTCACGACAAGTTACCCATGTATGCTAATTGTCTGGCACAGTAAACTCGAAACCCGAACTCTCTCCGACGGTCCAATCGATAATAGATGAAACCTTTACGATTGCACCTAAAGAGGGCACACTAGCGCAATACAATGAAGCTTATTTATCATCCCATGGCGAGGATAGTGCCAAGGCAGTATTCTCCGTCGTGAAGACACGTCAGGTATTGGCGAGCGCTGAAGGGTCGAAATCAGATAGTGAAGGAACTGATTCAGAGACACTCTTATTTGAGGCGTTGAAGAAGAATTCTACATCATTGAAGGAAGCGGTTGAAGGGTTGGGGCTGCTAAAGGAGATGAAAGGCGAGGTTGGCCGGTACACGGAGGAGGCGAGGAATAGATGGACAGTAGCGAATGTTTTTGAGGCAAAGGCTTAGAATCATACGGTCTTTTGCGGAGCAGATATCGAAGTGGGTTTATATCTCGTAGGCTTAGGACTTTTCTTTGTGGGATGATGATACAGGATTGTATGGAACTGGAATGTAGATGGGTGGTTTCATATTTTTCTGAGTATATAATTATTGGCAACCTGTCTGTCTTTCCTTGTTTTCATCTTCCAGATTTTCTTGCCTGTTTTTTTGCTTCTGTCTCTCCTTATACTCTTTCGCAGGCTTTTTTTTGGTTCTTTGCATTATCTCGGACGGGAATTATTATATTTTCCTTTTTAGCTACTAAAAGTACTCTTGCTTGTACTGAGATAAAAGAACATGGGAGAAGCAAAAGTATCGCTGTCGGTTTTCTACGATTGTGTTTCATTGTCACTTTCACGGGATTATGGGATTATATATTGAAGATTTTATAGCTATATGATAGGATAATTACACGGCACCCTAGATAGATAATTTAGATATTCTATTCGAACATATAGTATAGACGCTCGCCATCTCCTGTGACTAAGGTAACAGCGAGGGTAAATATAATATTTAGAATTTAATATATAAGAATATATGATGAGCCGCTTAGGCTGGGCACGACCGCTACAAAAGCGATCAACAGAAATGAAATGATAGTAGTGATGATCTCAATCTGCATGAGCTTAAAAGATTTTGCTCATTCAACAGTACAAAGTAAAAGAAAGAAAAAAAGACTTCAACCGCAATGTCTCTCGAAGAAAAACAAATGCCTAATCACGTTGGAGTCACACCACCTAACAAGAAGTATAAAAGACAAGGGCCGGATCCTTGAGAAGAAAAATCCTTAAAAGGCGCCAACCCGATTAGCGACCGGCATGACCCACGGGTTCACGAATCCTCCACTCTCCATCATATACTCTTCCTTGCTAAAGATTTCTCCATCGCTACTCATTCCTCCCGGATCAATCTCGTCGAAAAACTCCTCGCCGTTATCCTCCCAGTGCGGTCCATGATTCCCTTCACGATCAGAAATCGACAGGTGATCGAACACCGGGTTATTGATCTCGTGCGAGCCGATGGCGCTATAGCGCTCCCAATCGGTTTCGTCCTCATCATCGGAAGAGGAGAGCATTTCGCGCCAATCGACGGCGTTGATATTGTGCTCGTGCGGAATGAGACGGTCGTAGGCAAACCGTTCGTCCTCGTGGATCACACCGGTTGAAACACCGACCTCATCGCAAAGAGCGGTGACTAGGTCTGCATCGCAGCCGCGAAAGTGCACACGCAAAGTAGCGGGTGGGAGGAGAGTAACGGGGAGTTCGCCGAGGGTGGACAACTTTCGGAGATCTTGGTAGACTCGGGAGATGTCGCGCATGGCGTTGTTGAGCTCGACGTCGAGTTCGTCCATAAAGCCGCCGCGGGTGTTGTCGAGGCAGTTGTACCCAAGGGGGTCGGATTCGGAGATGGAGGTGAATCTGGGGACGATGTGGAAATCAACGTATGCACCTGGAGCAAGGCGGTCGGTGTTCGCGGCTGCTAGGTGCATTTTGATCTGGCCGCGGACATAAGTGTCGGTGTTAGAGCGGCGCTTAGAGGCGTAGTAACTCATATCCTTGCCGGAGAGAACGAAGGCTCTCATGGCGGCGGAGACTTGCTGGACGACTTGAGCGGGGGCGGTGGAGTGCGAGAAGAAACGAGCATTACCGCCAAGGGAGTAGCCGTTCATCGAGCGGGGCAGAGCACCCATAAGTTTTGGTCGCAAGGTGGATGCGAACGGGGTCGTCTTTGTGATTTTGGATACGGCGGTTCGAACAGGCGTTTTCGGAGCATTGCCTGCGCCGCCATAGCGATACGTCGTATAGTTTCGAGTGTAATTTTGGTAGCTGTTGGACGCAGAACGGTGATGCTGTTGTTGCTGGCGAATACGAGCAGCCGGTTGCTGGATCCGTTGCGAATTGCGGGCAAGCGCTGGTTCGATAGAGGCGAGGTCGTGTCCAGCCTGCGGAAGCCTGTCTCGAACGACAGCGATGCCCTTTTTCACAACGGCTCGCAGCGCCCTTATGGCCTCGGGGATGACCATATTGGCTGCCATGCCGGAGTGAGGAAAGAGTTGAGATTGTCCAAGCAGTTGGGTTACTGCCGAGAAGTTAGATCGAGATGTGTCTTATATAGGAAAAGAAGGGAGGAGAAGAAGGGGAGGCAAGGGACGGGACCTACATAGGATGGCTGAGTAATAGAAATGGTGCGAGGCATCGCAGCCAACCAGAAGCGATGCGGAGAAGAACGATGACGAGGCACAGCCAGCAGGCAAAAAGCTGCTGCGTCTTTGGCCGACTCAGCCTCGCCACAACGCAGTGTGTTGCGTCCGACGTTGGATTTTGCTTGATTACCCGATAGGGAAGGTTTGTCGCACGCGATTGTGGATTTTTATTTCTGCGCCAGAAATTAAATTGGCCCATCAAATCTTTCTTTCTTCACTTTTTTCCATCTTCATCCTTCAATCATCACCATCGTACTGTAGAATAATAGGTATGGCAACATCCTCCTTCCTAGTATTTACTATCAATCAGTATTTTATGATGATAAATCTTTTCATCACGAACAATCCAACTCCTATTCATCTTTGAGGACTTGAAAAGAATGCTCTAGAATTACCCTGATCATATATACACTCTTCTTCTCTCATTAGCTTCAATCTACGTCTTAGACGGACTATATGCTAACAAGGATGACATCTCAGGTTTATATTATTGATTATCTCGTTCATCAGTGTAGACCCTTTCTAAAGGCAAGTCTCGCGCTCCGTTTCCTCCTTCGTCTACCCGCATACACATAAACATATACAATACCCAAATGATGATAATGGACATTTAATGTATTTATACATTGCTATGCTCCTTCGGAAACGTACATGTCGATTCCATGTTTAACACTCAAGTTTCAGCCTTGTCTGATTTTCTACAAGAAAATGCTTCTTTTTTTTCATCAGAAATGTTTTTAGCAACCTCAACGAGAATTCTCATCGACTAACACGTTCCATTCGATGGAATAGGTAAATACCGCTACCGTACCACGCTCTCTTGCCCCTCCTTGGTTCCCACACTCAGCGAATACGTTCGTCACATGAAGAAAATTTGAACGAACGGGCGGACAGTATGCCACCACCCCCTCTTTAATTAGAGGAGTCGCATGTCCACCTGTACAAATATCGGACATGCTGGGTAGGGAGGCAGTTGGTGAGATCTCGTCAGCTGATCAGACACGATGTATTCACGATGTGCATTTGGAGGGTCGGAAAATATCATTTCACAGCCAGATACTGATTGCTTCAACAGTAATAGGTGAATAGTGATAGTTTGCCTTTGTACATTTGTGTATATGGTATGTTAAAAATTCTATCATCTTGTTCCCTCTCCCTTTGCCTACAGTATGGAACCTTGTGGTTCCCCGTTGAAATGATGAACATTTTATTATTCACACTGTTTGATGGCCCTTTACGGCCGATGAAACGGTAAATAAAAAATCTGATTTAATGAGGTAAGCAAGACATCTTAAGCCAAACCTTCCTTAATACAACTGCTAATATCTAGTATAGCCTGATCAACATACACCCTAATACGCCATTGCATTGTTAATTCATTTCAAATTGAAGGATCCACTAACGCATTGTGCCAATGTTCAAGGCCCTAATACTTTCCGAAGCCCCTGATATTTGTTTCCAGGTAAGCTTTCACACATTTTTTTTCCTTATGATTCTTTCAATTATGATACAATGATGAACAAAAACACTGCGTTCTTACTGCAAACGAAGCTTCGGCTTCATTGAAGAGAACAAATCATATTCACTTTGGAGACCTGATATGTATTCTTTATTTTTGCTAGCTACTGCTCCGATTCTATGCTTGAGAAAGGTATCTGGAGAATATTTGCTAACTCATCCTGCAGATTTAGACGCCGTATTCTATCGAGAATATTATAATACATTACAAGTACGCCATGGAATAGCTTTCTTTTAGTTTAACGATAACTAGATGTGTCGCTTGTAATGAGTCTTAAAAATATAACTTGTCTTATCAATGCCATGATAACGCCGGTAAAACTGTAAAACAATGGTTGGAGAAGAAAAACCCGCCAGTAGCCTTAGTTCTAGCCCTCGTCCCCATAAAAAACACTTCTATTCTATTTCTGTAAAGTCATATCCTTATCACTGAATATAGAGCCGTATGCTTCTGTAATCACATGCGCCTCATTAACACCGATACTACTGCGAACACGGGAATACCAAGTAAACTCACGAGTGCTGAACTGTCTGTCCAACAGTCTCTCCTCAACGTTTTGAATTTCTTCCAACCCGCGTTTGGTCAACCATGCTGGTACACCTTGTTCAGAAGACGGCATAACGCTAACACCGTTATTTCCTGCCATGCCCGAAGTAGCTGCCAGTCCGGGACCGGATTGCCGTCGTCTGCCCCCTGGGCTTGTAAGATCGTTCTCTAGGTCTTGAAACGTCGCAGATGCTGTGGACGCCGACGTCTGAAGGGTTGGTGCCGCGGAACCGCTGCCGCCTGTTGGGTAGGATGTTGCCCCGATAGTACGCGAGACGTATGGAGTATTATCCTGTGATTGAGGAGGGGTCTTGAGGTCTAGATGTGCGGGGAGAGAGGGGATGTGTGGGTTTGCGCTGGCGTTGACGGGCGTGGAGGGCGAGGAGGGGGTGGAGGAAGTCATATCCTCGTCATCTAGTGCTTGTTAGCCGTAATTTTACGAGTTGAAGGTTAGTACAAGTTTAATTACCTGATAGATTTCGCGACATTGTGATATGAATATGGCGATTCTACGGTCACTATCGAAGTTTGGGGAGAAATATAGTTGAGCTGATGGTTTTGGTGGAGGATGTAGTCAGTCTAGGAGCTGTGCAGCTACGAGTGAGCTTTGGTGCTTTGCGCTTTTTGCAGCTATCCTTTGGTTGTCAAGTCTCGCCCCACCAATACAATAACATCATCCTCAAAACATCATCAGAACCTCAAATGGCCACCTCCCCGTCGTACCAAAATACTCCCCCGTTACCCCCGTACTACGATCCATCATCGAGTATCCCTCCACCTCCACCGCCGAAACCCAACTCGAACAATGCCTCTCGCTCGGGTACGCCTTACAATCCCTCACAATTCGCCCCGCCATCACAGCAGCAGCAACAGCAGCAACAGCAACAACTAGGTGGAACATCCCCACATCCAGCGCCAACAGAGCTATTCATACCTAGCGTCCTTCACGACAAATCGTACAGCATCCCTTCAGCTTAGATTATTCGTAGTTGTAATTCTAACTGCTTTTAATAGTCGCGACGACCTCCTCCATATACTCCACTCTCAGCACCTCCTCGATGCACTCTACCTCGCACATCATCCCTCTTCACCACAGAACCTCGCAGCATTAAACACCGCCCTCTCTGCGAATACTGCTCGCGCGAAGCATCTGCAATCTCTTTCCAGCGTTGTTGACCACCAACGCGCAACTACATCTTCCGCCCTCTTGAAAACAAGGCAGCTAGAACGTTCATGGCGGGATAAAGAGAATGAGATGGATGTGGCGCTGAACCGATTTTCGGCCAGGGCGCTGCATGCCAGGCTAGGGCAGGCGGTGGGTGAGGCCGATGCGGTCAGTAGAGCGCTTGAAGAGAGCTTTTTAGAAGATGATGGGCTGGGAGATGCGGATGGAGAGTTTAGTGGAGCAGGGGGTGGGCACAGCTTAGGCAAAGGTAGCATTAAGGCAAGTAAGGATGTCGATAACTTTGTAAAGAGTTACAGAGGAGTTCGGGCTTTGTATCACCTGAGGAAGGAGAGGAAAGAACGGTGGGATGAGAATCGGGTTGGCGGATGGAGATGATTTGAGGATGTGAATTTCCTAGATATTTGGTAAGATAGGCGTTTGTGTGGAACAGTCTACGTATTTAGCGGGGTCTCTAATTATTTACTATAAGAAACGTACAATTCATAATAAGCTATGCTAACCTTCCTTGATATCTCTCTGCTATTACTTTCCTATCCAATGCTATGCCATGCAATTATCGCTAATATCATAAATCTTTGCCATTACAACTTCAAGACTCCCTTTGCTCTGTTCCACATCTCTTAATGAAGCATCCAGACGCCTAACGCTATTGTTTCGTTCGTAAACTTCTGTTCGCAATCAAAAAAACTGCGGTGCGATATCGCCATTGTTCAGACTACTTGGCCTCCCAGAACTTTCTCAAACACTATAGAATTCGAGGCATCTGTAACCGTTCCAACATCGTAGCATGCAAACGTGATCTCCTTCCACCAGCCACCTTGGAACTCTGACTCTTGAAGAACTCTTAAAAACATTTCTGCGACAGCTTTGCTGGGGTTCCTGAATACACCACAGCCAAGAGCTCCAAGAATCAATCGTCGATGACCATTTAGCCCTGCAATTCGCAGCATTTGACGTATCTTGATTTCCATCCTAATTTCATCTTGATCAGAAGCGTAAGTGAGACCATCGCTCGAAGGTTTAAGTTTAGGTTGATAGACGGCCGCAATGCTGATTATTGCAATTACCGGTAGCGGAGGACCAGGTAACTTCAAGTTATTTGCATCTCTTAGTGCGTTTTTGGCAGCATGCGCATCTAAGATCGCTTGCGCTCTTTCCATGTTCTCATATATTCCAGGATCAGTCGGGTCCGCCGGATCCCCAGGTAACAATTTTTTATATATAGCAACAAAAGGTGAGTAGATACCCTCGGTCATGGACATGGGGTAAAAATCGTTGGGCAAAGTTTCCCATAAAGTGGATCTAGAAGAAATTGCTTAGAAAATTTCAAAGAAATTGGATGATATGACACTTCAGATATCTCCTACCTATGCATCAGAGCTTCTTCCTGAGCAACGGATCCATTTAAAAACCCGCCTATATATATTATGTGTATTAGCGACGTTTCTATGTTAGTCACTGGCCCGAAGAGACGTACCTCCTTTATTATCCTCGTTGGCCATGTTGAGGCAAATAACCCCATTATCAGTGTGATACATATCTGGCTCAGTGTTTCCTTGACTTCTTGCAATCTCCATCTGGCTTTGTTCATAATTGTGACGTTTGTGCATTTCCTCTGCACAGACCAAGGTATCTTGGTTTACTACTCTGATTCGGCATCCAAGCTTGCCTGCTTCAGGGTCACCAGGGGGCAGCCTGTACCCAGGACAGTACGATTTGCTAAGAGGTTTGATATCTAGCGCATTATACAAGAATCCTTTAGTGCTTTCTTTAAAAATCGCCTTTGCAATCCTCGGGCTTTCCGCCTTGACAACAGCTGCATTTGCTTTGTTCAAAATTACTAGTCTTCCTATTTGAATGGTTAGGCTTTAATTCCAGACTTAGATTCAACAGGAAGCCTTTGACTTACCCCTTAACCCTCCCGCGGCTCGCAACATGCTCGACGTCCCCATATAGAACGCTGGTCCATCTAGCATTTCAGTATCCGTGGGTTGTGACGACCCTTCCTCCTTCTCTTGATTTCCATCCAAGCGATATCCTCTATCCGAATATCTTTCCCGGTCTCTATTTCGGTCCCTATCTCGATCTCGACCTCTGTTGCGATCACGATCTCTATCATGATCTCGGTGTCCCCTAAGCCCGGAGCTACTACTCTGACTTGGGCGGGAGGAGGAACTGTGCCGGTTTCGAATGGGTCCAGAAGACGACTCTCCACGGTGCAAGCTGCTGCTTCCGTTGCTGCTACCCCCACGGCTGTCTCTATGACTGCCTCTAGTGTCGCCGCCACTACTACTACCACGGCCGCTTCCTCGGTTGCGAAACATGTCCATAATGTTAAGCTGGACATACCGCTCGCCTTGGGGGATCTTGCCGTCCGACATACCGACTACGAGAGAATTCCAGAACGTGATCCTTAACAACGAAATATGTGAGATTTCCTAGTCCGAGTACAGATAACAAAAACGCGATAATGCTCCTGGTTTAAAAGCCGTGAGCAATAGGAGGATAAGTCGGTCAAGTGGCCGTCGATGGGTGAGAGGAGGAAGAAGTGCAAGGCAGACTCATGACGGGAGGAAGAAGCCGACTGGCGCCACAATATGATAACAGCAGTATACAGGAACGCAAGACCAAAGGCTAAAAAAAAGATTACAGCGCTCGTCGATGGAACGCTTCAAACCTCTTTGTTTGCATGGAGTATAATTCGTCGTGACATCCTGTCGATGCGATAGTCGAGCGTGGTCAAAGGAAACAACCCGCGACCCTTGTCTGTCATCCCGGGTTCGGGTCCCGCTTCCCTGTGACCACGGGATGCCCACGGGAAGCACCGGGGAAGTTCCAACATCCCGCAACGCATCAAAATTGTCCTTCGCCAGCTCATCCGAACATGACTGGCTAGCAAAACTTCGCACTTTACCCCTCCTCCCCCTCATCAGAACATCCCATCTCTCACGAGAAGCTCTTCCCGCTATGATTCAGGTCACTCAATCAAGTACTTGCGACTCCGTATAGCCCGTATCCTTGTTATCGCTCTCGCTCACATGCCAGGTTTCATCCTGTTCCGCGAGCCATATGGCCCGCACCCGCTGCAGACGATGGATCTCCATCTTCCATCTTACAAGATGCGCACCCTCGACGATAAGATGTGGATCATGTTAGACAGTCCCTTAGCTTACCACTCGTCTCTTTCTCTTTCCGTTGCCAACTGACCCGAAAGCTTTATTCACGGCGGCGGCTGGCGCGACCCCTCAAACACAAAGTCGGATGCGACACATCTTCTCCATGCCCTCATCCACACTCCTCAGAACACTACCCTCTGCGGCGCAACCTTAAATTATCGTCTCTCGCCCTCCGTCAAATCACCTGAGAACAATGCTCGTCACCCAGACCACATCGCCGATATTTTGTCAGCCATAACTTTCCTCCAACACCGCTATCAGTTCGGCCGAAACTACATTCTCGTTGGGCACTCTGCCGGTGCTACACTAGCATTACAATCTCTTCGCTCGATATTCAACGGGAAGAATGTCGAGTCCATAATCCCTGCTGCGGAACCGTTTCTCCCTGGTGGCCTTCCTCGTGCCGTAGTCTGCACGGAAGGTATCTACAGCCTACCGGATTTGGTAGACGAGTATCCTGACTATCTCTCCTTCGTTCAAAACGCATTCGGCCAGCCCTCGCAGCTGTGGTTTGATGCTAGTCCTGCCTGTCTGCCTGGTTGGAAGAGCGAGTATGATGGTAGGATTGTTCTTTTGCAGAGCACCGAGGATGAACTGCTGTCATTAAGACAGGCTACCGGTTTTGTGAGAGTTTTAGAATCGGAAGGTGTGAGAGTCGATGTGGAGATTGTGGGAGGGAAGCATGACGAGGTGTTCAAGCGAGACGAGTTGGTCGTAATTGTAAAGAAAGTACTTGGAGAACTAAAGGTTTGGCTTACTTCCTATCAGGTATTACAGTGCGTGTTTACTAAATTTTCACCTCACAGATGGATATGAAAGAACTTATCGCGGCGTTAGATTTTTAAGAGCTGGAATCTCCACAAAATAGCTTCCATAAGCACATATAGCTAAGAGTACGAGCTAGAATTTATCATCAGATGTAAATTTGCTTAGATTCTAGATATTCTAATTTCTCTGCAGGGTATTAGCGATGCTTCATAGCGTATGTCTCCGTCATCCCATATAATGATAATAAACCCCTTCCCAACCTCTGAGAAATCCAAGCGAGCACTTTTATGGAGGTAAAAGTCAGCCAACCAGAGGTCTAACAGCTGTGCATGGACAGCGGCATGAGTGTTATTACCTTCGCATAGGATGTAGCAATAAGTCCGGTTAGTCCTAAATCATAAACCGTAAAGCCAGACCCCAAAACACCAAGAACGGATCACACATCTAATACTAGAAGACCGCAGTTTTATTTGCGAGCCAGGGAGGGAGCAAGACCAGGGACACCAGCATCTAAAGATATAAGTTAGTATTTCCGCAGAATTAGCCCTCGAGTAGAAAACAACTTACATCTTTGCTCTCTCTCAGTCTTGAAGAATAATTGTAGGAAGAATTCTTTCGTGTCCTTATCGTAATGTGTCCAGAACTTTCCAGGAGTTCTGTCCACCTCTCTCGCCTGTAGCTTGAATGCAACGGTTTCGTACGGCTCCGCCGCAACCAACAGGTACTGGTAGTCTTTATCTGGTGGCTGCTCAACCTTCTGTTCGAATGCGCTCATGAATCGATATCGCGGATGGATTTCTGTCCCAATCTCAGGGTACTGCAGTTGAAATAACAGCCCCTGTTGTCGGGTAACTGGATCTCGGCATTTCGTAATCTTGTATCCCGGTCGACCAATCTTCAGTAGGTTCTTCTTGACGGCGATTTGTTGCCCGATCATACCAGCAGGGAGACCAGTGATTCTATCAATATTCTTCCCTTCTCGTTGTTCCTTGGCCGCGCGACGGGAGAGATTTGTCTGATGCTTTCGGCCCTGTGTGTGGGCGAGATACGAGCCATCGTTCTGATGAACAGTAAGACACAGACGACATTCGAATGATCCGACGTGATTCTTAAAGAAATACGGGTCTTTATCGAGATCGATTGTTTCGAGGGCGAGACGACGAAGACGTTCGCGACGGTCAGCGTTTGTGGCGGAATGTGAGGCGACGCCACCACCGCCGAATTTAGAGCCCTGGAAAGGATGCAAGTTAATATCTGAAGATAGGTCAGCTGGGGAAATGGTGGTGCAGACTTACGACTCTGTTTTGCTGATCGAATCCACCCATTGTGCGCGACGATGTGGATGAGTCTGTGTGGTGTAAATGAGAACGATGAAGGAAGGTTGTCGCGCGAGTTTGAACATTCTCAAGCTGCAGCATCAGCCGAGACAAACAAATACCCCATCACGAGATCCAGTCTTTAGCATCCTCACCCCAACACACGAGCCTCCAAGCTACTCGAGCTGCGTCTAAGCGACAAACTTCAACCAGAACATCAAGATGGATTGACGACAACCGAATCTGATAGATGTGGAGCAAGAAAGTGAGATGATGGCACATGGTTACACAGTGCCAATGGTATATATTACGCCTATCTCGTATGAACGATACCAAAATCGGAGTTCAATCAACCATTAATTTGTGCTATCTACAAAACGATGGCTGAGCGCTCCTTAATACCCAACCCCTCGCTCGTCGCCATTCTCTTCGTAATACGGGATTCTGCAGGCGGTAATCTCGTCTTTCATTATCCTCCACAGCCTCGCGCTGAGACCACTCATAATACCTCAACCTGGAGGATTGGCGAGACGAATACCGACTATACATCTTCAAACTCGAGTTTCTCATCTTCCTCGGATGATGACGATGAAGATGATCGAAAGTCAAGATCTACAGTTAGATATGGTGGAGTAATGACCGAGAGGTCGGCAGTAACTTCACAGCGAAGTCGCTCGTATGACCAGCGGTCGTCAAGAAGGCGGAGGGATTCAGACCACGACTATGATGAAGAAGATGAGGACGATGATGATGGCGAAGCTGCTGGCGCTGAGTGGGAACATGTGCTTGGTTTTAGACACGATGTGCTCGCCAGACTACTAAGCGTCCCGAGGGCGCTATCAAAGACACGATTTGAGCTATCAGTCGACCACTTTGTGTATTTGGGATATCCGTGCTACAGCAGAGCAGACGGGACATGGCAGCGAAGAAAACGAGATAAGAAGCCCAAAGCTGATCTCTCTAATAGCGGAACAAAAGACCAACAGCCAGTCAGTGACGCCGACAACGAGGAAGATGATACGAAAGGCAACGATGCGGACGACGAAGACACCGAAGCTATCATTTTGTCCCGATCAAAAAGCCCTGTCCCTCCTCAGCTTGAAAGGAAGAAAATCAAACAGGAACCGAAAAAGGTTGTTGAGCCGACCCCAAGCAAACTTAACATGTTCCATGTCGTCTTTGTCATGAATCCACCTCAGTTGGAGTACCATTCGCGGATGAGCGACATGTACGACGTTGCGAAGCAGTTTACCATGGCGCTCAAGACCCAGCAGTCAGATGACGACTATGTGGCTCGGGAGGCTTATCGAATCATTGAAATGCGAGAGCGTGGTGAAAAACGAGGAGAGCCAATGCACGACTTGTGGCAGAGGATCTTACGAGAGAGCACACTGGCGACTGCAATTGCAACGCTGTATCAGGGTATATCTGCATCGAAGATTGCACACGTCAAGGTTAATGACTTCGATTTTGCCTTGCAAATACCAATCATGATGGAAACTGCCATTTTACCCTCGATATCGGAGCCCCAGCTTCCTGGTATGCATCTGACAACCCTCCGCACATTGGGACCAACACCTTCTGAAGACGAAGATGCACTCTTAACACCCCACTTCGCACTTCTATTCCTTGAAGATGTAGAGGATATTATCAAGGAGATCATCCTTGACAGCGATCAGGATCAGACATCTTTGAGCGCCTCCTTTGTACAATTCATACAGAACTGCAAACCTACAGTCTCTTTTGCGCAAATGCTCTCAGCTTCCTCGCCCAACGGTATCCTGCACCCAGAGAACCCAGAGTATCAATACGTGGAATACTTTGCGCGGCACTTGATATATTGGCGCAAGGCACGTGCCATTTTGCCGTTGCATTATCGAAGATACTATATTGTCTCTCCCAACGCCGATATGAAACGTCTGGTTTCTCAATCCATCGTATTTAGCAAACTGTTTCCTGCTCTCCCCTCTCTTCCTAAAATGTTATCGCTACTCTCAGGGAAGCCACGCCCTTATTCCGCGTATATTCCTTCAAAAGATCATAGACAAGCATATATGGACATTTTGGCATGGTTAATGCGTTACGGATGGGTAACGAATCTTCTCACATTCGCATATCTCAAGATCCCAAAGGATATTAAGATTGCCGTTCGAGAACGCCAGGCTAGAGAACAGGCAGAAGCTGCGGTGGAAATGATACAAGCCGCGAGTATTAGTGCCGCCACCGCCACCGCAGTCGACAGCACTAGCCCAAGTGTCTTAAGCCCAAGTGTTTTAAGCCCAGGTGCTTTAAGCCCAAATTTCTTAAGCACAAGTGTTGAAAAATCAATTGCCAATGGCGCGTTAATACCAAACTTCAGTTTAAGGAATAATGTTGATCGGGAAACAAAACTCAGCCCATCAGCTGTTGGAGATTCTGCCATTTCGAACAGCCGTCCGAGAACCGGCTGGTCAGATCTTACGGATGCTTCTAATACAGCTCCCGCGAGATCTGTTGCTGGTTCAAACACACCGACAACACCATACGAAAAACAAGCAATGGAATCATCAAGTGGGCAGCTAGAAGATTCGATACTTCATGAGCCTTCCCAGCCAACGCCATTAGAGTCTGCGTGGATTGAAAGGTTAGCAGAAGGCCAACCACCAGATATTGTGGCCTTGTTCGACCGGCTTGTGAAGTACCTAAACGGACAACATGCTATTGAAGGGATTGCGCTGAGGGAAGCAATCACGAAAAGAGAACTGAAGAGGGTTTTGAACGCCATGGATAGGTATATTGTATACTCAAGACATTGGTAGCTCGGTTAAAGCTTCCTTGGATGCACTCACACCACTTACAAAAGTTAAAATCGTATTGTCTAAGACCCCAATTCATATGTAAATTAGCCTTTAATAATTTAATGCAAGGTGGCGACGCCATCCATAATTGAGAATATCAACAATACTGTAATTAGCCCAACTTGATAGCAAATTCGCCCTGAGTATGAAATGCGTTTCCCTGTTTCTTCTCTTGTTCCCACAAAGTAGGTAATACTTGTTCAAACATATTCCGCCCAGGCATATCCTGTTTATCAGTTTTGCTAAAAAAAAACTTGATATAATTATCTCGTAAGTATCTTACTCATAATTTCGGGACGAGCCTAGAGTTTTTACTATCGAATGACGCATTTCTCAGTGATAAAAACTACCTAGGTATATTAAGTTGGCTAATACTAGATTTTGCATATCCTTAGCTATAGGGTTATTCCTGTTTATGGTTCTGCGCTATATCAGGATATTCTGAATGTAATAGAGATATTCAGGTAAGAAAGGCATCCTGAATTCAGACAAGGTACGCATTATGACCTCACAGATTCAGCCAGCTTACATACTACAATTCCAGAACCCACTGGGCCTTGCTGGTACCTTAATTTTGCCTACTATGGTGTAGTCAAGACAGATGGCTACCACAGCCGCAAGCCACATCTAGATACTAGAACCGCTTTTGATAAAGCATCCTTCGAATGCAGTATCTCGAAGCGAATTACACATTATGACGCTATAAATCAAGTTACCAACAGCTACGTAATTGCATTCATGTTGATATTGGCTATTTAAGAAGTTCTACTCGCCCGCTCTCAGCGACATCTTCTGAGTATCGAATCACAATATATTTGACTCTACAGTTAATTCAGATAAAAACAATCTCAGCTTTACACAATATCATCATAAAAAAAACCTACCAAACCTCCTCGGAATACATATAAATCTATTCCGACATCGAACGGAGTAATTCAAACCAGCCACCAACTCTTCGTTCGCAACCTCCCTCAATCAAAATGTCCAATGAAACAAACTTTGGCGAAATCGGTCTTCGTGAAGACTGCGTTCCAAATTTTCACGATCTTCAGCCTCGCGGCGAAATAAAATATATCATCTACGGCATCGATGACGAAAATAAGGAGATTGTTGTCCTAAAGAAGGAGAAAGCCAGCATCTATAGCTTTTTCCTGAAGGAGCTTCCGGACGACGCTTGCAGATATGCCGCTTACAGCTTCGACAGCGAGTTGGAAGGACCGTGGAACAAGAGTGTTTTCATCCACTGGGTCCCCGAAGCCGCAGACCCCGACGAGAAGGCCAAGTACGGCGAAACCAAAATTGTCTTGTACCGAGAATTGATGGGACTTGGGGCGCACGTGGAAGCCGTTAACAAGGATATGCTTGATGAAGACAAGGTACTCGCTCTTGTATCAAGAAAGGCTATACCTACAGAGTAGTCGCAGCTATATATATGATCACAGTGTATCGCTTTTGTCGAGAATTTAGCAAAAATTTTTTTCTATCAGCTTCTTATTATCTTGAGTTTGAGTATATTTCGTCTTTTGTAGTAACTTCCCAATGTCTCATAATTAAATGTACTTTTCACTGTTAGCAAATGGATATTTCAATTCAGTAAGCGTCCAGAATATATATAGACATAAACCAGCATACATCTACCTGCCGCTAGTTAGTGCACAATTATGGGCTATGTATCCTCGTCTCAGTTAAATGTTGCATTTCCATAAAGAGAAATTCAAAAGTCAACGCCAACGCCGCTCAATATGAGTTTAGCCTGAACGAAATACCAAAATATAACAAACTGACTCCTTATATTTTATTATTAAAAAAGCTGTATTGAACCAGCGATGGAGTCCTATAAGCTGCCTCCGAGTACGCACAAGACTTCTCGGCGTCGGAACCGCATGATAGTGCTACACCCATCAGGTCGGATAGTACCCCCCTCAAACGTACCCCCTCTTCCTCCGCCAGACGGCGCTACCCTCCCCATACACACCCTTCCATCCAGATATATAGATTGCATCAGCCCTGGTACCTGTCTACTAGACTATCTCTCACCTTTACGATCTTCTCCCCCATTCAGCACCCGAAATTTTGATCAGAAATTTTGTCTATATAGATTATATTATAGGTAAGTGTCAGAAATCCATACCAAAGACGGCGGATATACATGATAGCTATGCTTTGGCACATATGCGGTGTTTAGCAGCATAAATATTTATTAACGTAGATGAATCCCGACTACGACAAGTATAGATTATAGCAGGAAATCAGTCAGCTACATTTACAACTTTTTATCTCCCAACACACTACCACCCCGCTTCCCGATCCTTCTGAACGGACATCTCTCTTTTCCTTCTTTGAGACATAAATACTCAAGTAGATATCATATCTAAATAAACATGGGTTCCGACAAGTTCGCCGTCGACGACAAGTGCATCAAAGCACACCTAAATATTCTCAACGACAAAATACGCGACGCCAAATACCTCGTCCTCAAACTCGACGAAGAGAACCAGCGCAGGGTTGTCGTCGATAAGCTACACCCGTTGGAAACCTCATGGAAGGATTTCGAAGATAGCCTGCCAGATAATATGTGCAGACACGCCGTTGCATTTGTCGAGTATGAGACGGAAGGTACGATTAAAAGCAGGATCGTTCTGCTCACCTGGCAGCCTGTGACGGCAGACGAAAGACTTAGGGAGCTATTCGAGAGTTCAAGGGATAGCGTGCGCAAATTTTTGCCAGGTCTGAGCATGGGGTTTGCGACATCGAGGAAGGGGGACTTGCATAGTCGCATTATCGAGAAGGCAAAATCGATGGATAAGAGACCTAAGGTCTAACTTATGGAGATACACACGGTGTCTCAAGGCAGATAAGAATAGCCGCAATACATATCACGTGTCTGGATCCAGGTGCAGTATAGAAGGGGTGCGTCCTTTCTTTTATTGTATCGAAGCTTTATCTCAGTTTTCTAGAGCATATATTTTATCTACTTGTGTTATTCTTAGTGAAGCTCCTGTTATATATGTGTACTATTGAAGTCCAAAGCGAATTATACAATAAATTGGGGTTAGAAACAGGGCTCTGTCCCATTTCCAAGAAAAAATTATGACAAGTCTCCTCTGCCGGCAAAAAGAGAAAGGTGCAGCAGCGAGCAACCATAGCAGGCAGGGTATAAGAACCAGTTATGAGTTTGAGAGTACGACTAATGAGACAAAAGTAGGAAGGCTGAAAAGATTGCTTTTGGGTTGGTCTATTGACCTCATCGGAGGAACAGAATCGAGAGGAAAAATTGCAAATGCTAAACTCATAAGAGAGAATACAAATGAAAACGTATGAAACAAGGCTTGTGTATATAGTGTGTTCGTTTCAATTAGCTGTTCGTGAATAATGATCATGGCCCCGATACTAAAAGGCAAAAACAATAATGATGGGTATCAAACGGTAATATCGAAGTTAAAAGTGGAATCAAGAAAGGGATAGCGTAGTAGCAAAGGAAAGAACAAAAACGAAGTGAAAGTTTAGAAAGAAACAATAGAGGGTTTTAGAAGAAAAAAATTTAAAAGTTGGTTGTTCCCTGAAGAACCATCAAGGCAACCTCCATTCGCCGACGGATTTCGGCTTTGTCGGCTGGAGTTCTTGCGATCTCTAGTTTGCAACACACTTTCCCAAGCTGATCACAAAGATTCTCCACCAGTTCGCGGTCTGCACTTGGCAGTTTGAGCGCCAATTCGTCATCTTCCGCGCCGATGATAGAATTCGTTGCGGACCTGGCCCTTGATGAACTTGGGATTGCAAGTGAAGTATCCATTTCTGTAAGGGATTCCCTAGTCAAAGGGATCGTTTTGTTTTCAGTCTTGTTCTCAATGTTAAGATAAACTCCTTCATCCGATCCCTGCGGGGTGGATGGTCCGGAGTGGTAACCGTCGTCGTGAGGATTAGACTCTCGAGCATCTGGGGCCGCAGGTTGGCGCAAAGTGTCATCCATCACTGACCGCAGAGGCGAGGCCTTGGCCGTAGCTGGGACCCATCGATGATGCGGTCTTTGGCTCAATGGAGTGACAAGTGTTGGTTCATCGTAATCCTCCACTGCAGTCTCGAAGCTAGCGACTGATGAAGCGCTATTGTTCCTATGAAACTCCTTTGCTGATTTGTGTAACTGCATCACAGGAGTGTTGGTACCACTAGATCTGGAACCAGAACTGCTGTTCGACCTGTACGCCTGAACTCTATTCCTCCGAGGACTGTTGATCAACGACGGTGTTTCTTCCCCGGGAGCTGAAAAGGCGCTGTCATAACCTAGTTCTTCGTACGACATCACCTTACGGATGGGCGGATAGGGTTTTGGCGTTCCCGCTCTGCTGCCCTCTTCGGATTCGTATTCAGATGAATCGTAAGCCGTGTGGAAACTAACAGGGCTTAGGATGTCACTTGGGGATGGTGTTGGCTCTTCGATCTCGGGCTCAGCCGCAGCTTCGGGTTCCGCCTCCGCTTCGGGCTGATGAAAGATATTGTTTAAAGGCGTCCTCAAGTTGTTCATACTTCGCCTCCTGAGGGAATCTCTTCTGGTTTTCTCCGTGAGCTGGGTTAGTCTTCCTCTGAGCGAGTTCATTTGGTCTTCCAACTCCTTAACCTGAGTAGAGCTTGAGCGTGAGGATGATCGAGAACGGTTAGACATTGAAGAGTTGGCCCGGTAGCTAGACTGGGCATCGGTGAAGTGATCCGACATGCTAGAAGTCATCGTAGAGGCACTGTCCTTCCTGTGATGAGTACCTGCAAACCGGGAACTTGCACTCTCGCTGACTGTACGGTTATGGAAATTAAGGGAAAGTGGTATTCGGCCAAGAGTTTTAATACCAGAAGGCTGTATCTTGTCGGAATGTAAAGGTGTCGGTGAAGTTTTTAACGTGGGGCTTGATGCGAATGTAGGGCTAGATGTTGGAGGTGGGCTCAACAATGTGTCTCGGGCCTTCGCGATGTTGTTTTCAAAGGCCTGTCGATCGATGTTAGTAAAGTATTCACAAAACTACATTTTGTAGACATTATGAGAACTAACAAATAGTTTCTGCTTGACTCCAGCGAATGCCTTTTCTGCTCGCTTCAAGTCCTCCTCCTCACTGTCCGTGCTGTCAAAGATACTGCCTTCCACGACAGACTCATTATCATCATCCAGAAACCTGAACTTATAGCCATCGATTGTTGCTTGCGAGCTGTCCGAGTCATCCGAAGCTATGGAAACTTCAGACAGAACAGATAGAGGTCTCTTGGACCCTGGTATCCTCAGAAGAGAGGGGGCCTCGTGCATAGTTGGTGTCATAGGGGAAGCCTCCATGATGTCGGGTAGGGAGGGCTGGACCCGTAGAGCAGAGTTGCTCGGTTTTTTGGAGAGTTTTCTTTGGGCAAACATGGCTTGGCTTGCACTAGTCGGCTGTGCTGTTGAAGATGATTGTGTCGGTGTTAAACTACCTGATCCATTGGAACTCGAGGAGTGGTCTGAAAAAGCAGGAGAAGGGAGTGAAGGAGCAACCGCTGTCCGGGGAAAGGAGAGAGAAGATGTTGCCGTGTCTTCGGACGAATAAGTAGAGTAAAGGTTGTTTGAGGTGTAGTGTGTCGAGGTAAGGAGTGCCGGAGCCATTGTGATCATTCAAGGTCCTTACAGATCAACAAAGTGAACCGGGCCTCAATTGATCACTTTGGGGGAGGGTCCACTCAATGTACTGGCAGTCCTCCAATTACAGAGGGTATAAAACGATTGTGATATAACGTGAAATCCTGGCTGTGTCAGGGGCGGCTAGCAACGTCGAGAGCCTTTTAAAGTTTCCCACTCTAGCGCAAGAGGCAAAAAACGCCAGAGTTAGATCACAACTCTGCTTCAGATTAGGGATTAGTTTCTGTTTTTGTTTCCTAAACTTTTAAATTTCTGTGGATTTTTCCTCTACTCGCGATGCTAAATCTCAAACTCTCGCTAAGCAAAATCGGACCACGAGCAACAGGAGGCAGCCCCTTTGTGGGACCCGATTGAGTGGGGATGGTATCCGCGAAAGCACTTACTCGAAAAGAGAAAAAGGTTACGACCAAGTATTATTCGAGGTCAATAGGTGATTTCGTCGTGGAAGAATTCCTTGCCTTCCCCGGCCGAAGGTTTTGTTAGAGTTTCTTGCGACGCGATCTCTTTGATCTGATGTCTCGGATACCAGGTACAAGTGCCGAATTCCAAGTAGCGCAAATCCGGTGCTACCAAAAGACAATGAGCTAAAGGTTTCGAATCAAAACGGGATAGCTCGATAGGGTTTGGTAACGGTCGTCCCAAGAAAAGACAGAATTTGAAATGCGAGTGAGTCGTGGTACGGCGCAGGATGAGAGGGGAATTCCTGAATTCCCTGTGCGAAAGAGGATGATGAAGCGAGAACAGCGACGAAGAGGGGCGATGATATGCAGAAAGTTCGACGATGTCGCTGGTTGCGGTGCTGAAGGGGAGAGAGCAGGCACGAGATCAGGCACAGCAAAGGGAACCTGCTCAATATCAAGGACTAGCAAGCCCTGGCGAAGAAAAGCTTAACGCCGTTGTAACTCTTCGGTTTTATTTTTAAAAGAAAAATAGCAGCAGCAGGTGGGAGGTTGGAGTGCGCGGGCGGCTCAGCAAACCATTCGATTCGTCCCCGGGCGTCTCGAGTAGTCGCTAACTATTGGATCTGGTCTAAGATGGCGTGGTACCCCCAAACTAAAGCAAGCGAGTAGCAAGCAGCAAGCAGCAAGCAAGAAAGCAGTGAAACCAAAATTCCCCGTCGTTCAGGTCGTTAGTCGAGTGGCGATAAGTGTCGAAAAAAGAGAGATACAGCAAAGGAAAGCGAGAGTGAGCCTCTCTGCAAGGGGATGGAGGGGGGTTGAAGAGTTAAAAGGACCAGGCCGGGAGGAAAGAGGAAAAGAGGATGGAGGAGAGATGGATGCGATGGACATGCCCCCCTTCGAGAGGCAAGCAGGCCCGAAGCCAATGCAGGCCTGTTGCAAATCTCAGCACCATCCACCATCCGCCGTTCACTGTCCACCGTCCAACGTCCAGTCCGCGTGTGTGCTTTCCCTTCTTCCCTTCACGG
Organism: Dactylellina sp. 'tibetensis'; assembly: GCA_036971435.1. Lineage (NCBI taxonomy): Eukaryota > Fungi > Ascomycota > Orbiliomycetes > Orbiliales > Orbiliaceae > Dactylellina > Dactylellina sp. 'tibetensis'. Next base: position 497,497 of record JAKDFA010000017.1, on the reverse strand, counting down.
AGCATGCATCTGGCCCCGGAGGGTTAGCACCTAGTTAGCTGGGTCACGCTGCATGAGAGTCTCTCCCTGCCCCGGTCCGTCGCTGCTCCTGCTCAGGAAGTCGCCAGGAGACTTGGTCTCTGAACCTATTCAATTTTAATACCATTATATTGTCCGTAATCCGACGAGCCTTCTCGCATTCTGGCTTCCGTGGACACAACGGCTGTCTATGATATCTCCCAACATTATATCGTATAAGCGGCACGGATCCAACAATAATGTTGACTGGAGGCTGAACCTGAACTCGTACTCGCACTTGCACTCCCGAGAACGAGGGAAACAAAGACATCCAACTAGCTTTGGAATTCCGGGGTTAGAATATACCCTTTAGCCGTAATGAACGAGAGGCTTAACCGATGGGATCGATCACGCTTGCCTGGCCCGGCCGGTTTTATAACTCTTGCATTGCATCGCTTTTAATATCCAACATTTGCATCAATCAACTAATCATGTTCATTCTAATTGTTGATTCAGGTCAAATCATCATATTATCCTTCTGCTATTCTACCGACGGGACCGAAAGTTGCGTAACATCGTGGCGTTCGACTAGACCTTCTCAGAAAAGCTCAGGGTCCCAGACGCACCTTCTCGAGGCAATAAAGGCAGAAAGGGAAGACAGAGAGAAAAAACCATAGCCTGGTCATCCAGCCCTTTACTACGCCAACCCACCTGTCATGCCCTGAAACACGCGAACTGCCTGAAGCCTTGGTAACTGATGCTGTCATTTCATTCTCTCTACTTGCACTGCGCGACCAGCATCCCCCTTGAACTACAATTAATCCCTCGTCAAATCTTGGCTCCCGTGAGAAACGGTGCCTGAGCCAAGCTAAACAAACGGGAACCCGCCGCTGCGTCTTTTGGCATTGTTTACTGTTTGGTCAATTCTGGCGATATTGGCCCAGGGTCGGTTCTTGCGTCAGAAAGATATTAGTCAACCTGTCAGACCGCAAAATGTTTCCTGTCGGGCTGCCTAACCAGGACATTATCACCGTCGACGCTTCAGCAATATCATATGTCAAAATATCTCCCGTGGTGACCCCCATATTTCGTACAGAAAGAGAAAGGGGAAAGAGAAACCGTCCGTCTCTCCAAGTCACGAGCTTTCGGTGAACCCCATCGTGAGATAATCAGCTCCAGGCGACTGAATGAAAAGTGTTTTTCTTCTCTTTCATTCCCCAGCCGCTCCCGCCCGACGGCTCGAGATTAACACCAAAGGACCGGCATCTGGTTTGCGAGACAAACTAACAGTGCTTTGCATCATAGACTGCTTCAGATCCCCAATTCGCCGCCCGTGCACCAAAGTAAATAGACGTTGCCCGTCGATGTTCAAATTCACACTTCGGCTGCAGGAACAGCAGTAAGCTAGCAAAGGCAATCGCCCGCAAATAGTGCTGTTTCATGATTTCTGCATCCCTAGCATATTGGCAGGTTGGACCCACTTTTTTTCTTTCTTTCTTCCTTTCTCACAACCCAGCCATGCACAACCCTACACCCAGAGCTTCCAGTCCCCATCGGCGATGCAATAAAGTGGGCCTAATATACACCTGACCGACAATGCAAGTGCTTGGATTTGGCGATGCTATCCGATAAACCTCTAAGACATGTCGAAAACATTCCTTTCCGTTGAGGTGAAATTATACAGTACACATCACACTACAGTAATCTCGAAACCAAAACTAAAGTCCCAAATTCCGCTTTCCCTCCATGCAATCGCATGTACAACCGTCGATACGGCTAAACGCAAAATTAAAACAAAAAGTCAAGTAGAATCAATCGGCTATCAAAATACTAATCCGAGTCCTGACAGCAGAATCACCCGCATAATCATAAACACGTCCCGCTCCGATTTCCTGCCTTCTTCGCGTCGCAGGTTTCGGATCTGGAAATAAGAAACAATGGTTTATCTTTGACATCCACTCTCAGCAACACCATTGCATAATTGTTCTCTGCTTATAGCTTCCTCAGCCACTTGGTTTTTTTTTTTTTTTTTCCCTCTTCGTTTTTGTTTTTCCCCAGAATCCTCTAAATGTTGCTATGACCCACGTTTGAGATCCAACTTCTTGGCTCGCGATTCGGGCAAATTTTCAACGCCACAGATTCGATTTGCAGATCCAGAGCCTCTTTGGCATACGGCTACCTCTTTTGGCCTCTCTGTACTAACATGATAAAAATCGCAGGCCGCTATGAGTACCATGTTGTATACACGTATTATCAGCCGTGATTGGTGAACTTCTTTTTGAATTCCGCCGACGGCAGCGGCGAATTCTTTGAGGCTTGATTCGACTATATATTTAAAGCCACCAATCGCAATAACGGTTCGTTCTTCAGCCCAGTTTTACAGCCTGATAAGAGAAAGAAAGAAAACGTTGAATCTTAGAGTGAAATAAAGGTGCCTCCAGAAAAACCCCTGCATAAATCCAACCTAGTAATGTTCAGCCGTTTAACAACTAACGGTGTTCAAAGATGCCACCTCGCTGTAACGGGTTTCGTTGATACCGCAGCTATCAGACTGTCAGTTGGGTTCTAAAGGCTTTATTCAAAGTGGCGTTTTAATCATCTATCCTCTCATGTCGTGCTTCGATTTGTGTGTAGGTGTGAAACACCAGCCGCCATGTTAGCCTTCCATGCTTCTAGTCTCAAAAATGTAATTTTTCGTGATAATACGAACCTCCCGTAACAGCTGCAGTAGATCAAGGTATGGTGTGGTATAGTTTGCCAACATGCAGTGAAAGGTCTAGACCTACATACAAACCTAAAATCTAAATTCCAACTACCTAAGCCTGAATCCAGCTCGATAGAACCCAGAATCCTCTTTCTTCCTTGTAAATTCCTTCGTCCCCAAACCCGGGTTCCCAAAAATTATTCGGCTTTGCTCGGTGTATCCTTTTTTTTGCACATTCATTCAGCTCAGCTCGAAGGATTGAACCCAAAGGGTAAGAATACTACCAAAAAAGAAAATGCACCTAACACATACTCTATTCAGAACGAAAAAAACTTCACCATAATTCTCCATCAACCGTACTCTCACTCAGGGCACCGACAAAAGGAGAACGCCAACAGGAGCAGCTGTACAGTCTAGAGTATAATCAATATAAGCGATATATTTCATAAATAGAACAGGTTACACGTACTCTAAAACTACTAATATTAATATTACCGCTGTCCATCCGCTCGTATCCTCTCACAACCCCGTGCATTGCGTATGTATGTATGTATGAATATATGTTTCTCATTACTCTTTCCCATATCTCGTGAAATTATGCAGCCCCTTCCTTCTCCCGTAAGAAATAAGTAAAAAAGGTACACCCGAAAACAAATAGAGTTGCTACAAGGATTCCAAAGGAGAAGAATAATATTCCCCCAAAAAAAGTGAAATGGAATGTAGAAAAATAAAATTATATGTTGTGCAACGGTTTGAGTGTCTGGGCTATGCTGGCATGCTGCTGTCACCCATTTCACCTCACCCAGGCCACGCACGCATGATCAACGTGAACACAGGAACGTGGGTTTCATGCTCCTCCCCGGAAATTTTCAAAGTTAAAAAATAAGTAAAATAAAAATAAAATAAAACTTTGATGAATTGAGCTTGCTAGAGGATTCACAGAGTTACACATTTACACGTTAAATCGCTCAAGCACAATCAAACTCATCGTCATCAGAAATGACAAACAAAGATGTTCACAAAAGGAAAAAATTACTAAAAAAAAGTTGCATGCATATAAAATATAAAAATTGCATTCATTCTGTAGCGCTTCCGCTCAAAAATATAAATCCACTACCCTCAAACCCAACGTAGACATGTGTAGACGCATATGTAAATGTAAATGTTGATATGTGAGGTGTACTATATCATCATCGCAAGTATCCAAGTCCCCCTTCTTCTGTCCTCCTAAAAAGTATGTATGTATGTAATAAGTAATATCATTTTTAAGTTTCTGTCATCCTCCTCTTCTCGTTCGGTAAGAATTCATTAATAATATAACACCGCATACTTCCTATTCATAATCTTGACAGAACCGACAGTTATAATTGCTGCACCGCGCTGCCTCGGCACTCATCTTAAAGGGACATTGATGTCCATAATAACACTTCTCGTCCTCACAGAATCCCTTCTTCTTATACTGTTGACACGGTTTGCTCCGCTCGATAATATACTTGAGAGTCTTGACGTCTTCGTTGCTCAATTTATACTTGTGTGAATAGGGGCATGGCTGGTTATAACAGGCACCTCTGAGGTAGAAATTATTGCAGGCTCGTGGGTTCAGGTTCTTGATATAGTTGACTCGTTCCGCATCAGCAGAGGAGATCATAGTATGCTGTATTCCGCGCGGGGAGTTGTTTGATGCGGCACCAGAGCCTCCTATAGTGATTGTCTTCGCAGATTCCATCACCGGACTGGTGGAGTTGTACTTGATACTCATAGGACGGATCAGCCCGGGAGGCGGAGCCGCCACCGCTGCCGATGCGTATGAAAACTTGGAGTTTTCTCCGAACCCACCGCCGTTCATCTGTCCATTCAAGCTACCGGTTGTCGGTGTGAGGTTAGCAGGTGCCGAGGTTGGCGAGCCATTGATTAATTCGTTCTGAGATTCTCTAGAGAAGATGTTGTAGAATGCATGGGACGGGAGACTCAGATCCGCAATGCCTTGTGCCATAGGTGGGCCTTTGAGGAGCCAAATTGGATAACCCGGATTAGTTGCAGTGCAAGTCTTCAAGAAGGGCGCATATCCGTTATCGTGAGCGCCACCGAAGAGTATCAAACGACACCGTGGATCCTTCAAATGGAACAAAAATTCACCTATACGAATACCGATTCCATTAGCCATGAATTCCAAGCAAAAGAAACATCAAAAAACAAAATAAGGAAATGATAAAAAACCCACCTCTGATCTTAGAATCTGCCATCTCCTTCCCATATCCGACATCAATAAAATTAACATGTTCGAGTCTCTGGGTAAATCCCATGAAAAACTGCTGTAAATCCCCCGGTTTGAGTACGTTGGATTTGACTAAATGTTTTGACAAGCCGTCCAAGTTGGCGAATACAAGGGCTCTGATTTCAAAATCTCCTTTGATACCCAAGTCTTCCCGTTGCTTGCGGACGACGTCTCGAATTTCTTGAAGGAGCAGCTCGGCGGCTTCGCTACCACCATCCTTTCTCTTCTTCATTAAATCTAGTTGGAACTGCATGTAAAAAGTCAGCAGGACGCCTAATACTATAAACGTAATACTGAAAGACGGCTCACCAGCATCCCATCTCCATCAATTAACACTTGAATATAAGGATAAGACGTCTATATGGAAAAAAATCAATTAACTTGAGCTCCTTGCTACGCCCCGCTCACATTTGGAGACTGAATCGCAGAAACAGAAAGAGCACTTACAAGCCTGTCTTCAGCATCTCCAAACTGTAACCTAAGATCTCTGATTTCTTTCTGCGATATACGAGCGAAACTTTTCTCCCTCTCAAGATCATCTTCAATCCTTTCAAGTAAACCAGTTAAGCGTTCGTTTTGTTGTAAAAGATCCTAAATTTAGATTTTGATTTTATGTTAGCCCGTTTCAACTTCATTTTGAAGATAAACGAATAAAAAAATGATAAACTCCTAGCCCACATGCGCCAACAGGGTACCGAGAAAGCTTATAATCAAAAAAAAAAAACCACACATTGACGGACAGCTGTACCATTATCAAGTCATCTTTTTTCTTTTCAGTGTCCGATAACACCTCAAATCGAGACTTGTAAGTCTGGAGTAAAGCAATGTTGGATGCACCGTCAACCTCATTACCATTAAACTGCTCTGTCGCCATCGCGGTGAATAAAAACGGTGGCGTGCGCTGACCGTCGGTTGCTTCGTACCCTTTTTGATATTCACCTCCGCCGATGTTAAGGTGGGGTTTGGTGGAGTAGGAAGGGTTTTGGTAGTGTTGATTTGATACTTAACAAGGATCGAGCGAGCCCTGTCAGTTCGAGAGGGTTGTGAGAAAAAGTACCAAGGTTTAGGCCGGTTTCTTTCCCGCTTTTTAAGGTGAAATTACGCAGCGGCGTACCTGGAAAGATTATCTTGGTTATTTTACTATTCGATCAAATAGTATAAAATAAAAATAAAGCTACCAAAGCAACCGGACTTTGGTTGTCGTATCGCTTTGTTTGTTTCAGGCAATCAAGCTTGAAGTAGTGCTGTGGCGACGGTGAGGGAAAGATGAATGAATAATAGTATAATAAGATAATATTAGTAAGGCTAGTAGTAGTGGTAGTACTAATAACAATTTTTCTGTGGAGAAATAAACTATTAACGGGTTAGGACGAGTGTTTGTTAGCTACTTTGGAATAGTAATAAAACCATAGCCTTGCCATTTGGAGGATTTTTTTCTGGGGACGTGTTCACGGTGACAGGCAGGGCAATGTGGATCCACAGAAAGATGCATGGACGTACAGAGTACAGAGGATTCAAGTAAATGTCAGGTGAGAAGAGGACGGCTGCATGCCAGTTTGCGTGTCCGGGGCGGCTTGACGGCGGGACGATGCAATGACACAAGGAACGAGTAAATAGTTATAGGAATATACGGTAAGAGATAGAGAGTGTGATGATTGATAAAGTATCCAGATAGCTTAGTTTGAATAAGGAATGATAGCTAATTAAATATACAAGCCTGCACGCATGCTGCCCCACCTTCGATGGAGACAGCAAGAGAGAGAGAGCAAATGATATTAATTAATTGTGTATCGCTAGTTGGATAAAAAGTGTGGAGCGAGCGGGCACGACCCAGGCCAACACGATGCCTAGTTCAGCCTCGTAGCGCCCAGCGGACACAAGAAACAAGGCCTGATGCTCTGCCACGAGAAACAAGAAACATCCCAAACGAGTATCTACAACTCGAGACCGGCCGAGACCCAACAAACTAAATCAATGTTGGAGCTCCATCACAGACGATGCTGACTATCAGAGAGGGGCGGGAAACGAGGGAGACAGAGGGGCTATCGATATTGCCTTGCCCCGGTGCCGCTTCCCTCGTAGGCGCCATGAGTCTACGTGATATTATTCAACTTTGAAAATGCACATGCAAGACACAAAATCATGCAGCGACACGGCACAGTTGGGTCTTAAAACCTATCGCTTCGAATCCTCAATCTTGTAGGTTTCCAACCAACACGGCCTGCATAACAATAGAAGACGCGTCCTCCTCCTCCAAGTGCCGAACTGACTCTTTGTCCGCTACTACCCAACATGTTGGGCTTGGGGCTTCGGAGTTATCCAGCCTTGCCAAGAAAACGAGTGCCGGGTGTGGATCGCTGTGGTGGGGTCTTTGTTCGTCCTGCATGAGAATGTCCTTTAGCGAAGAGATGCACGAGCGCGAAGGGCTTGCTTGAGAGGGCACACCGCGGTGGAGCCTAAGCGGCAACATGAGGGTTGGGGTTCTGGTCTATTCGTGGGCGTCTAGCGATCACGAGTCCATGTCCACCATGAATACCCTTTTTCCTTTGCAGTTTCGCAAAGTCTTTTAGACCCTCGTGCGCTCGCCTACAGAAATTAGATTGAGCAGGGTTCGTCAATTTACATGCGCAATGCATGGAACTTCTGGAAGGCGGGATTTTGCATCGCGGAAGGGTAGTAACTTGATCACTTGCAGACTGACCACCACCACTACGAGTCTTTGCCGTACAGACGCAGTTTTGTATTATAATATCGTCCATGGAGACACACACTCGGTGAACCCGTGGAACCAATTGCCTACTAGGATGTGTATGGTTTTGATTCAAATCCATCGAATAGCGAAGGAGAAAGATAAAGGCACAGCAGTTCTATCCCATAAATGTAATAATGAAAATGAAAAATGAAAAAACGGAAAAAGAAAATGAAGCAAACATGACATAGCAAGGTATTTCCCCATTGACTCCCAGAACTATGAAATGAGAATGTACAAGGCACAGACGCGCATGACGGAAAGAAAATACAAAGTTGAATACAAGGGATGTTACAAAAGCGCGCGTCCGAAGAAACAAAACTCGGAATGGCGCAGAGGGAGCAAGACGCCGGGGAATTGAAATTGAAAAACGACAAGGAATTCAGAAACCAGTTTTTTCCGGGCGGTTAGAAAGAAGAGCAATGCAAGAGGTATTCGGAAACTGTAAAGCAAGTATCGTTCGTGCAATCCCATGAGTATCGTGCAAGTGACCAAAAAGTACAATCGGTTGTGAAGGGGGCTATAGTAACAAAAGTAGTAATAAAAAAAGCGTTAGACATTATCACAAATCAATTGTGGCAGAAGATTTTCTCTTTTTTGTTTGGGGAAAAGGATAAACGGATTTCTTTTCTGATCCCTTGCTCCAAGGGATAGGGCAATCCTTCGCGGCAATAGGGAGTGAGATCCCAAAATTGACTGTCTCCGTTACTGTCTCACATCGTCATGGTGAAAGAAAACGTCGAAGCGCTGGGTAAGATAGCTTGCGGCTTGGCTACCCTGAGGAATTGGTGTTGCGATATCTTGTCAGGATTTGCAGCATGTTCGACCTGGAACTCAGCGGGTATCATTTCATGTTTGAATTCGTCACCCCAGCCTACCCGGCGGGCAAGTTCTGTGACAATATCATCGCACTGGTCTCCGATGAGTTCGACATCAAACTCTATATGGTGGACAGGCTACCATGGTGTTAGTTGATCTAAATATCTATTACTTGGAGAATCTATCAACGTACCTCTCTCGAAATGTATATCTGTGGTACATTTGCTGGCAAGAACGCTGGAACCTCAGATACCGGAGCAACCTTCAAGCTAGTCCCAATGCAGATCAAGAGGTCGACCTTGGCTCTGTCGTGGTCAACGATCCGGTGAAAACGATCTGGAAGCTGCTCTCCAAAGAATATTATGTCGGGCTTCATGACTCCGATCTCAGGTTCCAGAGACCAGTCTTCCTCGTCGCTGCTGTCGTCATTGTATTTATTCTTCCTGGCTTTCGATGCGGCTGTTCCTCTCTTCCTCTTTTTGCCGACTTGCTGCTTCGCAATCTCTGCTTCTACACATTTTGGACATTTGGCGATCTTTCCGGCGCGTAGATCTTCGTATATCTCTTCTCCGGAAACTTGGAACTTGCACTTGACGCACGACGCAGTTGCAAACGAACCATGGCATTGCACCAATTTCTCTGGTTGAACGCCGGCTAATTGCTCGATATTGTCGATATTCTGTGTATAGTTGCGAAGGAGCTTTCCTTTACGCTGGAGCAATTCAATAAAAGCATGTGTCGGAGAGAACTTGTTGGTAGTTGGCAGGATATCTTTCGCAATCGAGTAGAATATGCTATTCAAGGGAATGCATGTTAGCCTGTGCATACTAGCTATGGGTGAGCCATCATGTCACTTACGAAGGATCCTCTTTGAAAATCTGAATATCAAAGACTTCTTGAGGATCACTCAAACCAAGACCCTCCAGCCGGGAATATAAACCACTCCCTTTGCTTCTAAAGTCCGGAATGCCCAAGCTTGTAGAGATCTAGGGAAATAGTAAGTCACCACACTCTGAACGACAACATTGCCAGGTAACGTACGCCAGCACCGGTCAAGACCATGATATTGCTCGATTTGTTGATGAGCTCAACGACATCATCGACGGAATTGATGTGTTGAAGTTTCAACCTCTTCGCCATCTCTCGTTGCATCATGAGTCCCAAAAGTGTAAAGTAGGCAGAGTCAGGGTTTCCTTCCAAGAATGTCGGCTAGGCGATTAAATAAATATAATGATAAAAAAACAGTTAGTCTTTCCGTTCGTTTAAACACGAGGTATTCGTCATGCTCTAACGAATTCTCTCTCATACCGGACGTAATCCAAAGGCGGTTATAAGCTTCTTCGCAGTGATTGCCCCACAAGATACCGTCTGGTCGACGAAAGCCCTGCTTCCGACTTTTCGTAATAGGTCCTTGTAATACTGACATTCCTCTGGCGTGCAAAATTCGGGTCCTGATGCTATTTTGATTAGAATTTAGCAAACCAGCGTTCCTGAAACCCGTTTGTGCACAATATATCTGGAGAGCGATATGTATCTGCAACACAGGACGGGTATGCTTACTATCACCCGAGTTCTCCTTCATGTCCGCGCTTAGCATATCTTCGTACAAGCTCTGGTCCTCCCAATCGCTCGATTCTGCTTCGCTACCTTCGATCACACCATCGCCCTCAAAATCTTCACCGTCTTCGCTAGTCAAGTTCGAGTCACCGGTGTCAGAATGAGCCGATGAAGACATCCCTCGCATGTCTGGTGGTAACAAATCGGAGGCATCTGATGATTGATCTTGAGAAAGCTCGATAATATCGATAGCGGAAGGTGTGAGTTTGGTGGGTGACGGGCGGATTGAGGATTTCGGCGTTATGGCTGTGCTGTCCATTTTCTGGTTCCGAAGGTTGAGCGAGCCCCAAGAAAGGATGATTCTTTTTTTTTTTTTTTTTTTTTGTTTCTTAAATTTGAAGTCGAAGTGAGTGGGGAGTAGAGGAAGGATACGCCGACCAAAGCGGGTGGGATTTCGAGAGCGAAAGGAGAAGATGTCCAGCGAGCAGAGCCGCCGAAGAGAAAGGAAGGAGCGGATAGGAAGAAAGGACGGAGCGAGGAAACAGGAGTGTCGAAGATAGACAAGAAGTAGCCGGGAGTTTTGCTCAGCGAACTATCTAAAATGAGGCTACCAGGAAACGAGCGAATGAGATTGGCCGGATGGAGCAAGTCTGCAGGACAGGACGGAGTGCAAGGAAAAGGTAAAATGAGTTGCAGGCCGGGTCACAGTGTATTTGAATGTAACCGCTTGCCGGAGGGGATGACGGATGGAGATGAGCCTGGGAAGACGATGAAGAAGATGAAGATGAAGAGGGAGGGAGAATGGATCGAATTCCAGACGGCCAAAAATGCCGGCAAACTACCCGGCCGGTGAAGCGGTGCAGACAATCTTAATTGGATTCCAGCACTTGTTACTTGATAGCTACTTAGTAATTGCTAGTTGGTCCTTCCTTTGTTTTAAGATTGCTGGCTGCGAGTTAGTCGGTAATGGTGATGTTGCTGCTGGTCGTAAAGACGAAGCTTGTTAGGAAAGTGAGACACAGCAGCTAAACACGGTTGGCAGGCTGGCAGGCAGGCAGGCTAACGGCTGGGTCACAAACGGGTCAGTCTCGTAAACCAAGTCAGCCATCACCAATTAAGTAACCAAAGTAGGCAAGGTAACTAAATGGCAGTCAGGCCGGTTGGTACCACCAAAGAAAGCGAATGGGAAAACTTCGTACCGTGGCTCCGAGGAGGAAGGCGTGTCTGGTGGTCAGCTTCAGCTGGCGGTGTATCCGGTATATTGCCTTTGATTGCCTGCGCTGGGTTCAACGTTGTATACGGGACCTGGTAGGGACCTGGTAGGGACCTAGTAAAGACCTAGTCGGGACTCGATAGGGACTTGCTTGGAAGCACTCAGCACCCATACTCTCGGGCGAGTTGTTGGTCTTAGCGCGCGAGCCTTCAATCTCGGAAATGAGCAGTCCTGATGATCTCAATCGGGCATCCAACTTGGAGTTAGTCAATCAGTCTTCGAATAGGTTCTGTGCCTCATCACCGCTGCCCATCCGCTGCACGTTGCGCTGGCCCATCGCGATGCTTCGTGCGCTGATGCTTGGCAGCCAGCACGCGACTTGCGAATGCGATCCCGTTGGCACGTCCATTCGTCTACCCTTTCTCCACCGATCCACAAACGCAGAGTCAGATCCCATGCACCCCGGAATAAATAACAGTCATAATAGTAATAGTAATAATAATAAACACTCATGCGAGAATTTATTAATTATGTTAATTAAAAGCGTGTAGCTTAGAGTGCTCATAATATATTTATTAGATGCTTACACAACTGCTCAATCGGTCTAACTTTAACCAAATCCTCGTCCCCGCCGCACAAGGTCCTGGAAGCGCGTATACCCAACCAAGACTAGTAATCCTGCAAGAACAATTCTCAGGCTCCCGCCTCCTTATCGAGCACACGTCCGCTCGTCTTCTTGAAACACGCAGCATTCGCACTTTTACATCGTGAAGTTTATACGTTTAAAGTTGAGTAATCGCAACCGGCGCCAATGCATAGTACGTGCATCTCGTTGACCAGAACATAACATTAGAAGCACTGTTGGATTACAAAACCATCTGTATGCTACCTGGATACAGCCGGGAATACCTAAACACGCCAATTGAAAACAGGCGAGAATCAACTTTCTTTGGCTATTGGTGCGACAAGCCCGAATACCTCTCACCCACCAACATGCAACATTTTATCTAGCCTCCAACATATTTAAATATCAATTGATAGACCTCCCTGAGACAGAAAAAAACATCTTGAGACCTCAACACACAATATTTACCGGGTGGTACTCATCCCTCATTAGAATATCCTTCTGATTGCTGTAAATACCGTCGGCCGTAATACCTGTCCGTTCTCCAATACTGGGGAAGAACCTAAACACTTGCCCTGCCGTCCGCACAGTTTCGCATATCCACAGTTTCGAAGCCAAAATCCATCGCGGCGTCGTCCTCGGTGGCTTCTCCGGCTCGAGCTCTTTCAATATCCATGAACCCCAGTCCTCGACCTGCTTGACCAAACAGCATGTTAAACCTCTAGACCCCCCTATATGCATGAAAGAATTCATCTTATTTTATAACATACCTCTCCCTGTCCATCATCAGACCCCCACCGAATACATAACCAGTTTTTCCCCTCCGGTCGAGGAAGTGGCGGTGCTATAGCGTTCCTGGTAGACTCTATACTAGCAAACGTATTCCCACTGGCGAACAAAGCCTTCGCTGACGCTTTACCGACCCAGTCGTATCGGGCTTTTGACGGCTTTGGGTTTCGTTTCGCCGGTTCCGACGAAATCTGCATGATGGTTATCCCAGAGCAGATTGTATACATTGTCGTTATCCAAAAGGGTGACTTGGGATCCGTGCAATTGATGATATTCGCCATAACCCCGTACCGGACCTTCCCAAGGTACTGCATTAATTCGTGGAAAAAGAGTTTTTGGGATTTCCTAGGCGTGGGACCTAGTTGAATCGATCCATTCGGGTATCCGCGACAGCAGAAAATAAGCGTAATCGGCTTCTGCGGGCTTGAATATATTTCCTGTCTCAGCCATGTGAACAGTTCGAATTTTAACTCTGCTTCCCGGACGACTTCATAAAACGGACCTCCCTTTTCGGTGTGTCGTCGGCTCCAGACCTCCTCTCTGCCGTTGCCGAATCCGGTTCTTCCAAAATATACTGGTCCATCGTCGAGAAAATAGTCAATGTCAAATGACGTTATGGCGCGGACTTGTGATTGCGGGTCACGTTTGAATAGGCGGGACAGGCCGGCAAAATTTGAGACCATGTCACGGTCTTCTTTCCCGCCTCCGAAAATAACGAGAACTCTCCCTCCCTCTTGGTCATGGGAATACATAACTTTTGATATATCAGTATATTTCTAAAAGAATTTAATGCAATAAAGGGATAATAAGATGGCTAAATAGAGATATTAATATTCTATTAATTAATATTCACGAAATAGCTGGAAAGTCGGGAAGAGAGGCAGCTACTATCTACTCCTCAGAGAAATTGAATGCTAAACAATCTTTAAACTCCTCAAAAAATCAGTATCAAACGCGTTAATGGCGTAGGTAGCTTCTTGCTCAAACTCTACGAATCTCCCTCGTTCGCATTCAGTCTCACTTTGACAGCCCTGTTGCATCTTTTCTATTTTGTGTTGCACCAGAAAAGAGAAAACCCATGTTTACCCGCGATAAGCGCACAACCGCCGCCTTTTTCCTCGAAAACATGCCACCAGCCTGAGCCTAGCTCCCAAATTCCGTCCGATTTCTCGGGAAATATAGAAAACATCTTGAATCCCCTCAAGTAAATGCATCAATGTCATTCGGCCGTCCTCCAGGACAGCTGACCTTTAATCCCACTCCGTATGTACCGTCCCATTCAACCCACTATTCGGAAACCCAACTAGCTGACACTTCCGGAAATCACAAAATTCTAGTCCGGAGCGAGGAGCTTTCCCACTCGATCACGATGGCGAATGCCAACCGGTCATGAAAGACTACCTTGCCTGCATCAAAAAGGTCCGCGGAAACAACGATCCGGAGTGTAGAATGATTGCTAAAGCATACTTGAAATGCCGGATGGACCAGTAAGACCCGCCGATGCTAATCTCATAGGGAAAAAAAAGTTACAATCGTTTTTCTCTCGTCATAGCTGCGGCGCTGACACTTTATGTGTTAATTGAAATAGTAACCTCATGGCAAAAGACTCCTTTAAGAACCTGGGTTTTCACGAAGAGAAAGACAGCAGCCGTCCCAAAAGTCATAAGTAGCACTCTATAGGTGTCAAATGCGACGATTTACAATGTAAATACAATGTACCATACAATATAACCAGATAACGCCATTCCATTGTCATAAAAGTAAATAGCAGGGGCTTTTTTTCCATTTCGTCTATCTATTAAGCGATTGGGCTATATCATTACATATATGTAGAGAGCGAGCGTCCGCCAAAAGAACGAAAAGATACGGGTTGACCACACGTATCCGCTCAGGAACCCAAATAGTTTTTATTTACTATCCAAATTCAACCCTGGTTCCAAGATTCCTTCAATGTCTCCCCATAACGGCGTGCAATATCCCCTCAACAACAACGCCATTCCCGTTCTTCCCCAAAGCAACCTCCTTAATCCCCACTTCCTCCAAGTTATCTTCATGCTCATCCCATGCTTTTAACAGGTCATTCGATTCCTTGGGTGGGATCGTAGTATCCGCCGTCCCAATCGTAATATGCATAATGTGATTCCCACATTCGTGGCCCTTATCGTCCACAAGACTCGCAACGATAGCCATAACCCGGTCGTTCCACACCGCTTTTTCCATCTTGACCTCCAACTGATCAATCATATCCTTACCCGGCTGAACTTCCTCACGGAGCTTTTCATAATGATCCCAAAGCTCTGCCTGCTTCTTGAAGTTCGCGCGGTGGACCATGGTGATGTGGAACGAGGCCTGGATGCGCCGAGAACCCTTCAACCGGTTGTAGAATTTGCAGAATTCTGTGGACTTTGGAGCGAACGCATGATCCAGTGCAACCAACACTCTGGCGGTGGGTACACGGATGGCATAGTACTCGACGATTGGCTGTTTCGAAGCCTTGCCGTGGATCACCATCTTGTCTTTCTTGCGGGATGAATTGCTAGGACCTGCGCTTCCCTGGCCATTGTCTGCTTTGCCTCTAGCTCCACTGCCTGATCCTCCGCCGATAAGGTGCTTGACAACGACAGCATAGTCCGCAAGGCCGAACTGAGTGGCCTCGTCGAGGTCATCAGAGGATGGCATATCTTCGCCCAGAATGTAAGGATAATGCTCGTACAACTGAGAAACCACAGTCTCGAGGTTTTCACGGGAGTCGGCAAGGGGGTCGAGTTCGATTACTAGGTCAAAGTTGCTGTCTGGCTCTGTATCAGTATCGAGAGGTTGAAATCTAGCGAGGAACCCGTCCATAATTCCAATAATCGCCTGTTTGTCGCCAACTCCAGAGTGGATGGTCTGGTGATTGTCTCCTCTGTCGAATATTCGTTTCTGGTTTGCCTCTCTGATCTTTGACTGGAGCTGCTCCTCACCGGGTCTGGAGTGAACGTAGTGTAAGGCGATGAAGTGGGTGTCCGGGTTCAATGCTCGCACATCACGGAAGAGCTGCTCTCGCTCACGCTTCTGGTGGTTGTTCCTATCGGCAATACAAACGGAATGGATGGCTAGTGACTTGGCGACTTCCTGAGCAAATGCCAGCGGTTTCCCTTTCTTTACTGTTATATTGTCGTTCTGGATGTGCCCAAAGCCGAATAGCTTGACTAATCCCAAGGCTACGGTTGTTTTGCCGCAGCCAATTGTTGCAACGGGGACCAGCACAACGGATTTGGCATTTCCCTCGCCAGAGGCTTCCTCGGCCTTGACAATCTCATGACCGGAGAGGCCCTTCGAAGCTAAGAACCCATTTCTCATCGCAATGATTCCATGGTTTTCCATAAAGGCTTTTCCAAGAGAGGGGTCTTTTCGAAGCTGATCTCTTGCGTATTCTATATACTGCGCCGTGATTGTGACGTGCTTTCTGTATCTTGGCTGTCTTCCTGCAATCATTGCTTTTGTAACTTCCCGCCACTGTCGGTACATCAAATACGGCTCCTCAAACTTGTACTTGAAGAACCAGTCGTGCCATTTTTCATCCTTGGGTCCATCTCTCGCCTTGCATCGGATGACAAACCCCTCGACTGCACGCCCGTTCCATTCACCAGATTCTCCAACTCCCTCAAGAAAGGTCCTTAACTCTGACACTTTGTCCTTATACAGAATCTCGACCTTCTTGAACCCCCAGTCGTCGGCAAAAGCGTGCACCTGCGGCCCAGACCACGTTGCAAACGTGGGCAAGTTGAGATTCATGCCGTGGAGATAAAGCCCAGCTTCGTTTCCGGTATAAGCCAAGATATGCTCTTCGAACGAATCGTCACACAGTTCCGCAACAGCTGTGACGTTCGCCTCCCTCAGAAACTTGGCAAGGTCCTCGCGTGTCCTTCCGACTTTTTTCAGCTGCTGGTTGATCCATTCATCACCAACCATAGAGTGCGATTTCGAAATGTCCCCCCTCGCACCAGTGGAGTGTTTGCTACAGACCAGGAGCGAGCCGTCTGGCAGGCCTGATATGAAGATAATGCACCCGTTCTCCTTGAGTGTGATCTCGTACGGACCCTGCGTGTTCTCTTCGATCCACGTCCATTCCGTTCGGGCAACTTCACCTATATTGAAAAACTTATCATATCCTCGAATGGCGATTTGATTATTCCCACCCGAGTTCTTTAATGTGAATAATCCTCGTGCGTACGTCGGTAAATCTCTCTTCTTGTAGTCCCAATCCTGGAGCTTCCAGCTGCGAACGGATAGCTTGGATCCGTGGACGTCGTAGTCGGTTTTCCGGCACGAGAAGCCTGCGCCTTTCTTGCTTCCCTTTTTAGAGCCATCGGTTAGGGCTTTTACCATCTGGTTGATTTCATTCTGGTCTTGCTCCTGGTAAGGTGCGCCGTAGCGTTCTTTGATAGTCAATTCGACTTTCTCCATGTCTATTGGTAGTGGATTATCTGGAGGGTAACGTGATTCCCAATATGGGAAGTGTGAAGGGCGGAAGGGTGTTCCTTGGGTTTTTGGAGGTTGCGGTGGCTCCTGTGGCTGCTGTTTTGTTTTTGAGGAGGTATGTGCAAGGCGTAAAGAGGGAACTGTGAGTGAAGCAGAGCGAGGGGATGTAGCTCGTCTGGGTAGAATAGTCGTAAAATATCGTCGCAATGCCTGTGATCTGGTCAGGCGAAAAAGTACGAGCGATTGGGACAAATGTAGTGAACAAGAACGAAGAAGCATAATTGGGATGGGTTCTTATATTACAATTGAGAGCTCGAAGACACCAATGATACGGATACAGCGGATGACTCCAACAGACAACCGTTGATAGGCACACAGGCAGGCAGGTTAGCGCCTCAGAAACGATTTGCGGGTATATTACAGTTCAGCCGTTTGATCGAAGCCGTGCCTGGGAGAGCCAATGCGATACAGTAGCTAATTAGTTAGGCCGCAATTGAATATCTCAGGCACGAAGTTTTAATTTTGAGGGTTCAATGCGTCATGCTGCCCGCGACGGGAAAGAACCAACGTCCCCCCGCTGGCTGGATCGGGTAGGTTTGTCGCCGCATTCAAGCTCCGCACCTCTGGTGACTCAAACGCTCGCCTCCGGCCTGGGCGCTTTGATGCAGGAAACTCAGTCTGAGGCACGATGATTCATCCAAGGCGAACTCTCAGGCAGGAACAAGAAAGAGAGCCAGGTTTCACCTTCGAGAGGAAGATTCTAGCCAAACCATTTTGCGTTTGAGCCTCATTTCAAGCCTTTCTTGTTCACGAGCTAAATATCAAACATCTCGCGCTCACTGCTCTCAGCCTCAAATCACATGCCAGGTTCACGTCCACCTGGTCCAAACTTTCTTTCGACTGCGATGCCCTTATCGATTAGAAACCTGCTTCATTGGCATTATCGGCCCCGTGCGAGTCGCCATCATCAAAGACGGAAGAAGACGAGAGGGGAAGGCCTATCGCTCGATCCCATGCGTTTGTCGCATGCACGACATCTCTTTTGGCCGAATGTGCCTGTGGACGGTCTGCAGCTGACCCCGCCTTTACCTTGTTCTCGTTAGCCTGCCCCCAGAAGATATCCGAGCCTATCGAACGCGCTGCTTCGTCCGAACTTTTGGCTGGTTGACTGGAATGTCAATTCACAGTTGCACAGGCTAGCGGAGGTTCCCTCTGCGAAACGCCCATTCATTAGTCTTGTTAACAAGTAATAGTAATACAGATGGATCATCCGACTTGGAATTCGCATGTTTGATCCAAGTTGTCCATGTACATGTACCTTGGTCTGCCCTGTCGGCTCAACGTCTGTGGCCAACAGAGTGGAGCTTCAATATCGAAGCATCCATCCAATGATAACCAATATCCCCGATTCGATTACGAAGTCAAGGCTTCCTTGTAGCCCGAAAGTTTTATCTAATTTCAGGCCAACACAGCAGCTGACAATGTGCTATAGTGGACGTCCGGCGTCGGAACTCATAGGCGCCGCTAACGTAATAAACGATACCAAAACTAGAGTGTAACGTACTATAGACGGCCAAGGCCGAGATATTGATGAAAGTTTCACATAACATGCATACCTGCATATACCAACTGGAAGAATCGTATGTTTGAAGATAGTTTTATTTGCAAGATTGTTGGCAATTTGGAGCGAAAAATCATAAGAACCTATCAACTACAAAGCTCAAGCGCTTCACGTTGTCTTTTCACCAAAACTGGACGGAACCTCGGATCCGAGCTGGTGGGAACAGCTGCAACCTCTCGCACACCCACTTTTATCAACGTGTTTCTCTCGTCGAATTATTTCAATGCTTGACACTAACAGGCTTACCTCATCCCGTCTTCCGACCCAACACTATGGTGGCATGGAAGGAAAGGAAAGAAAGGCGAGTCCGTTTTCATCAGAAGGTCGGGGTGGTGTCCACCTGACCTGCACTTGCTCTTGAAGATGCCATTTTTTGCACTAGGCAAAATAGTAAAACTCGGGCCTAGATATCTTCATATTTGTTTTTTTGGCTGCAGTCTGCTCTTCTCAGATGCTATGCAGCTCTGCCTCAGCACACCTCGGCATATTCGGAACGTTTAGGAACTCCTTTGACAGAGCCGCCATTCGTCTTACTCATTTTATACCCTCACCGCCTCACCGCTTCTAAGATATTTCATAATATAAGAGAATATTATGTGCGAATGCTCAGTCAGATGAATGGTATTTCAAAAATACAATTCATGGCTGCATAAAGCTCATCGAGTGGGGGGTTTGCTCTGTTTACGCAGCTGCAAGAGAGGGGCGGTAGCCTCGACTGATTAGAGCTGCATGTCGGACGAAACAAAAAGAGTTGACAAAGCAGAAAATATGGGATGAAAGGCAAAAAAAGTGGAGCAAAGTAAACCATCTTGATCATGAACCAGTATACAAACATTCCGACACTGCATGATAGACATTTCCAATACCCCAGCATGGTGTGGAAACGAAAGTGATCGAGCTCCGGCGCTCCCAGCTCGCTCGTTCGTTCGCTCGCTACCAACACAAGGGGTTCAAGCTAGCCTTTGGGCGTCGAACGGCATGCACCTTAGCGCCTGAGCTGCATATGCATGTTTTGGTGATCGTAAAAGGGCCATGTTTTTGAAAGAAAAATAGGAGAAAAAAAAAGTAAATAACATCTTTAACCGTCCCATCTCGAAGTTAAGAGATGTGATGGACAGGCTTCTTGACTTCTCCCTGTCCGCATGTATGCATGCAGAACACCACTGCTGCACTGCGCAGTCAACATTTCACAAACCATTCTTCATCTTCTTTGTCTTCTTGCTCCTCCTCTTCGTCCTCTTCGTCTCTCCATCCCTGCATGGGCTTGTTGCATTCGCTGATGTCCTTGACCTGTTTTTTTGTAATTATATCGGCTTAGTTAGCTCCATAGTACAGTGATGGGCGTAGCTTATAACCTAAAACATGATTTCGAGGCAGCGGTCATCCGCCACACTTTAGTTCACCGGCCTATGAGAAGAGAGGCTTTTCCTCCCTCGGATTTATCTTTTTATTCAACAAGTATCTCGACTGAAATCCAAAAGTACCTCGAAAGTATCCCTTGCCTCCATGCCTCCGGGGCGCTCGCCCACGTCCACCCCAGCCTCACCACACCCTCTCTCACCCTTGACACTTTTGTTATTTCGTCTTGGTCTATAACTTTCACATCCATCTTTTTATTAATCTCCTTGAAAAGATCGGACGATCCATATTTCCTTATTCTTCCTGGTGTGCCCGTGCTTGGAAGGGTCCAGGGGGGGTTATACTGCCCACGGGAGGTGTGCTCGTCGATCCTATGGGTACCCCGGGCAATAAGAGCAGGCAAGCAGCCTGCTCCCTCTATCGATAAGACAGATTTCTTGGAGCGAACAAAAAAAGCAGCAGAGAAGGATAAGACAAATCTAATCTGGGACGTTTACGCAAAAAACAAGTTGGTGGGGCCGTGAAACCCTAGCCCGTGTCTTTCTTTCTTTCCTTCTGCTGCTTCTTCACTCCTCCTCGCTGTGGTGACTTTTTAAGGCTCAGAAAAAACAAGTCTCGCGGTCTCGTCACGCAGACCATATTTGGATCCTATATACTAACTTGAAGCCTTTCGCAAATTTGTATACTAGAAACGAAGTCCATACCGTCTTTGTTTTTTGTTTTTTTCGATTTCGACTCGATGCCTATCGCTGACAGGCGACACCGGCCGGAGACAAGCGGAAGTTATATTTCCTTAGCTCTACAAATCTACTAAGCTACGCCTCCGAGTCGTAATCCCAGAAGCTTTGACCTTTTCCTTCTTTCGTAAATCTTGCTTTCTTTCTTTAGTTTGTCTCCACAGTTGCCTATACAGGGTATATAGCAAGTGCTAAAGCAAAAATAGATACCGCCACAACATATCCTTTCTTCTAGCTTCTCCTTCTCCTCGTCAGGATACTACACTCTTCTTGATATCTACTGATGAGAGCAGAGTAACCCGCATGACCCCTTGTAGATAGAAAATAGCTGACTCATAACTTTGCATCTTGGCGATTCCTTGAATCTTCTCCCTTCTTTCGCCGATGGGTTTGTTTAATGGTAATCCTTTGTTTTTCTCTCTCTCTTTTCTTTGTCCCATCGTCCGATGTGCTCTGTTATAGATATTAGATCGAAAAGTGCGGGATCTGATATATCACAAGGTATCCTTTTGAGGCGATAAGCCCCCTTCATTTCATATTCACATTTGGTGAGAATGAAGAAATATGTAACATCCATTTTTAAGCATCTACTGCAAGTAGTAAATCATCGTCGCTGTGGCGATAGACGATCCTATCACATTAGAGTAATCTCCATCCATTTTCAGGGTTTGCCCCTTCCTTGCTACTTATCGAACTTATCGTCGTCGCAAGCTCGAAGAAAGAAACGACATGGACAAGCTGAAGAGTGTATGCATGGTGGGGAGGGCAAATAAAAGTGAGGGGTTGCGGTTGACCGCAGGCGAGAAAAGAGGGCTGAAGGCTTCAAAGTTGCAAAAGAGCAAACTGCAAAGCTGGTTGGTTGGCCCCAGGAAATCCTTTGCCGGAAACTAGTAAGAAGGTTCATGCAAGACGCATTCTCCCGTCTGCTTGCGCCTGAAAGCATTCAACAAGTCAAAGAGAGGCATATGCAGCTGTCTGTCCTTGGTTTTTCTACCGAGCAAATGAGAGATGAGGAGAAGGAGAAGGAGACGGAAGCAGGCAGGTATCATGATCTTCTGCCGGGCCGTGAGGTAGGTGCGTGCATGGTGTCGTAAATTTACAACGATCAACACAAACTCGGCAAACCCGATGACCACCCGTCGACTGTTGTAGTATCATAGATCTCGATCTCGACCTTTTTGCCCTCGAAGTATCCATAAAACAACCTTGGAATGAGAACAAGGAAACCATGGGAAGCGAGTACGGACTCCCTCTTCCTCCGTCTACCGGAGAGAACAATAGATCCGTGATCCGAGCGTAGTGATGGGGGGAGGTTGCATGGACATGGGGCACGTTGACAGGGTGGTCCGCGTGCTATGTCGACGTCTACAGCCACCGACTCCACCCGCAACACCATCTTTTTCGCCAAAATACCCCATAGCGCCATACTGGAGCCATCCCAGACCTGTCGAAATCCATGATATTCTTCCAGTCAGATAGACGAATACGAATTCCTCATAACAATTTATTTCCCTGTTATCTGCGGAGGTTTTTTTTTACCCTTGACCAGGCTGGTAAGCGGATCTCCACAGAACAAAAAGCCCCCCAACGGACATGGCTAGGACAAGGGGAAGCCCTGCTCGTAGACGGTTACCCATCTTTCTGAAATACTCCCTCTTCTTGTTTTCCCGGTCTCTTGTGGCCAGAGAAATAATAAAATGGTCATGAACTATTTCCGTATGAGGCTATCATGTGGAATTATTTTTTTGGTTGTGGTCCACACAAGTACCGAACCCCACCACCACCACCACTACCACAACCACACCACAGCCAACATAATTGACCACAGCAGGTCGCGCGCGCGCGCGTTTTGCGAAACCGTCGCACCCTCTTGTGCCCTTCGACCAGAATATTGCTATTTCAAGTATATTGCACAAAAGCGCGAAGGACTTTTTACTTTTTGGTAATAGCCTAGGCAAACTGCTTACGAAAGACATAGTATCCGGTGATCCTTCATTTTCCTTTTCGACGACCTCTTACTCATAATTAATCCTAGCACGTTCAGGCACCTTTCCCCTTCTCTCCTGCGCCTTCCCATCCTTTGTCCTGCAGATTTTCTGCTTCTATTCCCTTTTCTCTCTTTCCCTCTTACCTTCTTTTCTTTCTTTCTTGAGGATTTCAAAGCAAGAAGATAGTCAGCAGTTCACTATCTTCAAGTCGGTAGTAAGTCGGGTACCTTGCTTTGACCGCCGCGCTCCCCGGCATAAACTTATGCATGCAGTGTTTAAACCTACTTCTTCTGCATGACCTGTTTACCAAGCAAGGCCCTCCCAGTTTCAACTATCTTAGCTCGCCCTCTTGACATGTTTGGTAAACATAAAACTGAAAGATCGGTCCGATCTTATTGTGGATCTTTGGTATAATGATCCCGAATCGACCAATTTTAAAATCAGAAGGTATGTTCTGTTACCATTTCCTTCCTCCTTCTTGTTCGTTGCTTCTTCTTCTATCTCTTCTTCCAGTAAAGAACGAGACACATCCCGGCAATGTTACAGGAGAGACAAAGAAAGTTTGAGCGTGACGTGTTGACAAAGAGGCGCGGACAGAGCGAAAGGCCTCCTGATGACTTCTTTTCGTTTTTTGTATGTGACGATATGATGTCATCGTTTACGCGAGTGTCTGTGGTGTTTTTTTTTTTTGGACGATTAAGAGGACTTATGGGGTTTCGTCTGTGCTGCAGAATAATGGGCGCTCAACGCATATATGTTACTATAAAAAATATTTGGTATCCCGCCAGGTGTAGGAGTTTTCAAGTTAAAATGAGTTCAATTTGAGAATAGAACGTTGTATTCTGCGAGCCGATAGATAGACTAAACTTGGTAGAAAGCTATTACATGAAACTACATCCAAAGGAATTAGAAGCAAAGAAAATTTCGAACACAAGGCGGAAAAACAAGTAATCGATAGATCCTATAAGCATATTTCGCATCTTATCGTAGACTCCCCCTTCATACAAAGGAAACATGGCGTCAAAGAGCGTGATAATAGCTTTAAAATAAAGTAGTCTCAAAAGATTTGTATTAAAGAAAGAGAGCTCGAGGCAGAAAGAGAACGGGAAAAAAATCAGAACGGCTGCTGTTCGAGCTGCGTCTTGCTGGATTATCTCAAACGAAGAAACGAAAACACAGAACTGCAAGAATCAAGATATAACACAAACTAAGTGGGTAAAAACCTCAAGATATTCGCCGATACATTATGCATTCCCCATACATGTATATAATAGATTCAGACACCTCCGCACAAAGACAAACAAATCGGACAGGTATAAAATGATGTACATAATATCGTGGCATCTTCGCGAAGGCAAACCTGTATCCCAGTAGAAAAATAAAGCCAAAGAATATAGAAAGAAATATATCGAAAATTCACTAGAACCTCTTGTAGAAAATAAATGAACCTTGTATGTAATGCGCCGTAACCAAATGAGAAACAAACTCTAGATAGAGAATATAGAAGAAAGTTGTGATGAACTTTGTTCTGTCGTTTTCTCAAGACACATCCATACCGAATTCATCCTCCTCCTTAAAGCCCATGTCAGCAGAGCCGGTGTTGTGCCAGAATTGCTGGTTGCTTACAGGCAGGGATCCGTGGTCGCCTTGTCCGTTGACCGGGGCACCTGCGAGATCAGTATACCCTGGAACGCGGAGTCCAGACCCATGTCCTCGAGAGTATCTGAAAGGATCGCCGCCGCCGGTTTCCACAGCAGCTACAAGCTCGGACTCCATGCGCTTCATTTCTTCCGTCTTGTTGATGGGGTACGGCTGTCCAAGGGACTCAAGTTTCTTTTGCATCTCCTTCTCTTGCTTGATCTTCGCGTAGAGAGCCCACATCAAGTCCTTAGTCCACCCAACAGCACCGTTAAGGATGTCACCTTTGTTGGGGACTCTGTCTTTCTCCTCGAGAGGGATGTTAAGTGTAGATGCGCCAACACTGCTGGCACGTCTTCCAAGACCACCAGCGAGCATAGAGGTAGCTCGTGGAGGACTGACACCATGAAGCCCTGGGGAAAGAGGAGTGTTATTTTGAAGGTGCTTTCGAACCTTCTCATCTTCAAGACGGTGTTGGGGAACGAGGAAAGAAAGCTCTTGAATACGCTCGTTAATATTATCACGTCGTCGGCGTTCAACAAGATTATGGGATTCTCTTCGACGGCGTCGCTTAGCTTCTTGGCTCTGCTGGCTGGGGCTCATCCCATCAACCTTGGCTGGGAGAGAGGCGTGCTTTCCGCCGAGAATATCAGAGATTTGGCGATGGCCGGCGGACCCTGGTCCGGGAGACGACATCGGGGACTCGATATAAGACGAACTTGCGTCCCAAGTTCCAGACAGGGACTTCTGGTGTCCGTGACGGCTCAAGTGTGAGTTTTGGATTGGCTGCGCTTGCATTCCTGATTCTGTAGTATTGAGTGAGAGACTGCCCTGTCTGAGGTTCCGAGGAACTGAATTCTTGCTAGAACCAGCTCGCTCTATATCGGGTCTGGTCTTACGTTTATTCTTTGCATTCATCATATCGCCAAAAGAGCCAGCATGCACATCGGCGGACGAGGACATGATACCAGGCGATGGGTTAAAAGACGATGGGCTATCCATGGGCTGCGCTTGCATGTGGTGGCGGAACTGGAAGCCTCGAACGAATGGTGACTGAATAGGAGCGTCCTCCGGGGTGTGGGAGTACATTTGATTCATATTAGTGGTCAAGTGAAGGCTCTGGCTCTGCAGGCTGGCTGGGGTATTGTCGATATCGTTAGAGTTGAATCCGGCGCCTCCCATGTGGCCGCCCTGGAAGCCATAGGAAGTTGCGAGCGAGTCCAAAAGCTCGTCGTCAGTGATGGCAGAGTTGGAAAATTGTTGAAGGTTGTTGTTATTGTTATTGCTGAACATGAGGCCGCCTTGAAGCTCGTTAGGGTCGATGCCAAAGCCGGCGGGGCCGTTAAAGCCCGAGAAATCGTTATGGACGAATCGACCATTCTGCTGGTCTCCATGCTCGTCCTTTATGAAATGCTGGGAGTTCTCCATTGTTGCTGTTTTTTGCGGCTCTGGGCCGAGATCTGCTTCAAAATCAAAAAGAAAAGGATCCGTACGGGTACTTGCGTTTACACCTAGAAACGTAGACATATATGGTTAGCACGAGGCAGCAGGGTGGATAGAAAAAGTAAGCCACCGCCTCGCAGCGGGAGGGACGCCTTACTCAATGGCATAGCGAGCCTTTAGGGCGGTAATCTTGGGTAGACGGAGTTGTAGGGAGCGGAAATATTCAGCCTTGCTGATCGAAGAGAGAGGCCTATACGAAGCCTTCCTCGTCGAAGAGAGTGGGTTGTGTTGCGGTTTATAAAAAACCTTCTAGCGGGGTATGTTGACTGGAAGGGAATTGACGGTTACGTCGAAGATCGAAGAGCCAAGTTAGAGCACTTGAGGATTGATTGCTTTAAAGCAGTCGGAAGGTAGAAACCGGGTGGGACAGGTTGTACGAGGGTTTTGACGGAACGGTTGTGCAAGCAGAAGCTTATTATCGGCGAATTGATATATAGTATAGAGATTCCAAAAGAGCAGAATAGATGAGAAGGTTTCTAGAGAGGCTCAACCGGAGAGGTCGATGGGGGGTATGAGAGACTCTTTATATCTCTTCGATCGTGGTAGTGTGCCTGAAGACCACAGCTGACCGGGCATCCTTCTATCCCTCAGTGGAGCTGGTTCATACTGACGGGACGAGCGGTAGGAGAAGAAGGAGTCTGGGAAAGTGGACTCTGGGAAGAGTCGGCTGCAGGTGACAGCAGGAGGGTCAAGAGGGCCGTTCTCTCGCTCTCTCGCTCCCTGCCAGCCCTGTTCGAGCAAAGTGCCCTGTTAGCGATGGAGGTGGAGGGTTTTTGAGATGTAGTGGTGGGCAGACAGGACGAGGTGGTGTAGAGGAATAAAATGATAAATTGATACTAATAATTGTTCAGTGAAAGATGGGATGAAAAGGACGAAAACACACCCTCCCAGCTAGCCAAACAAACTCGAGGACTGCGAGCGGGGCCAGTCGAAGAGAGGGGGAAAAGCCACAGTTCCCGACTCTCCTAACGAAGAACTATTGGAGTTGACGTGCGCCCTGTCCTTGCATGGACGGAGTAGTAGCAGTCCAGTAGTAAGGAAGTAGGTAAGTCAGTCTAGTCGTGGAGGACGAGGACGAGGAGGAGCACACCAGCTAGAATCGACCACCACCCTGGAGCTGCGACTTCCAAGGACAATAGCTAATGCTCCCAGAGACCAAATGCAGGCAACCGAGGACGACCAGGTTCGAGGACTCCCTCTTTCCTCACCGCATTCCAGCATGGGTTGGTTCGAGGTGGGTGTGCGACCAGCTGCCTGTATGCCAGGGGACTCCTCTCAGACTCCCATTTCACTACTCCCGCCTGCCAAAGTACCTCCCAAGTACCTCGCGATGGACGAGCAGACGAGGGGAGGGGTCAAGCCTTGCTGCTCTCTCCCTCCCTTGCTCTGTGCCTCGCTCGGGGGTTTTCTGTTCTTTGCTTTTTCTTTCTCGTCTTTTTCTTTTGAGTACCTTGCTTTTCTCCCCACTAATCAGGCAGAGAACTGGATTGCTCTTCACATTATTTGTGGACCGCAGCGTCTCAGGCCAGTCGCAAAAACATCATATCGTATCCTCTGCATCTGTGGCCAGACAGGATACGAGCTGTCCGCAACCTCCTCGGCCGCTTGGAACGCACAGCTCAGGATCAAGATATCTAGCCAGTGGCAGAGATTTGGCCGGAGCTTAAGCGCAAACTTTGGGTTTCTGGTGAGCCACTCAGCAAAGTTGCAGGCTGTCCAATAAAAGATGGTTCCGGGCGGGTCAAACGCCTAACGAACCTTGCTGTTGGTAGCTCACTAAATTAAACACCGAATGCTCTTTGAACAAGTCTCTTCAAAATGATTCTTCAGAAGCGCTGCAAGCTATTGCTAAAATCGTAGGCTAGCTCAATCCGGCGATTCTTCATCTATTGGAATTGTATATCTTATTAACTTTCGACTCGTTCATCGTGAGCTCCGAAGGCTTATCGTCATAAAGAAACAAGTTTGGGTTGCCCAATCTAGCTCTGGGAAAGGGATAAGCTACTTCTGTTATCTGCGTATTTCCAACTAGCTTTCAGGGTGGTCGCCGCGCCTGCCTCGCAAGTTCTAGTCTACGATGTTCGTGCTCACGGACCAGCTTATTCCGGGCCCGAGACGAGATATCGACACATTCAGATTGCAGATACGAAAGCTCATGGAACTCTATGTTAATACCATTTCCTTGCCATCTTCTGTTGCTTTTTTTAAATTTTTATTTATTTTGATTTCAGTTTACTTTATTTTTCGTCGGAACCCATAATCCGTGATGATGAATATTGATGTAAAAATAAATCTCATATCATATATCTTTTTGAATTTTTGTACGTTCGGATGCAGTGCGGCAGACCATATCAGGCGATGCAAGGGTATCCACTGTCAGCAACTGGCGCTTCCATCGCAAAATAGTCTGCAAATGTGTTCTTCTCGTAAAATATGATATGGATCGTATAGCCCCATCGGCCAGTTTGCAAAAAAATTTCGCAATCTTCAAAAGAAGAAACCTCGAACGATATAACGACGAATCCCATTATTCAAGCTGGAGGGTGGGAACCTTAATTCACGGACGACTAGGTTGTTAAGATGGAATCCGCGCCCCCAGAGAAACCCTGCGGAATCGAGATGCATAGCAGAATGCTGCGAAATGCCGTGTTCATCTCGACCGACGCAAGAATATGCCCATGCATGCATGAACTGAAGGCAAAAATACCGACGATTAAATATCTCGTTTGCCGCTGTCTTCCGCTTACTGAACTATGGTTCTCGGTGAACGATAAATCAGCCATGGTGCCTATATACATTACTAGCAAGAAAAAGATCTCAATTCCGACGGCTTCGCCCCTGTTTTGTTGTCAGCTTAGCAAATTTGCAAGGTTTGATGTAGAATATTTGTAACGATGAGGTACACGCCTATCTTGGTAAAATAATCCATCCAGCCCTGGAAGCGGATGTATCATGATATGCATACCCCGCATATAGCTGGATGCAATGACAATAAATCGCGGGAAGGGGTTCTTGAGATGCCTAAAATGAAGCCCTGAACAAGGCCAAAGTGTTGCCGCCGTCGTTGTTGTGTTGTTTGACGGACGAACAATTGCCTTATTCGGGCGACTGTTGGTGCGGCTCAACACGTCGCCAAGCAAGCTGCAGAGGCCTTTCCCCAACGCCAAGTCGGCTTCCCCTTTCATCGGTTGTTCGTCGTATGCGCATTCGCATCAAGTTACGCAAGCTTGTTCGAGCAGTCGTTTGCCTTTGTGTTCTTCACATTCCTCGGATACGCTAATACGGTACGATAAAACAAAACCAACCGACGGCTGCCGGGCTCTTACGTATTCAGCCCGTTTCAACAGATCTTCCTCTTGCATTAAAAATCACTCCCTCGTCTAGACGACTCCGCGCGAATATCTCAAACGACCCCCGAAGGAAACACACACCCCTCCACTACGTTATTTTGCCAAACGAAAAGAACGAGGTCTAAAGGCTAAGCTGAAGGGAGATATGGCTACGGAATCTCAATTCCGGTCGCAATGGACCAGCTGGTCCCGAAGAAGAGATGAGCCTGTTCGCACATCAAGGGATACCGGATTCTTCTCACGTCTTAGCGGTCTAAATCCCTTCGGAGACGATGGCTATGTCAGGCTACCAACCACAAACTCCGAGGCTCAACTGCCAGCTCGGACGAGAGAAGAGGAGGAGGCTGGGATGTTTGCAAGTATGTGATGCGACGTGGAATTCCTGCTGAGGTCATGGTGGAGCAAGTTTGCTGATATCTTTTATGCGCAGTGTCATACTGGGATCGAATGCTGGGCTTCGCCATCTGCAACCTCGGTGCTGCGGTGTGCTTTGTGATTTGCTTCTTTCTCTTCCCAGCTTTCATATTCAAGATTCGAAAGTTTGCAGCTCTGTTAGTTTCCCGCTTCCTTCCTTCCTTAGTGAAGTTTCTTTGTTTGGCATATATTGGAATAGGCTGACTGTTGTCCATAGATGGACTGTGGGTTCACTGCTGTTCTTGGGCTCCTGGGCAATCTTATACGGTCCGATTAATTACGTTCGGCATCTGATGTCTGCTGAGCGATTGCCATTCACTGGAATCTATATCGGATCCATCGCTTTAACGTTATACTTTGCACTTGGGGTATGTGGTCTCACCATATAATATTCTTGTCAACATCTACTAACAAACTTTCCAGCTGCACTCAGCTCTTCTCACCATCATCGCCATGGTGATACAGCTGTGCTCATTGCTCTGGTATCTTGTGAGCTACTTCCCAATGGGATCTACCGGCCTTCGGTTTGCCTCGCAATTGGGAGCGAGGCAAGCAGCCGCGTGGATCACTGGTTGAAGAAAAGAAAGATTTAGGTAAGAGCATCTCACTAGCGATGCGTGATTATTTGGTGAAAGCACATTTATACCGTATAGTTGTATTTGTCCCTACTGTATGAAAAGGCATGGCTGTTTATCTGTTTGATGGTTGGACTATTGGCGAAAGGGAAATATCACGCTGGTGTCTTGGAAGGAAAAACAAAAAGACAATTATAATTATTATCGAGTAATGTTTCAATTTTTTTTTCTGTATCACCTCTGTAACTGGCATTATATAAATACGCGAATAGATATTATTGACAAGTTTGGATCGGGCTTATCCTAGCCAGGCATTCCAGACATGCATAAAACGCGTCATCCCGTCGACGTCAAACTCGCCACACGAGTTGGTTCATCAGCCACAGAAGTGTTCATATCGATGCCCTTACTGGGGTTTAAGACGATTTCAGTAACCCCACTCAACGCGGGATGATCGGGCGAGGGGTAGCCCTGAATGTGTTTCTGCAGATGAGGGGTAAAAAAAAAGCCAGAAAAAAAAAAAACACTTTTCCAATGCGAGGAGCTAAGGAGGTCCGGTCTCGACGAATTGAATATCACCGAAATGCAACGTCGATTGGAAGGAGCTAGCGAGAGCGCCCTCCGCAACTGATGAGGCCGTTGCCGGTCATTAATTGAAATTTCTGTGACAAATTAAAAAAATCTAGCGAAAAGGGGACAAAGGAAGGGATAGGAAGTTGAACTGTCGGAAAGATAAGGAACCATTCCATTAGGCACCTTGAAAACCTGCTCGCTAAAATTGTGGAGCAGATGTAAAGAGCAGTCAAAAATTTTTGCACCCGTGGGACCCATCAATCCATGCAATGCAATGGCGCCAATGTCAGTTACGATAGTAATTGCAGTCACGTCCAGCACCCGGGTTTCGTTTTGGGCCTGTGGATATTTTAACAATTTCTCCCGATCATCCGAATTCAACATTTGTTCCGGAATGGAAGGAGAAGCCATTGCCCAAATTTCCGCACGGCGGACGGAGGAGTTTATAACAAAATGTAATAATACGACTAAGTGAAAGGCACTAGATTGAGCCATTTGCCCGGCCGCCGCGGTAGCCAGCTAAACCAGGCTGGAGTAGCCGGCTCCGTTTTGCGGCCGCACAACATTATTGGCATGAGACATTAGGTTTTCAGGCTCGCTTTGTCGAGCGTCGCAAACTTTCCGCACCGGATTACCCTCTTTGAAACGCGCCTGCTTGTAGGGAAGGAATGTTGTATATTTTATTGGCAACATTCGGATGCCATTTAAGTAGACAGTAATACATTTATTATAATAAAAAATAATCTAGGTATACCTCCTCGTAGTTGGAGATGGAGTGAGAGTAGCAGGAACGATACGGAAGAAGAGGTTCGGAGGGAATACAATTTTTCTTTGTGGTCATCCAAATCGCCGGGGTACAGGCGATATGCGAAACTGCGATCCCGAGGCATTATAATGATATTACCATCCCGTTACATCAGTTCCTTGACTGATGGATTGATTGTCCCGCCCAGAGTCGTTTGCTTGCTGGATCCTCGTTAGCTCTCTTTTTTAGGAGCCTGCCAAAAATTTTCGCCAAAAAGCCCGCACACAAAAAATTGGAAACCAAAGAGTGAAAATATTTGGGACTGTGATGACTTGGAGGAAACTGTGCAAACAACGTGGAAGCAAAAGGTCTCGGTGACTCCTAGCTGCGGTGATACCTCCGGACGAGGAGCTAGAGAAAGGAAAGGGAAGGGAGAGGGAGAGGAATATTCCAGCGGAATCGTTCGTTCGTGGTGATTGACATATTTGCGGTGGTTGTTTGTGGTTGACGTTTGCGTTGCTGCCCAGTGCTGCTGAGCTGCTGCTCTTCTCCGTTGCTGCTGCCCTGCCCGTTTTGTGTGTGGACATTTTTTCAAATTATTTTCTTTCTTTCTGCTCCCACCACCCTCTTCTCTTCCACCTCGTCATCAACCACCACCTCCACGGTCACCGTCCTATCACCACGAATACAACGGTCACAATCGTCCCCTCCTCTCCGCCTTGCTCCCTACTACATCGATCGAATCGCTTCCGACCTGCCCAATCTCCTCTCCGTCTGCTTCCAGCGCCTCCCAACCGTCTGCTCATCATCCTCACTTACTATCGGGGTTCCGGAGCAGCTGTTGGGACAACCTTACCAGACGGCAGAACAGCCTACCATTCTCCCTCTTGACGGAACCGCAGGCACCGGTACACGCGTCATCGATCCTAAATCACCTTTGTTATTTCCAGAAGAGTCTCTCCTGCTAGTTCTCTTCGCCTTCCCTAAATCCTCAAGGATAAAATTCTTTTCTGAACTTTTTTTCTTTTTGGTTCCCTTCACTCCTCCAAAGGAAACTTTTGCGGGAGTGACTCGTCACAGCAATTAGGTCATCATTTTCGCACTTTGTAGCTGAACAACAGCTGCAGGCGCAATATCACCAGTTTCGCAACGCTACAAGGCCGTCGATTTTGAGCGTATCCTGTTGTTTCGACAATCGCCCTAAGTTCGAAATCTGTAACGACTTTGCACATAAATTGTGTATCACAAGCTGTTTTATCAGAACCGACCATTCGCTTCCTCGGTTCTTATTCGCACTTAGGACAGGCCTTTTCCCTAGTCATACAAGTGTGGTCTCACCAACTTCGCCACTCCGATTAAACTTTTTCGAAGGTCAATTCGTCTTTGAAACTCCTGAAACATCGTCGTCGCTGTTTTGTCCTTATAACTCTACTTCATTTCACATTAGTATCGCAGAGCATTTGAGAACTTTCAGTAACATCGAAACTATCAAAATCTATCTCCGTCAGCCTTACACCGATAATTGATCAAATCGTCTTAAGAAGACAACAACCGGAATATACTCACCCCTACAAAGTAAAGTCTTTCAAGGACGCGATACTGAGTACGCCACTATCGGGACGGCCGGAGGAAGTTCCCTCGTCTACCTCTGCCTAAATCAAAGATAGTTTTGCGTACAAGCTGCGGTCAGTCAAGATGACGACGGCAACAGCGACGGAAACCAAGAAGCACGCCTTCTCGTATGCAGCGGCGGCTTCCGGTAAAGCGAAAGCCAGCAGCTCAGGAGTCTCGACACCTGAAGAATCCAAGAAACCGGTAGATGCCGGCAATGCCATTGATTCGAAGAAGGACAAAGACACAATTGACCTGTCGAAGCTTAGCATCGATGGCGAACCTTCGGCTACCCCAAAGGAACAGCCGTCGGGCCCATCGCCGGAGATAAACGGAGTTGCATCTGATACCAAGAGTTTATCGAGTGTCAAAGACACGGATACACAGTCTATCCAAGAGGAGGCTAGCACTAAAGATGATGATGGTCAGAGTACAACATCTGCGCAAGAAGGTACGGAAAGTGCGACCGGTAACGAGGATAGTGATAGTAAGAGCGGGAAAGAAACTAGTGCCGATGGTAAAACTAAGTTCAAGACACATAACTTGATTGATGCACCTATACCAAAGCAGAATCCTTGGACTATTCGGAGAGAGGCTTTTGACCGAACCAAAGCGCTACAGACTGATGTTAAGAAGCCTCAACCTGCCGTTAACGGGCCAGGCTCACAAGACAAGGGAAACCAAACGTATAATAACGACAGAAGACATAGCAGGCAAAAGTCGAATGTTTCAGAGAATAGACCCCCTCACCAGGCAGCAGGTGGACGCCGAGAGGTATCTACTCTGCCTGAGAAGCGTGGCACTTTGGATGCTCCGAAGGAAGGAAAGGCTTTATCTCCGATTGAGGATGGTGAGTATTTCCGATACCTCAATTCTGTTGTACGAAAATGAATATTTGCTAATAAATTGATAGCTTCACGGGTTTCTCGGCCACCTGGTAGAAACGTCAAGAGTCAGCAAGATGAGGTTGTTAGTCGAGAGATCTCACCACGTATTCCACCTTCTATAGCCGACCAATCTTTGTGGCCAACCCCGGAGGTTGCTCAAGATGAAGAGAAACGGGAGAAACGTGAGAAGGAAGAAAAGGAAAAGGAAAGGGATAAGGAAAAGCCCGTTATTCCTAGCGCCCGTCCATCCAAAGACAAATGGATCAGTATGCCGGTTACACCAAATATCATCTATGATACTCCTCTACCCACTCGCGGCCCAAGAGGGCCGAGAGGAGGACGGCCTGAACGAGGCGGCAGGATCGGACAAGCCCCACCTCGACCTGCTGGAGATGTAGATGCAAGCACAACCCCTACCGAACCCGCTTCGGCAGCCAGCTTGGATAAATCTCGAGGTTCACAGGCTCCCTCAGATCAAAAAGGTGTTCAGAACACGAACTCGGATGTTCGTACACGTCGTCCTACTAATACCGTTACTCCGGCGGCTGAGAATGCTAGCACGGAACCAGCTGCCAAGAAGGAAGCTCCCGAAGCTCAAAAAGACAGTCCCGCCCAACTCGCCAATGGCACCAGCAAGTCAAACGGCGTTCCTGTTGAAGAATCTTCTAACAAGGATCAAAAACCATCGCAATCCAATGATGATGGCGCTTTCGTTGGTCAAGGGGTTCTTCCACCATCCAATACTGCTCGTCCAAAGGCAGACAAACCTGCACCGTTTAACAGCCACCGTGACCAGAACACCCAAAGTCGTGGAGGCTACAGTGGCTCTTCTTACACCCATAAGCAAGACAATGAGGGCAACGGTTCTTCTCACACTGTCCCCAGAGATCGTCCGGCAGGTCGAGGAAACTTCCGTGGTGGAAGAGGGGACAGCAATTCTTTCATGAGCCACACAAACTCTAGATACAATAATGGCAACTCAGTCCGTCACCATAGTCCTCCATCCCAGATTAACACCAATCCCCACCAACCACGCCAATCGCCACAATACCCATCATCTCCCTCCACGCCACAAACTGGTCGCAGCTACCGACAGAATAGCCGCTCTCATGGTGTCCAGCAACCGCAACAATTCAGCAAATATGGTATGCAGAATGGTTACCCTCCACCATCGCCATTTGTTCAATCTCCGTCCTACTACAATAACCCTTATTACAACAGCAGGAATGGGGTACCTCAAGGTGTTCCAATGCATCCCGACTATGAGTTCACTGCATCTGTTCAAAACGTTATGAATCAACTGTAAGGTCTCCAAGCCAGTCATAAACAATGCAATTGACTAACTTCTAACTATAGCGCATATTACTTCTCTCTTGACAACATGGTCAAAGATACCTATCTCCGAAGTCATATGGATAGTCAAGGCTGGGTTTTCCTTGAAATAATTTGCGGCTTCCGCAAGATCAAAGAAATGACCAAAGAGAACAAGAACATCGTTCGAGAAGCATGCATCCAATCTCCTGATGTTGAATTCCGCGGTTATCACCCTGATGGCCGAGAACGTTTGAGGTCAGCACGTAACCCTACCGAATGGGTTCTTAAGTATGAGGAGCGGGATGAAAGTTGTAGACATGATGGACCATTTTGGGAGACCCGTTACGCCGGACCTCCCCAATATATGAACAACCCATACCCGATGTATTTCCAAAACCCGAATATGCCGCCAATACCAGTTGCCGGACCTGCGGATCCACAATTCCCTGGTTACAACGGATATCCTCAGCCGGCTCATATGATGCCTGCCTTTGTCCCAGGCCAAGAGTTTATCCCAGAGAACGGGGCAGCGTACGGAAATGGGTTTATGCCACCATATCAACCCTTTATGCCTACGCACGAAGCTCAGCCAACGAACGGGCATTCTATTGAAGAAAGTGCCCCTCAAAACGATAAAGGTATCAGATCGCATAAGAAATATCCTACCGTCGATGAGTTCCCAGATGACAAGATCAATCAAATCGTTTTGGTGACGCGCAAGAATCCGAGTGGTAAATCAGCGGATCCGAAAGAAGGAAAGCAGACCCCAAGCGTCATGGTTACCGACCAGCTCAACGAGGCTTTGGTCAAGCTGGAACAAAGCAATGAGGCTGGATCCGAAATCCAGAAGCCAAAAGAGTGAGTCCCAGCTCCTTAAACTAATAACGATCTCTTTGCTCTACACGAGTGCTAAATTTATACACTTTCTAGCAACGACGAACATTTGATCAAGTTCTATCCTACTAGTCCTAGGTTGGGACCAGCTGCACCCGCTTCTCAAAAATTAAACGACGAGGTTGGGTGGTTTGTCGATCCCGGTCTTTCTGAAGAGTCTGGTCGAACACCTGATATCACAATATTTGCGCTCCATGCATATCCCGAATTCAAGAATGGCGTTCTCAGCCGCCGCGGTCAGGATGGTGTTACCAACGTCCCGGAGATTGAAATTTTATACCGTTTCTTCAGCCATTTCCTTCGCAAGCACTTCAACTTCAACATGTATAACGAATTTAAGAGTCTTGCCCTCGAAGATTTCCATAACGGCAGCACAAGTGGCGTGGAATATCTTTACAAGTTCCATGTTTTCAAGATTCAAAACTTCCCCACTCCAGATCTATTCTTCCAGGATTTTGCTACTCTTGCTAGTGAGCAACACCACGAGCGCCCGCCATATGACAAAAAGATGGTCGATGCTGTTGGTTATAGCAAGACAATCACTAGCTCGACCAAGACGAGACTTGGAAGGTTTATGCAGGAGAAGAACAAGAATTTCCAAATGTGGCCTGTTAACACGAACCACCACCATCACCATCATCATGGTGGTAGCCACAGCCACAATAACCATGGACACCAGAATAGTAACCATGGACACCAGAACAGTAACCATGGGCACCAAAATAGTAACCATGGTGCCAATGGGCCTTCCGTTCGTGCTTGAAGACTTGTATACCACAGCTTCTCCTCCAGGCCCCTATTATAACAGACTGGCACAGAACACGTGATAGTGCCCGCAGCAATGATCTGCTGCTCCCTATTCCTTTTTTATCACGCATGCGAGGCGAAGCCTTCAAAACAAATAACTTTTAGGTTTTTGTATCCGCTCATTCTTCGCCCTCCTCCTTCTTTGATATTAAATAATGAAATTTCATGATATCAACGCGACTTTGGAAGACACCTCTTTTGAGCCCTTTATTCTGCTTCTTCCCTCAGGAATACCCATTGTTTCTATTTCCCCACTTCCTTTCTTCTTTAGCATATCGTTTATTCCGTGGTGTTTTTATGTATTTTTCTCACCTTTTCTTTCGCTTCGCTTCAAAACCACCAAAAAGTTCTTAGACTATCCTTCTACCTTGATTAAATGCATTCAGAGAAATGGGCGTTATAGGGTCGTCTATTCTGTTAATTTGTTCTTTCTTATCGTCTTTACGATTTGTGCCTGTTTTCTTTTCTTTTCCCCGACTAACAGGACTAATTGCCTCCTCCTTTGTCTCCAATGTCGACTTATATGGTAACGACGCCCAAATACTATACACTAAAGTGGGCCGCTTCGACTAGGAAGATGCGTGAACTTTATTACACTCGACTTCCTGGATCCACCGAAATTCTCCAGAAATGACCTGTTCTATTATCCCAAGTCTGTTCAAGTTTACAATTGCGTTCCTTTCTTTTCCTTTCTTTATCCAATAAAATATAAAAGAGAAAATTGGGGGTTTTTTTTAATAAAAAAAAACCCGCAAGTGTCCCGAAAAAGCAACATTTACATTTCCAGGACCACCTGCAACGAACGATCAATATTTAAACTAGTTTCGCGTTGCACTTTCTTTTACAAACGGAGAGAACCGACGACCCTTATCGATATATCGCTAAACTGAGAAGGATATTTCATTCAGACTCTCTAGGCTCATAGTACTTTTTCAGAAACCTTTGATGACTGCCCTCTGACGGGCAAGAATTATCCGACCTTGGGCAAGGAATGATGATCGTCTTTACTCTTAATGTTTTTCTCTTATTCACTTCTTCCCGTTCGAATTGTTCTTCAATATAGCGGGCATTTGCGCTTGGCTATAGAAAACAGCTTCGGAACGGTAATAGAACATACACAACTGTATGATGTATTGCCTGCTCTAATAAACACTAATAGGAAGAAAGCAAAGAGAGAGAAAAAGAAAATCTCTCCTACCAAAGCCATTAATCTTCATAATGCCTGCCGTAGGAATTTCGCGTAGAAAATTTAGGAATGTTCGTCTCTTCCACCAATTATTTCCCACATGATATACCTCGAATCGTTTGGTGGGTTTTTAGCATTCTCGCCATCTGCATTTGTACCCTCCATTGCCACATCTGCCATGTCCTCATTCCCGTCCACTTCCTTGCCAGGCTTTAAAATAGTATATAAGTTTTCACCACCCATTCCACCTCCAATGGCGCTATGCTGCCTTCCCTTCCAGCTCACAGGGGCGTTCTGGAATCCGCGTATTGTCATTGTGAACCACTCGGTCTCCGGCACCGTCGTTTGGAGTATGTGAAATATTTTCGAGATGTATTCCGCGGGTACTAAACCTCGCCATGATATTTTTGCCACGCGACCAATTTTCTGTGCCTCGCTTTCTGTACCATCATCGGTAGGTGGTTCATACCGGCTTAATAGTGAATCTATGGAGTCCGAGGAGCCAAGTCGGTCGGCGTTGAGGGTTGCAAGGGATAGCCATTCGTGGAATGAGTATGCCCAGTCGTAGAATATCGCCCTATCGTATTCAGAGGCAGGTTTTAGCGGAATAGTGTGGGC
Organism: Dactylellina sp. 'tibetensis'; assembly: GCA_036971435.1. NCBI lineage: Eukaryota > Fungi > Ascomycota > Orbiliomycetes > Orbiliales > Orbiliaceae > Dactylellina > Dactylellina sp. 'tibetensis'. Next base: position 458,485 of record JAKDFA010000017.1, on the reverse strand, counting down.
GAAGCCCGCGAGTTTTATGGGATGGTTAGAGCGGGAAACTGTAGGCACGATGGTCCTAAGAGACGTGGGTACAGAGAGACCTGTTAATTTGGTTGTTTCCGATTTAATTGATGGTTTGAGTGCCTCTATATACGGAGTATGTGTTAAATCCAATATTCTATGATGTTCGGCGACGAGGAAGAGGGTTACTATAAACCTTGGTGCATATCGCAGAAGAGCCAGCCTTTGTGGCCCTTTAAAACGTTTGTGAAACTCCATAGTATTCTATCGAACCCTTTTTTTCCGTGCACCATGTGCGGCTGTCGGAGGTTGTGCTCTACCACTATGATGGGAATGAGCTATGTCAGCACTATAGGCACCTAGAGTACACTTGGACATTTATACCCCATCGGTCTTTCTTTCGTCCACCGAATGCGGCTCTCTGACCGACTAAACCTGCTTTTTCATAGGTATCCTTCCTGAGAAAGAGGTATAATATACCTACATTGTCTCTCGTTAGAAGAGGTGTACTTTTGTTGGCGAGTTTTTATTTACCGTCGTAGAGGCAGTAGACATCATCAACGTCTATTCTGCCGTCACTCAGTAGAAGGATGTTTCCTGCACCGATATGACATGTTAGATTTGCAAGTTCTTAGAGTCAGATATTTCTATAACCCTTCGTTCCAGTTGAGGATTCTTACCTTGCCGAATATAGTGGTTGTAAAACTCTGTTTCGAGAATTTCTTTCAGTCCCATAAATATTCTATGATAGTGTATAGGTTTCAGCTGCTCGTCAAGTTTCTGTTGGACAAGTTCGCAAATCCCGTCCGGCAATAAGATATCGACCTGAAATTATTGTTAACATGTTATTGCATTAAATATTAACTGCAACTGGTCTTAAATATTATATTGTACCTGTTGGTTATACACATGCCCTAAAATTGTAGTATTTGGCCGTCTAGTTGAGGTTTCCGGGGGTATTGTGTTTGACAAGGAGCCGCAAGTGATATAGCATTTGGAATCTGGTACCCCATGGGCAGTTTTATTCACCAGTTGCGGCATGCTGCCCAGTTCGAGTATCGATACCCTTGTTATGCGATCTCTTTTTCTCGCGCTGAGAAGCTTCGCTGTTGGAGTTTTGGTGTGGAGGTTCAATTTTGTGGTTGCCGCGCCAAGATGGCAGCAAACCAACCAAGCGCGCATATCTGGACCTACCGTCCACTTCTCAATCGGCATCGCGCGACACCTTCGCCCCAGCAATGCTAATATATCCACGTCTTCACAAAAAACCTTAGCATTGAACTTGATACATACCCGACAACTATCCAAACGCCTACCTAAATGTCGAATCAGTCGAGTCGTTACCTTTCCCGCTCCACGGCCTCCAAATACTTCTCCGACATCCAGATTCGCGCTTTCCACGATCCGAATGCGCGCCATCACCCAGGTACCCACTCGGGCACCATCCTTCGCACAGTAGCATGGAATAATCTCGGTTCACGTATCGCTACGGGAGGCGCCGGCGGTAACGTCAAGATCTGGAATCCAGAAAAGGCAGATGTACGAAGTAGCACAGACCTCAAGGGTACAGGATTACAAGTTACGGAACGGGTGCAATGGGATCCTACGCATGCTGAGCGATTAGCAAGCTGCGGGGTTGGAGACTCGGGAGTAGTCAAGTTTTGGGATTACAGAAGTCGGTTCACAGATCATACTCCAATTTCACCTTGAGAATCAAAAGCACAAACCCAAAATATCCTGTGATCTTTTTGTGGTTCTTCTTTCGACTTGGGACCTTTCTTTCTGGGACGGAAGTGGCTGATTGGCTTGTTTGGACTGGATTCATTGAAAATTTACAGCTGCGAAAGCTACTCAAGATATCAAGACTGGTGGCGACAATTACTCGTTATCTTACCATCCTGATGCGTACGTTGTCGCGGTTGGACGAAGGGTATGCATTCAATAAGGAATTCACTAAAACTATCGCTAATAGAGCTAATGAATACTTGCAGGATAACAAAATCAAGCTCCTCGATCTTCGACAGAACGCAGTCTTTCATACAATTGATGAAGGAAACGACCAGGTAGCATAAACCTACTATTTGCTGTTTGCTGAAGATTATTGCTAAACCATCACTAGACCTTCCAAACAACTTTCTCCCATAATGGCACTCTCCTCTTGCAAACGCACGTCTCCGGCAAAGTCGTCCTCCGCTCCTACCCATCCCTCGAGATTGTTCACTCGTTTTCAGCACACACTGCAGGCTGTTATTGTCTCGATATATCGCCTTCAGGGAAGTACGTAGCCACCGGTGGTAATGACGCCTTGATATCCCTATGGGATACGACGGGCTGGGTGTGTGTACGAACATTCGACAAATCCGACCATCCGTTTAGAAGTGTCAGCTTTAGCTTTGACGGGGCGTTCCTGGTTGCTGGAAGTGATGAGTCAATGCCTTTGGACGTCGTAAGTTATTGCCAAATATCCTCCTTCTAAAGTTGCATCTAGCTCTAGGATTTGCTAAGTCTGTGCCTGTTCTGCCTATAGATGCACGTTGATACCGGCGATTATGTTCACGAGATAAAAACAGGCTATCCTGCACATGCAGTTGCGTGGCATCCTTCGAAATACGTGATTGCATATACTGGTGAAGTTCTAAGGGTCACCGGAGTTGGAAGTTTTTCGTAAATTTGGGAGAGATACCTAGCTTCGGGCTAAAGAAGATTTAAACTAGGCAGGAGATTAGGCGTTTTTCCACACATTGATTATACCTAGGCATTATTTAATTCGGAACCCTATAGACGTTGATGTTTCGTAACAATAGAATAAAAAAGTCAGTTGACCAGACTACTATTCTGACGTTTACTTAACAGTGAAATGAAATATTTATTCCCCATAATCCAGGGCCCTAAAGCTTCCCCTCTAGCCCAATGATTACCGATAGAATGCAGTATGATAATGTACCGCTGTATGCATATCAAATTGCCAGTGGGACTGTTTTTGTTTGTCTGGGGATTAATTAGTCTGTTGTATTGGGGTACACATATCGCAAGGATCTCGTCTGAAACACCAATACAATGCCAGACTTTGTTTCCATTGACGCCGACGCAGCTGTTCAAAGATGGCAGCTTCGCAATTTGATTTAATACCAGTGGAAATCTCATTAACTATCTTTTCGTATCTAAGATACTACGACCTTCGAGCATTCTCCTTATGCTCTAAATCCTGTCGGGATCTTGTCCTACCAACACAATTCTACCACATTCGTATTCCCGCTGAGATTGAACACTTCACGTCGGCATTCAGTGACAATGGAGGCCTTCATCACATTCGATCCAGCATCCGACACGTTTCTTTGAATTCTACCGAAGTCCTGACAGACTATGCTTGGGCTTATCCCGATCCTGGGATCGACCGGATTTGCGGCTATTATCGCAAGTCTCTCTCCGCCCTGCAATTATTTCCCCGAGTGACTAGTCTCGAGATAATACACATTACACCATCCAAGACTATAAATTGGGTCGATACATTCGACCGTATGATTTTACACCAAGTATTTTCCAAAATATACACAACCTGTGCCTTTTATAGCAACCTCACCAGCATCCATGCACGATTCATCGAAGATGGTGATACCGATGAAGTCAACTACATGCTCAGTAGCGAGAATGCAGAGTTCTACGGGTTTCCCAAACTGTCCAACGAGTCGGTCATGCATATCAGCGCGGAAAGTGCGTCAGACGAAATATTATTGAATACCGAAATCTTGAATAATACCATACCGGCCCCTCCTTCGCTCCGAGAGGCTTCGGTCGAATGCGACTCTGGGTTCTACCTACCTTGTCTGTTCCCCGGGTCAAGATCACTAATACTGTATACTCCGAGCTCTCTTACGAAACTTATTATCTATTCGCATTTACGTCCCAGGACCTGGTTACGACAACCGTACGGTCTGATTGCTGGCGTGAACTCAGCCTTCAACTACGACAACATATGTCCGAATGTCAAGGAGTTAGACGTTAGCCACAATATATTCACTGCATACCATCTGTTTGCGAGGATCGTAAACCGGTTTCCCAAGGTGGAGGTGCTGACAGTGTATATGGAATGTATGGCAAGGGCGGACCGCCGGAGAGGCTTTCATTATCCGCGGGGATATAAGTCAATTCTGTGGAAGATGAAGAAACTGAAGAGAGCGAGACTGCTCTGGCCTAGAACGGTACAACAAGCGTTTGTGGAGAAAAGCCAACTTGATGAGTTTATCCGCGAATGGATTGTAGACGGTAGCCAGGTGCTTGAAGAGGTGGTCTTTGTTCGGCAGATTTATTACCGCGAGGATGAACCTCTGCCTGAGAATGCGAGTGTGAGTTCGGATTGTGAGTTGCTATCTTCTTACGATGAGCTAGAGGCATTGAAGTGTAAGATCTTAAACAAGGGGGAAGGTAGAGCTGTAGAGCTGGAGTGGGGGGATGTTTTCCGACAGAAACTCTTGGAATTAGACTCGTTAAGCTTGGTCCGAAAAAAGGACCGGCGAACATTAGATCGGTTGACGTATACGTAGTACTGCTGATAATGTAATCTCTTTCCGTTTTTTTCTTTCTAGCTTTAGATTTTGCAAGAGCGTCCTGGATTCAAGTCAGTTAGGATTACTTGGATTCATAAATGTTGAATATGTTATATTATTATGCGCGTGCAAATATCTCTAGACTCCGCTAAAACAACGATGCACTATGGTTTCTTCGCCCACCAGCAAACCAACTTATACAAAATTAGTATTATGATTCTTATTAAAATGTTTAGGCACCCATGTTTAATCAAACTTCCCGATACTCAATTCTCCAGTGATCGCTTTTGTATATATCTGCAATTGCTCTAACTCTCGAACAATCTCATTAAGAATCGACGAATAGGCATATTCTATAAATAATATCCAAAGTTAGTAGGAACCAGTCTACAGATGCAAGAGATAAATAATCTAGAGACAGGTACTCACGGTAAAAGTGCGCCCACTTATCAATCTTCTCATGTCTCACTTTTGCATCCTTGCCAGGACTTGCCGTGCCATCAGCTCCATCAACAAGAACCGGCCCTAATCTCTCCAGCTCCGTGAACCGTAACCTCTTCCAATTTCCAGCATAACCACTATCTTCATAATACCCCTCCATATCGATATCATTGATCCGTTGTAATAGTCTTCTCCTAGCAATCGCTGCTGATGGGAGATACTTTGGTATTGGCGTCTTGCTTCTCAGTCCGCCGCCTAGAACCCACAGGTTCATCAAAATCGCGGCGACGGCATCCCGACGGCACGATAACATCATTTGCGCCATGTGTTTATCACCGCTTATCCGAAAATAGAGCGATGCTTGACGAACATCGATTATGTGGTCGAAGAACTTTTCTGAGGAGTCAATAAGATGTTCGTATGGTGTCGGATCGAAGCGCTCACGTAGACGCTACAGTTTGATATTAGCATTTTGGTTAGTTAGGAGTATGACAGGGGGTGAGGGTATTGTACAGGTTCATGCTCCGTCATTCTGAATAATTCTCGTATTCTGACAAACCCTTCTCGGAGTTTGGCTTCACGGATTTGAGAGTCAATTATGTCCTGCTCCGAGGGCATGTAATCGAGGTCGTGATAGATATATCTGTACGATCCAGACCCTGGTTAGCTCTAGATAGGTTTCAGCGAATGGGGTTGAAAAAATTCGTACTTGGCAATCACACTCCGGTATACAATGCTTAGGTTGATGAGCATATTTGCTAGCGATTTCCGGAGTTCGTGACGAGCTACAAACGGCCATAGACACCAATTGATTAAAACACTAGCCAATACACCAACAATAAATGATGTTCCTCGGGTATATGCAATCCTGTGGACCGGGGTTGCTCCTTGGTCATTGTAGCAGGTCATTGAAACGACTGTGAAAGTCAAACACCCAATAAGACCAGACCGAGGATGAGATGATAGCATATATCGATAAAGAAATGGAATTGAGAATATCAGGGCAAAGACAGCCATAACATAAGGGCTCCCATTGCCTGCAGCATAGGCGAGGGCACCCCAAAGAGCTCCAAGAACGACGGAGATCAGTCTCGCCGCAAGATCGTTTAGATTTCCACCAACCTAAATAAATTTATTAGCATAGATCTGTAATACGGGACCTCGATATATATATCATCATGGAGCCTACTCTTGGTTGCATAAGATGCCATGCTGCTACGATACACCACCATCCCTCCCATTCATCCCACCAATCTTGGGAACCAGGAAGCCACGCAGGCACTGCAAGCAAGCATGCCGTCATAGTGTTCTTGAGGGCGAACCTAGCTTCGAATCCTTGTAGTTCATGAAGCACCTCCCAGACTCTAAACCTAAAGGCTTTCTTATCACCTTCCTGCTGTACGGCAGGTTTGGTAGTGAAGTCAGAGTCGGGAACCCAAGCTTTTCCTGCAATTTTGCTCATAAGAAGGGCAATATCCTTCATGGTTCTAAAGTAAAATGCAGTGGTGGTTCCTCCTCGGTCGTGCCTGACTTGCGGGTTACTCCGGAATAACATCTTCATAAGTGGGTAATTTGGTAGCCAGATGCGCCAATTTGCATTCCTCCGTTTCTTCAAGATTTTTTCAGTAGATCTAACAAGCTTGACAACTTGATCCGATGACTGCAGCAAGGTTGAGGTGAACAGAAAAATTTGAATGATCATGTAAGCGCGATCCGATGGTGAAACATTCACCCAGATACTGTGCGCATCCTCGAGTTTATCTCTCGCATTGATCAAACGCTGGGCGAGTGCCTCGCAGTCACACTGGAGATTTCGTCTCTCCGGTGGTAGGAATGAAGTCTGGTTTAGAAGTTGCATTAAAAGCGAATCACAAGCCTCGAGCGCATCCTTCATGGCATTAATGATTTCACGACTGGGACCGGCGAGTGCATTTCGAACCCGGATTATTTGCGTCTTCTCGTCACGATTGTCTTCATCGTCGCTTTCTTCAGAATCCACTTCTATATGGATTTTGGCTTCTGGGAGAGCCTCTTCCTGGGGTTTTTTGTCTTCTTCTGCATTTGGTGGTTCGAAAACGGGTGCAATGCACTCTAGACGGAGAAAGTCTCGAATTACAGCTTGCAACGTGTTTCTGAGGTCCGTCATATCATCTGGTGAGATTTTGGACACTGTAATTTCGGATCTAAAGTCTCGGACTGCGACTGACATCTCCACGGTTTCCTTGCTCATAATATTACGTTGACGAGCTGTACTTGATCGCGGAAGATTTAGACCTCCGATAGCGGCGTCGAAAGCTTTGTGAAGCGCACGACTATGTAAGATAATAAGTTAGACCTTTGCACTTCTAGAAAGGAACAACAAGATTTCACATACGCTATTTGAACGTTGCCTGTATTTGGGAATACGAGGATACTGACAATCTGAGCAATCGACATCCCAAGTATCCAGGGTATCCCGAATTCCCAAGCTTTGTGGTACGACATTGTTGGCCCAACTCTCTCGCAGACCATAAAGAAGAGCGCAAATCCGGCACAGACACATAATTGGAAGACCCGGGCAAATCTTGCTCTGCTCCAAGCTAAGATGGGCAAGGTAAACAGGAGACAGATCGCTAGAAAGGCGCCATAGTTGTCCCGCGCAGGTTGCGAAACAGTTAATATCCATAGAGCAAGCAAACCAGCTCCTATCCCAAGCCCGCCGCCTAGTATACAAGCAACGGTGCCTTCTACCTGCGATCCCACGCTTCGGCCAGCATGATTGACAATAGTTGCAATCACCATGATGAATTGGTATCTCCCCAGCCAGTTCCGTATAACAGGGACGAGACAGAGCATGTAGGCGATCATATATCCGGTAACAGCCCTCATTAGAGCATATCGTCTCTTTGAGTTTTTGAGATTCCACCAGAACCGTAGAATACCTTCTTTCTGAAGCTGAACGAATCTTCGCAAGGAGAACGGCGACCTAGTTTTCTTCTTCGTTTTGCCAGTTGCCAATTCTTTGCGAGGCATCTTATAGAAAGAAGCATCGAAGAAGCCATCTCGAAGCTCCTCCACGCCATAGTCCTCTAGGTCATCGGCTTCAAGCTGGAGTCGGTTCATAAAATGTTCCAAAGGAAAGCCCGTGCCAGCAAACGAATCACCTCGAGGTGTGGCTTGCCCGCTAGCTAGTCGGGAACGAGATCCACGCGATATGGGTGTGGCGGCGAATGACCCTCGGTAGACCTTCGTATACGCCAACCCCGGCGAGGACTGACCGGTTTCTGACTGATCTATAGACGATCTATTAAGAGGAGGGTCAAATCTGGACCAGCGAACCTGTTTATCATCTGTCGAGACGGTCGGTGAAACGGCGGTGCCGCCTTTCGCCTTGGATTCTGAGCCATCCGGCGAGTGTGCGGCATATATATGTTTGGGTGAATTAGAGTTGGACGACCTGCGACTTTTGTTGCGCCGTCGAGCAGCGTTGGCTTTGCAGAGTCCATGTTTGAAGGCCCGAAGCATCATTCCTCAACTGGGAAGGATACAATGCCCGACTGGAAGACGATTGGAATCGAATAGACTAGCCTGCTACCTATGATGTATGTGCATTACACAGCGTAGAACAAAAAAAAAAGGTCTGAGATTAGTCATCGGATAACATCGCAAAACAAGATTCTGCGTTGCGCCTTGTCAATTGCATGAAGCGGTATCCATGTACGCGGCATATGCACGTCGACGGCTAGTCGGAGCCCCGCCGCAGATTGCATCTCTATCCGAGGATATCTCTCCGTCATTGTCTGCTCAAACGGCGGCTTCTATACGTAGCCAAGCTATGCTAGGGCTAAGGCTACGGTTAAGGCTAAGCTCTGGCAAACACTTTTAATGCTAACCATTTAGATATCTATTTCAGGCCGCTTTACGGGCTCTAATGGGATAGATACAATATGCTAGAGGAAATCTAGCAAGACGTCTGTCCAGAATAGGGCCCGCTGGGCTTTGTTGCTACGAGTGATGCAATCCTCAAGCAATTTCAAGACCTTTTACCTTTCAGGCTCTCCACAGAGGCAGAATGTTTTCCATTCATGTTAGCACGCAACGGAGCGTGTAAATTGAGAGAGAGAGAGAGAGAGAGACCAGCCAATGGCAAGGAATGACAGCGGTTACCCGAAATTACGCTGTAAAATGGCACAGGCCAACGATGGAGACCGTGGTGGTTACAGGACTGAGGATGTTTTTCGCCTGCAGACTTCCGATCTGAACCGTGCCACTGTTTTGGCTGTATTTGGCAGCAGAGCGAGCACAAGTCGCGCAACAGGTTAGATCCGAGCATTGAAGCCCTGCAATACTGCAAGCCTGTGTCGTTGAGGCCGCACTCGGATCTGGTGCTGTCGTTTGCGCCAGGGCACTTTGTATTGCAACATGCGGAGTTGTCGGGGCAACGACCACGAACAAGGGCTCTCCTCACATGGGAAGGCCTGCCCTTCCTGCAAGACGCACTAAGTACTATTGTGTACATACGTAGTTTGCTGGCTACAGTTGGATTGGCAGGTGTTACACGCTTTAGTCTGGTGTCGATAAGGTCTGTCTCTTCGCGAAGTAGATTTGAAGCCTGACAGATAGAGGCCTTAAAAACGGGGGACCTTGGACTCAAGAATAGATTTAATGTAATCTTAATTAACTACTCGATTGCTGGAATGCGGACACGCAAAGGTCGACTCCTTATGACAGCGGCAGAGCGAAACCCCTTCTTTGCGCGGTTTCAATCAGAGGCACAGTTTGGGCGTAGCGGGCTCTTTGTATTCCCAACTGGTACGCATTGCAGTCGCGATAACTCCGTTTGCTGGCGGTCGTGTTCGTGTGGTGTGTCTTAGTCAGCCCTCCTGGCGGCCCGTTTGGGAAGTCTGTTTATGGCTGCGGGGCCTCCCATTGGCCAGCCAGCCCTTCACCCGTTTTGGGGACCGGTCTTTGTCAACACAAAACAACAACATCAAAACAGTTTTAGCCTCTTTAAACACCAAGAGCGTGCCCTCAACGTACTATCGTCTGTTCCAATATCTCCAGCCAGACTTCATCTCTCTTCTCTCATCTCTTCTCTCCCCAGCCTCTTCTCCATCTCCATCTCCATCTCTCTCCCACATTATCACCACTCGTATGATATCGATACAGACTTTCTAGACTGTAGTAATTGTAATCTTCCTGGAGAACGAGACTGCCGTAGTTGACCTGTCGTTGTGGGCTGAAAAGGGAACCAAATTCACAACAACGCCAAAAAAAAAAACCCACCGCTCAACACCATCACCACTACACCAACCTCCTCAGCCATCCTCCTACTCAGCACCGACACCGATACCAACGGCAACGGTACCAATAGCAACCTCGTGTACGCTGGCAACCGATTTTTCCCACGCAAATATCCACACTGCAACTATATAATCAAGGTGGAACCTGGAAACCATCTTGAACTTCTACAACCAACCTCTCTCTCTCCTATCAACAACATCTCCCTCTTCACTTCACTATCTCTGGACAGATTCCAACCCATTGAATCTTCTCTGTAAACTTTCAATCTTTACTTCTTGAGCCTCGACGTGAATTTCAAGAATCATTCCCTTGAACTTCGCGTCCATCAACCGCAATTTGACGGCTTGAACCTAAAGCAGTAAGTCCCTATTCCTTCTGATTAAATCACCATTTTCTGTCAGTCTGTCAGTCCGTCATTGTCTCTGAGCAACGTTAGTCAACTTTGTTTGATTGTCCTGTTGCTCTTTCCCCTGATGAACATTTCGTCTTTTTTCAACCCATAAACAACCAAACCTCAAACATCACGTCTCATACTTACACGGATTCCTGTTTTACCTCTTTGATAGTCTTTCTTCCTTGATCATTTCTTGATCTTGGACACGTTTCTACCTCGACCGTAATAAAGATACTCGACACGTATTCATCATGCAAGCAGTAAGTCTAACACATAGCCAATTATCTCTAATGTACACTCTCGTCTAATTTGCTACCCTCCTAGAAACGTGTCACACGTCAACGTTCTACCCAGAACCACGACGAAAATGCAGGCGTTGCCAGCCGAGCCACTCGTGCCTCGACGAAAACACAAATTAGCAAGTCTGCCATCACGACGACTGCTGCTACGAAGGCCTCCCAGCCATTGAACCGCAAGCGTGTCGCTCTCGAAGACGTCAGCAACTTTAACAAAGGGCAAGATGCCGCTACCGAGAAGGATGGCAAGAAGGCTGTCAAGAGTGTTCTCGCCACTAAGACTGGTGTCACTAAGACTAAGACTCGAACCGTTCTTAAGGAGAAGGTCGTTGAGGAAGTCAAAGCGACCGAGGTAAAGCCTGCCACTAAGACCGCAGCTTCCCGCCCTCGCAAGCGCTCTGCATCTTCCGTCCGCGCTACCGAAACCGAAAATCTCGAGAACGAGGCCCCAGTCGAAAAGAAAGCCGAGGTCGCTCCCGTTGAGGCCCCATCAAAGAAAGAGACCACTACCTATCAGAAACCAACCGCTGTCGAAAAAGATGGCGAAGTCTTTGCTAAGGAGCCCACCAGCAAGAAGTCTCGTGTTGTTGAACCAGCTGCTCTCCTCATTGCTGAGGAAGAAGAAGATGACCCATTAATGGTTGCCGAGTACGCCGAGGAGATTGATAACTACCTTCGTGAATTGGAGCCAAAGAGCATGCCCAACCCTGAATACATGGAACATCAGGATGAATTGCAATGGAAAATGCGTGGTATCTTGGTTGACTGGCTCATCGAAGTCCACACCCGTTTCCGTCTCTTGCCAGAAACTCTTTACCTCACCGTCAACATCATCGATCGTTTCTTGGGTCTTAAGCAGGTCGGTCTGGATAAGCTCCAGCTCGTCGGCGTTGCTGCAATGTGGGTCGCTGCCAAATATGAGGAAGTCTACTCGCCTTCCATCAAGAATTTCATTTACGTCAGCGACGGCGGTTACGTTGAAGATGAGCTCCTCAGAGCCGAACGCTTCATTCTTACCACTCTCGACTACGATCTCTCTTATCCTAACCCGATGAACTTCCTTCGTCGTATCTCAAAGGCCGATGACTACGATATACGCACTCGTACATTCGCCAAGTACCTCATGGAAGTCAGCCTTCTGGATTACCGCTTCCTCGAGTACCCGGGCTCTCTCGTTGCTGCCGCTTCGATGTACATGGCTCGCAAGATGTACAACCGTGGTTCATGGGTAAGTTGCTCCGCTTCCACCTGTCCTGTTTAAAAATAATTCTAACTTGTTGGACCAAATAGAATGCCAGCCTCGTCCACTATTCTGGATATACAGAGGAAGAGATCATGCCAGTCTTTAAACTCATGGTTGACTACCTTGCCCGTCCAGTTAAGCACGAAGCCTTCTTCATGAAGTATGCTGATAAGAAGTTCAAGAAGGGTATGTTTATTCCCCATTCCCACTCATCTTTTTCAAGCACTAATTCTTTCTTCGTAGCATCCATCAAAGTCCGCTCGTGGGCCAAGAGTGCCGCTGTCCACTACAAGGTCGATCTAACAGAACCTGTTGACTTGTGATTCTGCCCTGCGGGCCTTTTCTTTTTGAACCTTTTCTCTTCCCTTTTTTCTGATTACATATCCGTCACCTCCAATCTTGCATCGAAGGTGATATGCGGACTATACATTTTTCTGACATCATGATTTACTGGGCGTTCAGGGTGTTCTGTCTCCTTTTCCTTGATTATTTGACTTTCCTTACTCTGCTTAACTCATATTCCCTATTCAGTCCTCTCTGCCACCTCAATCATCTGTCTGCATCATGACCATTTCTTACTTGAGTAGCAGGCTCGATTGTAAGAGGAGTGCGAGGTTTTATGATTCCTGTACCTTTTTCTTACCTTCCCCTGTCTATCTCTACAAGAAGAATTGTATTGATTCCTGAAACAAAAGAACTTCTCTATATCTCTCATCTCTCTCTCTCTCTCTCTCTCTCTCTCCGCTTCAAAACCTACTAACATGACTAGCGACCATCAACAAGAACACGACATTTCTTCATCGCTTTCCGTTCAAGCCAAATAACGAACCTGCGGCGTCCCAAAAAGATTTATATTGTCCTTACTATTATTATTTTTTTGTGTACATACTACCCTTTTCCCACTACGCTCGGGTTATCCGATCTTGTATACATGGGACTGGTATGATGACTCTGATTCTTCGTTTCTAGCATGTTTCTTCTATTTCTTTCTTTAGGTTCGAGGGCGTTCATCTGAGCTAAGGACTTTTCCAGTTCTTCTTGCTTTCTCTCTTTTGCTTGCCTCTTTTCTTCCGTTAAAATGTGCATATTTTTGCTATCATTCGCATTGATTTCCTTTTATTAATAATAGAAACCAGACTAACCCGGCTGTATTAATTGGAGAGGATAATATTACTCTATATCCAAAATCGTGATGCCCGATTGATCAGTATACCTAAGACTAGCTGTGCCAGACTCATTAGTTCACAAAGTGCTCTTGAAAATATCGTAATTAATGTCCCGGTTTGACGTGAGTCCATTGGATGCCCACCACAGCAACGAACTTGCGGGTCACAGCGCCTGGGAGACCTGTTTACCTCGGTTCATTCTTTCAGCTGCTTAGGCGCGCGACCCCGAACGCCAAAACAACACCAACCTCCTCCCCTGGTTACCCGACATCATCGCAGCCCATTCCCTTAAACACCACACCATTCCGACCTCCAACGTCATATTCAACTCTCAATCTCCCTCAAGCTATCCGTCTCTCCGTAGTCACGAAAAAAGAGAGAGAGAGAGCCCGGCCGGCTGTCGCTCGCCACAATGCCAACAAACTACACGACCTCGACCAAGCGGTCGCGCAGATCGCGAGTCTCACAAATCTCACACACCCGCAAATCCCACAAGGAAGAAGACGACTGTCCCTTCTGCGACATCTCCCGCGCCAACCAACGGGCAACGATAGCGCCCTACTCTGCGCCTTCGACCACGACGCCGACGCACAACCGCGACAAAACCCACATGGTGCTGAGTACCCCGCAAGTCGTGGCCTTCCTGGACATCATGCCGCTCTCGCCGGGCCACGTGCTACTCACGCCACGCCATCACGCAGAGAAGATTATGGATCTGACGCCTGAGGAAGGCGCCAGTCTAGGGGCTTGGTTACCGATTGTGACGCGGGCGGTCAGTCGGGCGATGCAGGTGGATGATTTGAATGTTGTGCAGAATAATGGTATGGATAGCGAAAATCCTGAAGATTGCCGGGTGGATGCCGGGTGGGGTCGCAAGGTGCTCGATGGGGTTAAGGGCAAAGTCGAAGGGGTGTTTAATGGTTCAAGTTAGTACACTTATTATACGGACTTGTGGGGTGGAATATGGGTTCCCTTTTTTTTTTTTTTTTTTTTTTTTTTTTTTTTTTTGTTTTCTCTCTACTTTGGTGGAGGGGGAGGAACTCTGCTTGTGTGGAGAGTTGTAGGGAAGCTGATGAACTTAAACCTTCCATCAGACGATACATCGACCCGACGGCTTTGAATGAAATTTGGGAGGGGCGGGGTTGTTTACGTTTCTAATTGTTGGAGGTTACATGATTTGCTAACTATGTCCTCTTTTTTTATTTCAATTCTAGGCGCACGAGCGAGTCAGGTTGTAAAGCACGTCCATTACCATATCATCCCGAGACCGGAATCGTATACCCCGTCTAGATCGTGGACAATGTTCGGCAAGGGTCCCAGAACGGACATTGATGACGATGAGGCGGCATTGATCGCTGCTAGAATCCGACAGGAGATCGCGTGGGAGATGGAGAGAATGGGGAATAGTCAAGATTCACCGGTTGTACGAACGAGTTTCTTATCACCGAAATTGTAAATGTGAACGGGAAATGGAGGGGTATGCGGCAATTCGGTTACCGTTTAGAGTCTCTTATATTGAATCAGGGGCTGGTTCTTTCCTTTGTTATCTCATGCTGTGCGTTAGCGTTTTGTATACTTGGGTGATTATTTTATCTATGCACTTTGTCATATTTTCGCATTTTGGTACAATATGGTGAACATATCATGTGAGATGGAGCTTACCGATCACATATGCAATCAAGCATAGACTAGGAAATATAATTTAGTTTGATTGTATATAGATTATAAAACCATGCACGAGATTGGTTCAAGATTTATTCATCTACCAACTACATATATTGTCCAAAGACCAAACAAATCGCAAGACGCCTTATCAAACTCAAACTATCCGCTAGGCAGAAGAGAGAACAACATCCATCAAAAACAAATACATTGACTTGGTATCCTTTAGGAATCCGAAGAAAGTGGGCCATCCACCAAAAAATTGCAATATCAACTTGTACCCAAATGCGAAACCCCCGTAAACACCCAGAAAGAAGTTTTGTAAACCCTAAGAAAATAATAACCTAGAAATTTGAAGAACGAAATGATATTATGTCATTGATTGTTGAGAGGGGAGAGATTGAGGTGGAACCGTCAAAAAGGAAAATAAAAAGAATAAAAATGGCGCTTTTAGTTGTTTTCCCCATTCCAAATACTAATATAAATTCTGTCCATTCATCCATTGCGATGGTGAATTCATCGCCAGCATTTCAGTGAACATTGCATCTTGTTGATCCGTCGTCAAAGAGTTCAAATCAAATACATCCGCTTGCATTGTCGGGTTCACAAAATCTTTCGGCGTCATACCCGGCGGTATAGCAGAGATAGTAGGGGCGAAGCCAAAATCGAAACCCGAGAGGCTAGTGGTTGGCCCTTGCATAAAATCTTGCGAGGAAATAGTGACCATTTCCTCGATGGGCGAGAAACCATTGGATGTCTGGTTCGATGGGGAGGTTTGAGTTGACTGATCACCCGAGTTGGACGTATCCATGGAAGGTGATGTGTGGTTGGACCCGGATTGACTAGAATTGGAAGCGGCAGCGGATGCAATGGACGCTAATCTCTGCGTCTCCGTTTCCTGCTCATGAGTAGCTTTAGCGACACTGAAGTTCATTATCGTCCTGTTGCATGCGAGGAATGGTGAATTCAAACTCTCGCGAGCCTCCTCGAGAATATCTTCTGCCATGCCAGGGGGTCTTTTGGGGATATATATTTCGGCCTAGAAAAACGAGGAGAAAAAGTTAATAATCTGTATGATTTTTTATGAAGAAAGCTTGCGAGGACTTACTTTCCCCGAAGGATCCTCGAGTTTTCTACCGAAGCAATCACTTACAGCTCCCTTCTTCAATCCGTAAGGAAATCTCGAGGTATTCGCTGGAGAATCCATAGAGCCGAGCATATCGACGTCTAGCTGTACCAAGAACGATTCTGTAAGAGGATTTAACTTCTTTAGGTGACCCATGGCGCTGATGAGGAAATCAAGCGATGATCGGATGTTTTCGTCGCTCGGGTTGCTTTTGAGGTATTGAACAAAAACTCTCGCCGCGACGTATAAACAGAAGGATACAAACGGGTTCATCTATTCAAAGTGTTAGAATGATTGGTAGGCATTTCATAGGTTGCAAACTGAGACTTACCGAGGTCATATCCTGACTACCAATCATCTTCATGATGGCGGTAATTTGAGCGGCGGCAGACACACATCGATACTTGGATTCCTTGGAAACACTCGATGCTAGTTTGAATTTATCTGCTTTGAATATCGCAGCCTGATGGAGGCAAATAGTGCATGTGTGGATATTCATGTTTGTAAACACAATGTTTGGATCCATGATTCCGTTAGGAAGCTTGAACTGTGGTGGCAGTGACATGACTGTGTTGAGCAAAATGTTGTCCATGTGCCTATGCCGTCTCCAGAACTCGCCCTTCTCATAGTCAGAATCGTCTTCACCTTCGTCTGGTCGGTGAAGGTGGAGGAGATTTCGACCGATCAAAGCTGCCATGATGATGACACCCGCATAGGAGGATAGACTGGGTGCGCCGTTCGGTGTAAGAGCCTCTTTTAGGGTATACGATTTTGTGGGTCTCCCGGCGGCAAAAGCTTCGTCTGTTGATGGCAGATTGGTCATGATGTCCCTTTCGTCAATTTGCATAGGCCACCCGGTTCCGATAGATGCGTATCTATCGGTGCAAAATGCCAACCAAAATGTCCTTCGTCGCTCCTCTAGTTCTGTCCAGTCCTTGGGTGGCGCGATACATTGTTTGACATCGAGGCCGACACCATCGAGCCGGTTGAGACCGAGCATTTGACATAACCTCACGGACCGACCGGCAGACATCCATGCTCTCGGGAAGTACATCAGTTTGTACTCATAAGTTGCCAAAAGCCCCCAAGTCTGAGCATAGGAGACTGAGACAACATGTTCGCCATGTCCTTTCATTTCCGCCTCTTCCGCGTACTTTCTTGCTCGCCGATAGAATATTGTCTGTAAGCTCGAAAACTGGTCTGAAACAGAGGCAGCCATCGTCCAAAGAGCATAGCGTAGGCATATTGGAGCGCGGGCTGCAGGCGCAAGGTCCAAGCTAGCAAGATATCTAGATTTGTGTATTATAGGTCCATACGGGGCCACTTTATCAAAGTATATGTCGTGTAAGGTGTCTATGACATGTTGTTCTGGTAAGGCTTCGTCGATTCCTAGTTGGATCATTTCCCACGAGAGCTGCGGGCCATGTATGCTGTTCTCATAATTCCCAGCGCTAGGCGCCCCAGTTCCTGCACCAGATCCTGCACCAACTCCTGCGCCAGTACTACCGCTAGGTTTAGCAGGCTCTGGGGGGAATCCACGGTAGTCGGGAACGTTTGTGAAAGGTTGTATATCATCAACGTTGAATTGGGATGGCTGTTGCTGCTGTTGTTCGGCCCGCTTCTTCCTCTGAAGGACTTCTTGGAAATCGGCGACATTTGATATCGAGAAATTGAGACTGGACTGTGATATCGGGTTCATGTTATCGATCTTGTTGATGGGAGGCGTATCTCCGGGGCCATCTTGGGTTTTGAGGAGAGTTTCCACCTGGGCTGCACGTGGGTTAGCATGAGGACGACGAAGATCATGATAAGTATGGGGGTTGCAGAGGGGGAGTCGTACCCAGCCGGGCTTCTAACGCCTTGACGTATCCCCTCTTAGGGCCACTCTTTCTCCGTATCTCATCGTACGAACTAGCGTGGCATGTCAGCGATCCCGATAGCTAGTATTTACGTCAGAATAGAATCGGGGGAAGAAATACCAGTTATGTCCTAATCGCGAGCAGGTCCCGCACGCAGGCCTGGTCCCGTCGCACTTTAGCTTTCGCTTTCGGCAGACAACACAAGCGATTCTCTTTTGACGAGGGCCATCTCCATCAGCGCTCTCTCTTCTAGCCTCATGTGTGTTCGGCGCCGGAGCGTCGGGTAGGTTTTCACTAGACATTGCTGTCTTCTCTGTGTTGGTGTATGTGTGAAGGATATCGGAATCGACGTTAGGGAGGCCGACTCGATAGGACAGTAAGCTCACACAAAGAGGAATACGGTTCCAGGGGAAGGTTTATGTTGGTTGCTGAGTAAGACTCCACATCTGCCGGTTGCAGTTGAGAGTTACCTGAACGAGTACAAGTTGGGAG
Organism: Dactylellina sp. 'tibetensis'; assembly: GCA_036971435.1. Lineage (NCBI taxonomy): Eukaryota > Fungi > Ascomycota > Orbiliomycetes > Orbiliales > Orbiliaceae > Dactylellina > Dactylellina sp. 'tibetensis'. The sequence goes on along the minus strand of JAKDFA010000017.1, from coordinate 439,979 downwards.
GAGGAGGGAGGTATCAGGATCAATTAGTGATGTCGTACGAATTGGCGACAGATCGAGAGGCGAGTCCGAAATATCAGATCAAGGCCGTCAAGAAGATTGAGAGAGAGAAAGAGAGAAGGTGGTTACAAAAATCTATCCTTTCGGTAGCTGGAAGAAAGAAAAAAACCGAAATGCAAATACTGGGCTGGAGGGGTGGGCAGTTGCGATGATTAATTAATAAGCAGAAGCAGGGTAGCTACAAGCGGCCTAGAAGAAATAAAATCCGAGTCGAAACTCGTACCATACCAGGTCAGGCCGGGTCCAGGCAGACTTTCAAAGAGGTAAAAGATCAGGGACCTCGCCCCGGGGAGAGCCGTACGTACATGTACAAGCGGCGGTGTGTGATGGTGATGGCGATGATATCAATAGATTGGTCCAACATTGTATCCGTACTGCTGCAGTTGGATACCGGCCTTGGTGATGTAACTAACACCCGGCGTCCGTATATATTGGAACCTTCCACGACGACTTCGACGACATTCGATCAGTTCTGGTGCACGGGGATATACACGGAGGTAAACCCAACTGCTCTCACCGGCTAACCGTTTTGGCTCGCATTCCCCTTCTTCATCCCAGTACATTAAATATATATATCAATGACCCATGCATTGCACGAACGATGACGAGGCGCCGCAGATATAGAAAACGCTTCCTCAGTCCCTCTGATTCCGGAGGGCGATTCTCTTTTCGCATGCGGCATGTAAGCATCCTGCAGCCGGGCTGCGCACTCCTTCTTGTCGTTCCCCTTTTGAGGGTTAGATTGAGGGTACCGCGGAGGGCGTTCCCAATGTCGGCGTCAAACAAGCACCGATGCGACCCCTTCCGTGCACATTTCGAAAGACCTGCTGACTCATACAAAACATCTTGGCCCTGCATTAACATCAACTGGAGATTGCTACTCTTTTCTAAATAGCCTGTTTCACTTGCGCCGTGCGCCGTTGAAATTTGTGCCTCGTAAAACTTAACCTTTTTCGTATCTTGCTTACGAGAGCTGGGCCTCATTCTAGCACCACTGTTGGAATATACAAAGTCACAAGCCTCAATCTTTTCTACCAACGAAACTCGTTAATGATTTCTCTCTAATTTAGTATATACAGCTTATATGCGTACGTAATGCACATGAAAATATCTATGTCGTAATCCTCACGTTAATATCTTACATCTTTTCCCTCTTCTCCTTACCACGCGGGCGTTCTGTGACAACCCATGGGTTCTTCTTCCCCACCTTCCTCGTCTTGTATCCGGATTTTGTCTATCAGGAACAATCGTTAGCTCCGGGATAACGTGAAGACATGCCCACGTCCATGCACACGTGCATGCGCGCTGTGGATATAACGTTAGAGGCTTAGGTATCTCTTACCGGTATACCCCAAGGGCTCACAGGGTGCCGGTTACCCTTGGACTTTCCTCGTCCACCACCATGGGGATGATCGCCTGTGAGATGGGTCGATGAGTCAGCATGTCTACTTTGTATCTCTTGATGGATATTCGAGGCCCAATAATTGTCTTGATGCGCGACGCCTGCAGAAAACAGGCCCGAACGACACGCTTGCTGAAACAAATTTCTCTCAAGCCACGAAAAAACGTGAACACGCTTGCAGGACGGCAGAGGACGACTCACAGGCGTTCATGGCAACACCCCTCACAGTTGGCCTGATACCCAACCATCTTGCACGCCCAGCTTTTCCGAGCTGACGATGTCTCCACGTCGAATTGCTGACGACACCAACCGTAGCAGCAGCATCAATCATAAATCGTCGGACTTCTCCGCTCTGCAGTCTTACAATTGCAAATCCTCGAACCTCGTCCTTTGCGACCACGGTTGCGTAAGTTCCGGCTGCTCTACAGAACTTGGCCGGCCCATTGACCATTGTGCCAACAGCGTGAATAACCGCACCGATTGGGATGTATCTCAGTGGGAGACAGTTTCCTCTCCATGCCGTCTTTGCAGCAAGCATACCAGGATCAATAACACCTCCCATACTTGCTAACAAATCTTCTGGAACACCAGCCCTGTAGCTCTGCACTTTATCGCCAGCACGTAGCCCATCCGCCGCCAAAATATAGGTTTTCTGTCCACTCATCTGGCTTGTAATCAGCGCAATGTGTGCGCTTCTGTTGGGGTCGTACTCGATTCTGTCGACAGTATGGGGACCTGGCTTAGTTCTGCTGAAATCCACAATCCTTATTCTCCTTTTGTGACCTCCGCCCCGATGTCGGACTGTAACTCTCCCCGAATTATTCCTACCGCCTAGTCCGTGTCCCTTCCGAGGCGCTGTGAGAGGCCCATGTGGCTTTCCTTTCCACAAATGATCATTTACCGGGCGCCGTAGATGTCGTAAACCTGGTGTCCTAGGCTTATATGTTCGCATGCGAACGGTTTCTTCGCTTCGATCTGGAGGCTTCGCAAATGGACTTTCAAAGGTAGATATCGCGATAGTGGAGCTCGAATCCTCGACAATAGAGGCGTAGGATCGTGTATTGGCAGAGTTGCGATGCAACGCAGGATATGCTGCAGCAGCTGCTCCGAATACCCTACATGTTGGCGATTTTGATGCTAAGGTATAACTGCGACCAAGTAGCCGGGCGACTGAGGTTGATCCAATGAGCATGGCGGCGAACGTTGGCTTGTGGTAATGATGGTGGTGGTGGGGCTAACGAGCGATATTGATATTCGTCCACCACAGCCCCGCCTCAGGCAAGTGGTTTTGGTGCCCGCCCGGATTTTGGAGGTCGAGAGCTTCGAGTTATATGTTCTACCGTATTACCGGACCCATCTGGCGCCAATGGGTAGCGATGGTGGGGGGTTCGAGAATGGATATGTCGAGTATCGTCGGTTTTGCGGTTGTTAGTGATTCGCTAAAAACCTTGACCGGTGAACTTCAAAAGACCACAAACAACAACATTTCGACAGTTTCCCGGCCCCTCCAAAGCGAGGTACGGATAGTATCTAGACCTATCCGTAAAGGCAATTCTAAAAATAAGGGTGCATATGACCTCCCCGGGATTACATGTATTCTTTCCCCCGGGTTATCCGGAAATATTGTACATCCGTTTCTTGTGCGTAACCAAACATGCAATATTAGCTTTCATCACAAAAGATGACTAACCAAGTTCCAAATTTCGATATAGGGAACTTATCACTTGAGAGAACCCCTCGAAGGAATATCTATCAACGAAGATTTTCTAGCGTGCCAACAACGACTATGGCTGAAGTAAATGAATCCCTATCACCGGTCTCTGACCTCCCTCTCCCTATGAGAGAGTATGTCATCCACTTTGCGCAAGTGCACGAGAGCTTTCGAAAGCCAGAGCTTGAAGCTCTTGCGACATTGTTCGATATAGAATACAAATTTCTACATTACACTGAAAAGGTGCTATTCTAAGCTTATATCATCTTTGAAGAGAAATTTTCGTACTAATATACCGAGTAGTCTCCATTCGCCAGAATAGCTTTAAAGTCCAACTCGGATGCCAGAAAACTTATATCAAGATCAATCCTCGGAAAGGGCATCTACGAACTTTGGGGGTCCGGGAATACCTACGCTGAAGTCCACGCCGATGTGAAACGACGTACACCACACCTTTGGCATCTCTACAAAACATGCTCATTCAAGTTCCACTTTGAGTCTTTCAACGGCTACAGAAGCGAACCAAAAAAGAAAGAACTCATCGAAGAGTTCTCATACGTTGGATTCGATGGGCCAATCCGTATGAAGAATCCAGATGAATCGTTCGTTATAATGGAAGACTACGAGGCTACATCTATCCAGGAAACAGAACGTTTGGCTGCACTCAACCTGGACGAGAAAACTGCCGTGCCATCCTGTAACCCCACCCACCTGGATGAGCCTCATCAACTATACCTCGGCCGCCTACTAGGTAAGTCTAGTAGAGCAGCAATCGAAGTATACGACCTTAAGAAAAGAAACTACATCGGCACAACGTCAATGGACGCTGAACTCTCCCTCGTAACTGCAAACATGGCACTAGTTGCCCCCGGAAAGCTAGCGTACGATCCCTTCGTCGGCACTGGGAGCTTTGTAGTTGCTTGTGCGCACTTTGGAGGTCTAACATTCGGTTCGGACATCGACGGACGGATGATACGGGGTTCTAAAGCCGGAAAGAGTCTACGGAGCAATTTTGAGCAGTACAAGATTATGGGATGTTACGGGGATATGTTTGTGAGCGACCTAACAAACAGTCCGCTAGGCAGGTTCGAGGCAGGCGGCAGAAGTGAACGGATATTCGATGCAATTATCTGTGACCCCCCGTACGGGGTGCGAGAGGGACTCAAGGTACTAGGAAGCAGGGACCCGTCGAGGCCCAAAGTTCCGACGATTATCGACGGCATTGCACAGCATACGTAAGAACCGAACAGCAGCATCGTTTCTACAAAAAGACACAATTCTAATGTATGTTGGAATTTGGAAACATTATAGATTGAAAGATTACGTCCCACCAAAGAAACCTTACAGTTTTGACAAAATGCAGGTTGATATTATGACATTCGCGTCGACTCATTTGGTTGCTGGTGGGAGACTTTGCATCTGGCTGCCAACAGCCGATGAGGATTTCAATGAATTTTCGCTACCTACGCATGTAAATCTTAAGCTAGAGTCGGTTTGCGTACAGAATTTTAACAAATGTAAGGAGACGAATCATTTTAAATGGTGTTTCAACCGATACTGACCTTGTCTGCTGAGCATAGGGTCAAGGCGACTGTTGACTTACACTCGAAGTGCCGCTGATCATAAAGCGGGGGAGAAAAGCGAATCGACAGCAAGTGTTTCAACGACAAGCAACGCTGATACGATAGAGAGAGCGACCCGGACGGCCGACGAACTAAATCCCTTCCGAAGAAAGGTAGAGTTCTCAATACACAGATATTCCGTACTACTTGCTAACCGTTTAAACCGCTATCAACAGTACTTTGAAGGATTCAAGACGCCTCCATCAGGAGAACTATAATATATATAAAAGGTTTGGCAAGATATTAAAAGCACTGTGTATGATACCCAATTAAAAAGCAAAATGTCTATATTTTTTATTTTTGAACTTATAGATCTATGGGTAACTCTGAAAAACAATCCGCCCTCCCACAACCTACTTAAGCTTCAATGCATACTCCCGATTTCATTCAGCGCATCTGTCAACAGTACCAAAACATCGCTGTCCCCGTGTGCGACTCTAACCGCCTGAGATAGAAACGGGAACATAACCAGCAAATGCCTCTTCGTACTGTCCACTGGTACGGTAGTAGATACTTCTGTGTTGTTGTCGAACCTTGCGCATTGCAGCCGCGTGAACTGGTTCATGATATACATGATCTCTTTTCGTTGGCACCTCGGCTGGGGGGTCCTCCCTCGTAGCGGTTGATCCTATTGTCAAAATATCAGCATATTCTGCAGAAGATGAATAAACGCCAATTTGGCGAAATATTGGGAAATTAAAGCTTACAACTGCAAACCTCCTAAGAACGACCGAAACCCTAGCTAACATCCATGGTATCGCCACCTGCGCCAGCTCACTCCACTCGGTGCCTTTATCCCCCCTTTCCCTACACAACTCGAAGACTTCATCTAAGCACTTATAACTCACTTGGCTCCTCCTTTCTAACACTAAGTCACTTGTGCGTCCAAATAATGGAGCTGCCGTGACCCCCCTGCCCTCATCGTTCTTCTTAAAACTAATCTCCAATTCCCCATCTGTGACTTTATACAGCAGGGAAGCATTGAAAATACTTTCTACGTATCGCTCCTTCAACCTAAATGGTATAAAACTTCTCCCCAGCCGCGGAATCACCAATGCCCTCGCTTGCTCAAATGACTTGATATCGAACACTTCGTCCCGAAGCACGATATCCACATCTTCATCGTCGCAATCGGCCGTAACTATACTGGACGTAATGCTCACGATTCTTCCCCAAATCTCGATCTTGACGTTGTCATTGAGTTCCATGGTATCTAAGATTGGGATCAAATCTGTCATGATATTCAGTGCCACCCGCGTGGCCTGGATCCAGAGCGCTTCCTTCTTTAATGTAGCTCCAGCGTGGAATTTGTATTTTAGCTGAATTGGTTCGCATAGGGCCTCGAGCACTTCGGAGACCGCACCGCTGTCATATATATCCGAGCCCGTACCAGCGTGCTTTAGACATAAACTAGCTAAAGATGCTAATATGGTGGAAGAAACGGCAACATATGATGGTTTTCGGCTCTTATTCTCCGAGTTTGCTGCTGCTTTGAATGGAAGCCTGCTGAGGAAGGCTAGTTCTTTTAGCAGTAAAGAATTCCAATCTGTTGACTCCGAGCTTATTGTCTTGATCGAATCGAGGATGGAACTCTGGAGGGCACTAAGCGCCTCGACGTCGAAAAAGTATGCTGGTAGTTCGGGATAAAGCATGCAATCTCTAAAGACGCCTAGAGCTCTCTGAATATCTTCTGTTGTGGTAATGGGTCCCATGAGGTTGTATAACGGACGGAAAGTGTTCATAAAGGCGGTTAGTGTCTCTTGCGAGTTATTCTGGCTGCCTTCCTCAATCCCTTCGACTAAACTTCGACCCTGTGTTGCCCATAAGTTCCATACTTCTCGTTTTGAGGCAACAGCAATCTCCTCTGAGATTGTAGCTTTCTCTAGTAGCCTTGCAAGCTCCTTATAGACAGTTTTTCTGACCTCAAAGCTTCGCCAATCTAGGAGATGATGGAGATATTTGATATATGTGCTCCATATCGACTCAAAACTAGAGAGCAATTGGAAAACATTCAAGAAATTAGTAAAAAGATTGCTTGTTCCCTTGAGTATAAGAACAACAGTCTCGTCCCATTGTTTACGCTCTGGAGGAGGCAAATTTCCTTCTTGAAGGAGCGTCTCCGTTGTCGACATCATCTTGAAAACAACAATGTTTAGACACGAGCTCCAGGCTTTGGGGCCTAAGATGTGACCGTAGGAATCGAAAATGCGGAATAAAGTTTGTATTGAGCCATTTCTAACTTCAGATCGAGGGTCTTTAGTGATCTCCGCCAGCCTAAGAAGTAGTATAAGCCAAAGAACCATGCTCGTGCTGGATCCCTGAGTTTGAACGGCCGCAAGCAATTCCTTGTCGGTGTTTGGGAAGTCGTGCTCTCCCTCGTTATCCATTTTTTGGCGCTGAAGGAAATCCGAGATATTCCAAAAGTAGGTGATTGTCTAAAGATGTAAGTTCTTATTAGTCACTCAACGAGGTTTCTCGGATTATGAGATGTAATTACCGTCAAAGAAATATTCAAATCATCGACCTGGGCGCAGAATGAGTACAAGGTATCAATAAGGACTAGAACACAATCAATGGGCAAAAGGCCTAAGAAATCGGTACAAATAAGTTGGAGAGAGGCGAAGGATGTTTTGAGCAGTCGTATAGATTTTCCCGCAGGTCGGAAACTTTTCCCTTCAACAGGCATTTTGAAGGCTGTGTTCATAATACTAAAGAGAATCCCCCACCCTGCCTTCAAATTCTCGCCGGATTGTTCAAGCATTGTCGTTAATGCTTCGAGTGCTGACTTGTGGATATCCGCATCAATAAGCTTGACGGTATTGCTCGTTATATCTGCTGCACTATTTCCATCCTCAAGTCCTTGAAGCTCTTTCAACAATGATTTCAAAATCCTTTCCTGAATGTTGATGGCGCCTGAGGTTTCCGGGTTGAGCGTTCGAGCAGATAGTATCACAAACTCATGCAGAATATCAGAGGCTTTTAACCTGATTGCACCCTCCACCTTTCTCGATGTGGAGGCAAGCAAAAGGTAGTGTTGAATGGTATTCCAGCCATTATCCTCCGCATCGTCCGTTATTAAACGTTCAATGTTTACCTGGACCAACTCGCCCAATTTTGATATGACAAATGTGTTATCTATAGACGACGCGGAAGAAGACTTGCGCCGAGTTGCAATGCTGTTGAGTCGGCGATGGACAGATCCCTGCGGTCCACGGCTAGGTAGCACTGGCATCGCTCCTCGAGTTTTCGAGGTCTCAGGTGCCTCTTTCATAGATGTCACAGTTGGGGGATCATCCAAAGCCAGCAGCTCGCAAAGCGCAGCCAAAAATGAACGAAATGCCTCGTTGTTGAACTCCTTTGTACTCTCGAATAACTTCTGCGATGTTCCTTCCACAGCTGCGATCTCGGGTCCGACGTTCGACAAGGTTGACTGACCATCGTTGGCGGATCTTTGCGAGTCGATTGACTTGACTGATTGGGACGAGGATTTGGTTGAAGCGCGGTAAGTTGATTGTAGAATATAGTCTGTTTGCTGCAGGGCTTCAAGTACTATAGTCCATGCATCTTTGAGAGTTGTACCAAGGGCAGTTCCTACATGCAGGAGCGCACGCAAGCAGACTAGGTTTCGCACATTTAAGGGAAGAAGTTTAGAATCGGCTCCTGGAACATTCAGAGCTGATGGTGTGTTCGAACTATCAGCTCCTTTAGAAGTAAATGGGCCATCACCGTGCCCCGAGTAGGCAATGTGAGATGAAAGAACTTGTGGGGGTACAGCAGCCTTTCCAAGCGTTGTAAGGAAGGTATCCCTGGGAGTTCCAAGATCCAGTACGCCTGCTACTTGAGTAAATCGCTGCAGAGACCGAACCAGGTTATGGTAGTAGTCGTTGTCTAATGTGGCATAGAGAAATGTAGAATATAGTGCTAAAACTGCTGGCCAGCAGCTATCAACAATCGATGCGCATGTCTGAATATCGGCGCTTAAGGGGTGGTCTTCTAAGTTCAACGGGTTGAGGATGCCTTGCAGCCTGCGCTTCATAGTAGAGCTTTTCCTAGAGATAGTACTTGGCGGGGTTCCACCCTGTGTCTCGCCACCGCTAGTAGCATCACTGTCATTGGCTATGATGGTTTTCTGCGAAGCTACTTTCAACCTTCGTTTCTTAGATGACTTGCTCTCCGCAGATGGGGTAGCTAGTGGAAGTACAAACTTGGCCAACCCCTCTGAGAAACTGTTAACACAACTCAGAACCAAGGCGTAGATGTATGATTCAGGTGTTGATGGTGGTTCTGTTTTATCGAGCTGCTCGATACACGGTACCCGAATAGAGCTCCACGCTGCACTCAATCCCGGTGGCGTACCATCCCCTAAACCAACGGCGCCGCCGATTATTCCCGCAACACCGCCAGCTTCCATTGCCATTTGTTCATTGGATATGTTTCTCATAGTATTCTGATCCATTGGAATAGACGATTGTGTGCCCAAACCAATAACACTCGGTTTCTCAGTCGCCAAACGAGCTAGCATCGCAGTAAGTTCTTTCAAGACCGGCCTTTTGTCTTTTTGTGCGTCATATACTGTGTATAATCTTCTTACTAGCGATGCTTCTGCGAAGAGTCCCCTGATGATCTCCATACACAGAGCTCTTTTCCACACGGGTCCGGCATCTGGGTCAAGCATATGCATCAGGAGACCTAAAGCAACTTCGCATTCTGATTCAAGTATAGACAAGTGCCGGCGGAGAAGGACGTAGAATATGCGAATAACTCGGACAGCAATTGGAAAGTTCGTTCGGTTTGAGAGACTTCTGATAACAAAGGGTGCAACTCTGGCTCTTACAATTTGCGCCTGTTCCTTATGTGAGAGGAATATCTCAAAGTGAGTATTCAGTACTGACTCGATGAGCTCGAGACCAAAGGGTTGTGGTATCTGAGTGAATTGGACATATTGGGGTTTCTGGCCTTCAGTCTGCAAGCAGAGATCTTGGAATACCTATAAAAGCTGTTAGTTCAAGAATTTAAATGTTATACGCCCGGAAATACATGCTCTGTATGCATCCGCCGCGGCCGGTCTTAAGGATACGGTCTCTCCATCTACCGAGACGTCCTCAGAAGTTGGAATTTCGGATGCTCTATCTTTTCCAAATTAGTCTTGATCTAACAGCACGTAAACCTGAGAGTGGTCAGTACCATCTTCCGAGGCAACCTTATCAAAAACTGATGATATCAGTTGTTGCAAAGCTATATAGCGACCCGTCAGCATACTGTGCTATGTCCTGAATCTGGCCTGCACATACTCGCGGCTGCGGTACTGTTGACAACGGCTACTTTTGTTCCTTGCAGGCTCGAGCATATTGTTAGGGTATCTTCAAGAAGTTTTCCTTTGATACTGGGTGCGTAGTTTTGTAATAGCGACGGGAGGGCTTGTAGAATTTTGAGCTGGATATCGGGGCCTAACAATGAGAATCAGTACGCCGGTGGAAACTGATTATCCAAGAGGACTGACCAAGAGCTGTAGCGTCTCTAAATGAATCCAGCACTTCTCTAATTCTTGCCTATAACCATCTTTAGCGCGCTATTCATGGGGCCTCCGTCAATTCGGCTCGTTCATACTTGAGAAAGAGCTTTGGCTACGATGAGTCGCTGAAGACAGCCGATTCCCATGGCGGTGAGCCTTGGATGTTTGGAGGCGCATGCTATTATGAAAGGCGAGGGGAAATGCGGTTTCCGCGAAAGTTCTACACATGACTTTAGCCCAAGTTTCCGAGGTGTTTCGAAGGGGTTATATTCGAGCAGGAATACCTCGGACGACTTCATTTTCGGGACTAGACGACAGGATCTTAAGCTCAGCGAGCGACTTTTCCGTTGCCTAGACAAAATACCCAAGTAATCAGCACCATAGTCTGCCAGAACCAACCTTGGTCGCAGTACGTTATAGGAATGAAACCTACAGCTCTAAGATCACCACTGCGCTTCTTACCTTCCGCCAGCAGCAAGCCAAGCTCGTTGGCGAGTATCTGAGCGGTCATCGCGATGGACTCTGCTGATTTATTGGACGGGTATCCCTATGCCTTCATGAAACTGTACGGTAGGTGTGATGTACAAGTATTTATCTGAACATTGCAGCTGTACGACAGCGTTCGTCGGCGTCAGCGGGACGGGTATCTGTGGAGAGGACAAGCTGCGCGTCACAGTTGGGTTGGGTTGGGTTGGGTGTGGTGGTCTAAACGGTGGTATAAACGGTGGCCCCAATCAAATGCCGCTGCCGTCTGATTTGGGTGTTTGAGCCGCCGCCGTCGAAGCGACTCACCCCACCACGCGAGCACTTGACGGTTCCCAATATCACCCTTGCGCCTCAAACTAGCTTCCACCTTCCAACTCAACTGTTTACCTCAGCTGCCACTATTACTCTTCTTCTTCTTCACCACCGAAAAGCCCCTGTTTCTATTGTAATCAAGTCGCACAAAAGATGGCCAAGGTCCCAAGAAACTTCCGTCTACTGGAGGAGCTGGAGAAGGGAGAGAAAGGTCTAGGATCAGGTATGACGCATGGGCTCCTCGTCGTTAGAGGGTCAACTTCAAACACTCGAAACAACTAACGCGGTATTGCTGTTTCTAGAAGCATGTTCTCTTGGTCTTGCAGATGCATACGATATCATGATGGCCGACTGGAACGGCACTATCCTTGGACCCGCGAATGTCCGTATACTGCTCCGCTCCTACCCCTCTATGCTTTGCTCACACAGGATCCAATAATATTAATCCTAACTGGCCGCTTCCTTTCTATGCAGAGCATTCATGAAAACCGAATCTACAGCGTCCAGCTCCACTGTGGCGAGAATTACCCGGATATACCCCCCACGGTGAAGTTTGTCTCTCGAGTGAACCTTCCTTGCGTCGACCAGACAGACGGAACAGTTAGTAGCTTTAATCCCCGAGGCTCTCTTATTTTAACGACCGAGAACTAAACATCGTGAATTTACCTACATATATAGGTTGACCCTTCGAAACTATCCTGTCTCGCAGGGTGGAAGCGTGAGCTCACTATGGAAACTGTTCTTTTAGAGCTGCGAAGGTAAGCCATCATTGGCGCATTGAACCTGGTGATTCGATTCGTGGTGTTAATGTTCCCATTCCAACTCTAGATCCATGGCGCTTCCAAACAACAAGAAGCTCCCTCAGCCGCCTGAGGGAAGCACCTTTTAATCTAGAATCTAGCTCGTTTTTCAAGTTCGCCACGCCCTTGAATTTTTAAATACCCGGGTATAAAGTTGCGGGAGAGAGAGAGGGTATACAATTAGAACTATCTCCAACAGCTCGGTTTGCAGGGTGTTTCTGATGTTGTACGATGCAACTTAAAACAGTACCCATTGATGATGTAATGAACATTAGCACACAAATAGCAACGAATGAAGCCTTTCTAGTCGATTCATCTTTTTCTATGTTATCCAGTCTATTTTTCTCTCTGATCTTTGAATTGTTGCCCAAATGCCTTGACTTTAGGAGCTTGCGGAATAGTACCAATCTGGCTTGTCCCTACCTTGAGCGGACTTTGATTTGTCTAGCCGTGTTAGTGAATATAGACCTTCAACTCAACACCAAAAAACTCTTCCTGTTACAACCATTTCTATTTCTTCTAATGATGGTGAGGATAGACCCGCCATAACCCGCACAGGTTCCCAGCATCCTTAGATGCGCTTTTCAAATACCACTACAGCCGTACTACATCGCAATGTAGGACATCGCGCAGCATGTTAGTCCAGTTGTCGGCCCCACTATTCACCATCAAACTAACAATCAAGTTACAGGTCTCGCATTATACCGTCGCCTGCTCAAGCACGCCCAAAATGTCACAACTGAAATTACCTTCCCTCCTCCATTACCGACACAGGATATAGGGTCCTCGGAATCACCAGACTCACTTGAGTCTCCCAGCGATGTTCCTACCCCCAAGCCCTTCCGGAAAACCTTAAAATCCATCATCATTCGCGAGTTCAGAAAACACACTTGTCGCGACGTCAAAGTCTCTGCGGCTCGGTCGGCCCTGGAATTCGGCCACAAAGCCGAAAAATGCCTCCGTCTAGCTACTCAATCGCCCCCGAACCCCATCGAGGTCGCTCGTATGACTGCGTTCATAAATCTCTATAGCAAACCGGGGCAAAAACCGCTCCGCAGGATGCAAGCGGCGAATATCACCGTCCAACCAGCACCCAAGCCGAAACAGAAGAAACAAGTCAACCCGGATCTATTGGAGATACAGCATGAGTTCCGATATAAAGCTACTTTGCTCGGTGGGGCGGTGATACCATTCGTACGATACACAGGCACGAAGCAGTCACCGGTTCTATCTGGCATTCTGAACAAAAGGATCAATGTACGGATCAAACGGGATACAATGATGGATGTGCTGAAGCGGTCATGGGAGATTGCACGGAGTGAGGATGTGTATGAGGATAATTTACGGATGGAGGCGGATAAAGGTTGGATGGAGAAGTACGATGACGATGGGAAACCATATCATGTAGAGATGGGAAGGGCTGTGAAGGAGTTGCAGGAGAAGATGTTTGCTGAGCAGGTGATTGCATGGCAGAGATCCGGGGAGGTGCTGAGGAAAGTTGAGGCACACCGAAAGCGACGGAGCGAACTATTGCGGGAGGTGAGGGCGAGAAAAAAGGCTACTGAGGTAGTTGATCAAGACTCTAAACATGAGGCGGACAAGGATCAAGTAGAGCGGGTGCCACAGGAGGATACTGCGGTTGAGAAGATACTGACCGAAAAGATGCCGACTGAGAGGGGACCTACCGAGCAGGAGTCGATTGAAGAAATACCCAATAAGAACCTACCGCCGGAGCCTCGGACCATCGCACAGGCTATACATCGGTTCCAGCTACAGATGAGAAACCTCGCAGAAAAAAGAGGCGATCACACCCCCTTTCAGCAACAGGGAAGGAACCAGAATATGAAGTCAAGTGTTGATCGATTGTTTGAAGATAATAGAGGAACGAATATGGCGAAGAAAAGGAAAAAAACAGCTCAACCAAAGTCGGCGAAACCTGCGTTAGAACCCGTGACGAAATCCGAGAGACCCAATGAGACCTATTTGGGAACCACGATTGGTATTGATGATGATCTAAGAGATATTCTTGGAAGATAGCTTGTGTAAAGTAGTGTTATAGATGTATATTTAAAAATATCTTTAAAATATTTTCTTTGATTCAAATCAACTTGATCTATATAATAATCATTGTATGTCTACTTGGCTTTGCGGCTAAAGTTTTTACATTATACCCATCTTCAAACCAAATTTACTCTTCTCACGCCCCGCGAAAAACTCTTGGCATCCAAACATCCCACCTTCACCCCACCGCCATTCCAACTGGAAAGAAACTCAACATGTCCAACATTTGGATCGCAGCCTCTGACGGCAACACCGCCCAGGTCCTCTCCTACCTCTCTTCCAATCCCTCACTTGTGAACTCCAAAGACGAAAACGGGTACACGCCAATCCACGCCGCCACATCCTATGGCCACCTAGATCTACTTCGCAGCCTAATCAACGAGCATGGAGGGGACATAAATGTCCGCGACGACGACGGAGATACACCGCTCTTCACGGCAGAGACTGTAGAGGTTGCAAGATGTCTAGTTGAGGAGCTGGGCGCAGACTGGACACACCAGAATGACGAAGGAGCCACGGTTGGTTTTTACCAAATAATATTCTACTTTCCGCAATATTTATATTGTACTTTTAGATGACTGACTGACTGACGGACGGGCAATTTGGTTTTTCTCGGATAGGCCGCTGAAGCGATAGAAGCAGATGATACGTATCCCCTCGTCGTCGCATATCTCCGCTCGTTAGCATCGAAAGAAACAACGAGGCAGAATATTAGTACGGAACCAGGGTCTCCGCCTAAGGGTATTGCAGTGAATGTGAGATCTGTAGAGGAGGCTCTAGATGAGTTGATGCCTGTTGATGAGGAGTTTAAGAAGAAGATTGAGGAATTGGCGGCCAGACCAGGAGAGTTGAGTCAGGATGAATTAAGACAGTTGGTAACGGAGGCGGTGCATAAGCATGTTTTGGAACCCGAGGAGAGGAATGTTAGGTTAAAGGACTAGACTAAAGGAACTATGGGAAACGTTTCTTGAGGATGATTTATGATATGTGTTAGCACAGCAGCGGGGCAAATATAGTAGCGAATGGTTGTTATCGGTTACGGCCGAAATGTTTAATGTGTACGATATGCTATTATGAGGACTATGTGTTTGATTGGCAAGTTATAGGTTCTATAGATATATTTGCTCCTCTTGATGCTAGAGCGATGCATTTACAGGAGGATAATAAGTTCATAAATGGTGTATATGAAATGGCATCACTGCGCTAAAATGTACTCCGAACACACACTGACAGAGAGAAAAAAAAGCCATACACAGTGTATAATGAAGTATGCCCCTCTATATAGACAAGAAAGGAATAGGCATGGGTATATGATATAAATGGAACTGGTCAGATGGAGGATATTATGAAGAAGGAGTGGTGATGGCTTCCTGAGCCTTATCACGTGCCTTCTCGAAAAACTCCATGACGTTGGTGTAAACGACGAGCAAGATACCACCTCCAGGCCCAAGACGGAGGACCTTGGGTAGGAATCCCTTGTAGAGAGCTGCGAAACCTTCTTCTCTGGCGACAATTCCGAGGGCTGGTAGAGTCCAATTATACTTGGGGACTTGGCCCTTGACTCTGACGGTGTTCTGGATACGAGATTTGACGACGTCGAAGCTGTTTTGATGGCGGTCAGATTTGTTTTGTCAAAAGATGCAATTGAGCTAGGGCTGGTACTTACGGAGTATTGAGAATGGTACCAGCGGTACCACCGAGACCACCAGCAATAACATCGTTTATCATCTGACTCCTTTTCGTCTCGGCCTTGGGTAGCAGTTCCTTGGCTTGGAAGATGCACCCGAAGTATCCAGCATTCCACACCAAGTGCCGCCACATTGTGCTCTCCAGACCGTTATACAGAGCTAGCACGCCCTCTGCCTTGACGAGTTTGACAAAGCAGTCAACCATGCCGTTATATTTGCCGGCCGATGCACGGTCCTGGAGCCGAATCTTGATCAATTCGAAAGGAACGACGACGAAAGACTCGCTCACACCGGCTGTAGCACCGGTCAAGACGGCTAAGCTCTGGTTCGCCTTCTTCACACCGAAAGCATCGCGGTAAACTTTGCCCCAGTAATCATTGGCAGCGAATTTGGTAGCACGCTTGGGTGCCTCCATGAGAATGGGAGCATTGATACCTCGGTACAATCGGCTGAAACCCTCGTTCTTGATGATTTTTCGGAAACAGTCAAGCGTTCCGGTGTAAGCATCGGCGCCGGTAGCACCACCAACTTGTAGCTGGATCCTAGTCTTGACGACGTCGAGAGGGTACATGACCAGAATTTCAGAAACTCCGGCGACGGCACCGGCCGCGAAGTTGTAGATAAAAGGGAGCGGCTTCTTTTCCGACATTTTGAAGGATGGTGGCGAGGATGTGTGACGTGTGGACTAGGAGAGTGTTGTTGGTGTGGTAAGTGGGTTCTGAGGGTGGACCTTATTTGTGCGACGGCGCCCGACCACCAGAAAATCGTCGATGAGGAAGAAAGGATCAAGAGGGAGCTACGCCTTTATAAATGTTGAAAACTGGATAGCTTCTGATCATATATTAAATCACGCTTACCTCAAACCTAAACCCAAACCCACCACAGTTTTTTTTTTGCTTCTGACAGGTCGGCGGGCTAAAGGGCGAAGAAAAAATTGGTATGGGGTAAAATTTGCCCTGCCGTTATCGCCGATATGGCTGTCGCCGCAGTTCGCTAGCTCGATGCTTGTTTTTTCTGTGCAGTTTGCATGTGTCTGATCATGAACCGGCCTGGACCGGTTACCCCCACCGCCCGTGCTGTGCTGCCCCACGTCGCATCGAATCTCGAACCCGGGTTGAGGGAAGCCGCTAGGTCTGACGTATAGCAACGGTATGCGTGTGTAAATTATCAATATAATTACTAAGTATATAACTACCTAGGTATATGGTCTATTTACGAGATATATACGATACAGTATTCTCGAACACCGTGATTAATATACAATCCATCAGGTATTCAATACATATTACATATAACTAATGGTGCACGTGGAGGCGACGGAAGGCGGAGTGTTGCGGGATGCCGCTTCGAGATGCGCTGTTCTTGGCGGCGGTTGTTGTTTACACTCCAAAACGCGTATCAAAACACCAATTTGACTGCCCTTCCGGGAACAATATTAATTTCAACCTCAACTTTGACTGCAAAGGACCACCATCGACCTCCAAAACCGGTCCATATGCTGATACACTGACATTCCTGACTGTTCTGTATCGTTCTTGCTATTGTTTTTCCGTCTTTGTGTTTTATCGTCTGTTTCTTGTTCTTGTCCAAGCAGCTATCTTTTCCTCGATGAATATGTTCATGACCTCCTGCCGAGACTAAGCCCCTTCCACAACAATGTCCAAACGAACCACCAGTTTTTTCGATCAGGATCATACTTCCGTAATTGAATACATTCTTCGTATATATTCTTTTGAAAAGCCTTGATTTGCTAAATGATATTTATCCTAGACCCGTCCCGAAAACCGTCTTGGATTCCGACGACACAATACCAATAATGGAGTCCCAAAGCCGCTGGCCGGCCAGCCTCTTAAGAAAACAAACTCCGAACCTGTATCAGTAAAGGCAAAAGAGAAGCTGGGCTCTTTTGTACACAAGAGCATAGCTCCTGGTGGAAAGCAACCTATAAATAACTCGAAACCCGCTGCTCCGCATACAACGACCCGACGAGTCCCTCAGCATGATGAAGCCAGATTACCTGTTGCGAGACCAATTGACTCGTCGCCACCGGTTCTTCATAAAGAAAACGAACGACCTGATTCAAAATTACCCGTCCAAAAAACCAAGCCAATCATCGATATTGAAAAAAACCCGTTACTGAACGACCCCACGAATACGAGTTTAGGTGCTCAATCGATCTCGTCTCGAGGATCCCGAGATGTCCCGTCCACCCCCCAGCATCGGTATGCCTTGAACGACTTGCTGAGCCAGGCCAATATGACGCCTTCGGTCTCTGCATCCAACGAAGAGACTTCCCCAGAAGATAGAGTCTCCTGGAAAAACTCTCCGAAAAAGCCACAGCAACTAGACGGTACCCCCCTTCGGAAAGGAAAGGGCAGGACTACATTGCACAAGAAAAGAGCAAGGAGTTCTTCTCCTATTGATACTCCACGTGCTAGCAAACGTGCAGGTACACAGATGGCCTTTGATATCTCATCTTCAGCTCTGAAAACCTCAATGACGAACCCATTCGAAGATGCTTGGACTAAGAGGCTCCAGGAATATCCCAATGCTGGTGTTTCAACCGTCAAGGGCGAAGGCATGTTTGATGGAAGTTCACCACGTGCACCGCCAGACGCTAGCGACTCACCCTCAGCATTACGTCGATCCTTCAGTGCCCCTGCGAAACGTTTAAGACTTGCCGACTACAACAGAGCTGCTGAACACTCAGATAATAAGAATCCACTAAGTACTTTGAATTTGGCAAGACGTGGGGGTGTTTTCGGTCGTAACCCTGCAAATGACCGTGTTTCCAGTCTACTAGCCAAGCTCAAGGAAAATACAAAGGTTGCCGTTCTCCAAAAGTCCGAGACTGCGCCACCCGCTCTCACTTGGTCCATGCGCACTGCGAGCGGGAGATTTGACGATCCTACATCTTCTATGCAAGAAGAAATGACGCCACCAGTGATCGAATCTGGACCTTGGGAAAGAGAAACCTCGTGTGCTCCTCCAAAACGAGCAAATTCTGCAAGCATAACTAATACTTCAAAACAAACAACGAAACAACCATCTATTGCAGCTGCTCCACGCAATGAACCCAAATCGGATGATTACGGACTTGATGACGACGATGAAGACGCAATGTTTAACTTGGTAGAGAGCACTTGCCGTAACGCGGAGGCCGCTCAGAGTACGACACAAAGCGAGGTTGTGGAAGTAAAGGCTGATAGTGATGATGAGCAGATGGATGATTACGGACTGGGCGACCTCGATGACGACGAATCTTGGGAAGATGATATTGCTCAAGCGGTAGGGGGGACTAAAATATCTAAATCACCAGCAAAAAGGGGAACGAAATCCTTTGTAAAGGGGACTTCAGCTTCTTCAAAAAAGGCCAAATCTACACCAGCAACTTCTCCCTCGGACGACTATGGGAGCGACTTTGACCCGGACGAAGTAGTAGTAAGTTCACATTTTGCGCTAGCTTTCATAGACAATACGCTTACTTGAGAAAGAAAGACGCAAAATCTCGGACAATACAAAGATTCGTGGTATTAGATGTCTTTGAAGATGACTACGTCTCTAGTAGTGGGGCGACTAGTCAAGAGAAGTCCCTCCGTGTGGAAGACGAAACGACCCGGACAGAACGGCGAGTTTTACTACGCCAGTCTTGGATAGAGTGTGATGTACGCGAAGGAGATGTTGTCAATGTCATAGGAGCCTTTGACGAATCTCTCACGTGTGTCATCGATAATTCACAAAACATGCTTGTCCTTCATCCTGACATCCTTCTGTCAGCGACAGCAGTTGCCGACTCATTCGATTGCATTCGTCTCGCAACACTAAAGGAAAGAGTGAAAGCTATTTCAAATGCATCAGAATGGAGCGTTTATGGAAACATCCTGCATGAACTGTTCCAAGCTGCGTTGAGTGCGAATGATTTTTCTTCTGCATTCTTAGAGAAAGAAAGTAATCGTATTCTTTCGGCACAGATTCAAAATCTATATGCTGTTCGTATTACTCCGAGCATGGCTATGGATCATCTGCGCACAAAACTACCATCGCTTCAGGACTGGGCTAAGACTTTTGTATCCGCTAAACCAAAAAAGAACGCTGTTGTAACTGGTCATCGGGCTCCAGATGCAAACATAGCGGTTCGGAAGGTTCTGGATGTAGAAGAGCATATCTGGTCTCCCAAATATGGGCTGAAAGGCAATATGGATGTGAGCGTTGAAATTGAGATGCAAGACTTGAAGGGCCGGAATACTTTGACTGTACCTCTCGAACTTAAAACCGGGAGAAATACGAAGAATATGTCACATCGAGCTCAGACAATGCTCTACACGCTCCTTATGTCGGATCGTTATGGTAAGTTAAAAAATTGCGATATCATCAAAAGTTTGATTGACTAATCCGAGTAAATCTAGACATTGAATCTCTTTGTGGTATTCTCTATTATACGGAGACTTCTGAGACAATCAGAGTGCCTAATCTTGCGGACGAACTGCGAGGCTTGATGATTGGAAGGAACCATCTGGCGCGGTTTTTGTACAGCAAATTAGACCTACCGCCAATGCTGCAAGACAAGCGGACTTGCGGCAGGTGTTATGCTAAGACGTCTTGTTTTGTATACCACAAGACGATGGAGAACGGTACTATTGAGACAAGTGGGGTTGGCGATACATTCGCCAAAGAAACTGCCCATCTCAATCAGACTCACAGCGAATTCTTCTCAAAGTGGGAAACACTGCTCTCGAAGGAAGAGAAGGATATGGAGAAGTTCCGGAAAGAACTGTGGGTTATGACTAGCAAGCAACGAGAAGCAGCCGGGAGATGCTTCAGTGACTTGAGCATGGTGCCCGAATCTGCCCCAACAGCCAACGAACCAACTTCGAAGATTAATCGATTCCACTATCGATTTGTGAAACGGAATCCGCCAATGTCATTTTCCTTCTTAGAATCGCAGATAGGTGTGGGAGAACCGATCGTTATATCAGACGAAGATGGTCACTTTGCTTTAGCAAAGGGATATGTGATTAAAGTATCTTCTCGGTGGATCATGGTCGCCGTTGATCGGAGACTACATAGCTCTCGAGTCCGACAGTCCGGCTTCCATGAGACCAAGAATCAAACCTTCTCTGCGATCATGGAGATCTTAGAGAATGGTACCACAAAGTACGGTGCAACTGTATCGCCACAAGAGGCCCAAACAGCATATCGTCTTGATAAAGATGAATTTAGCAACGGAATGGCACTTATCCGCAGCAACCTAGTGGAGTTGGTCAAAGTCGAAGGGAACCCAAGATTACGAGAGCTTATCGTGGAATTGGCGCCGCCTGCTTATAACGTCTCTTCGACGGCGTATCCACTTCCTTCTGCAAGTCAAGGCAAAATTAATCTTGACCAAAAGAATGCCATTGAGAAGGTGATGAGTGCACAGGATTATGCTTTGGTGCTTGGAATGCCCGGAACTGGCAAGACGACGACGATAGCTTATATTATTCGCGCTCTTGTACACCAAGGGAAAAGTGTTTTACTCACTTCATACACGCACACAGCTGTTGATAACATTTTACTGAAGATACAAAACGACCCGATCAAGGTACTGCGGCTTGGAGTTACCTCGAAAATTCACCTTGATGTTCAAAAATTCGCTGTTCTAGCGAATGCTCCAAAGAAAAGCTTTGAAGAGATCCAAGACGCCCTTCACAGTCCTCAAGTAGTTGCGACAACATGTCTCTCCATTAATCATATTGTGTTTACTGAGAGGGTGTTTGACTACTGCATTGTGGATGAAGCATCACAAATTACTCTTCCAGTGTGCGTCGGCCCAATTCGCATGGCGAAAAAATTTGTACTTGTTGGTGATCATTTTCAGCTACCACCACTTGTTCGGAGCCAGGAGGCCAAGGCGGGCGGGCTCGATGTCAGTCTTTTCAAGCTGTTGTCGGATGCTCATCCCGACTCAGTCGTAAACTTAGAGCATCAATACCGCATGTGCGAAGAGATTATGACGTTATCAAATCATCTTATATATGAAGGCCGTCTGAAATGCGGAACGGAAAAAGTGGCGCACAGTAGCCTTCATATCCCAGACATCAGTGCACTGGATACCTTCCATAAAGTATCACCCACCCCAATTATGGACACAATGTGCGGGCAATCGACCACATCCTGCTGGATCAAGGATTTGCTCCAGGAAAATGTAAAAGCGAGGTTTTTAAACACCGATCTGGTATCTGCGCCGGAAGAACGAAAAGGAGATCGGATATACAATCCCACAGAGGCTGAGTTGACACGCCAGGTAGGCCAAACCAACAATTCTCAAAATTATGCAAGATAGCTAATGAATAATACAGCTCGTCGAAGGCTTTCTTCATTGTGGAGTAGACGCCAACGAAATCGGTGTTGTGTCAGTCTACCGATCTCAAATTAAAGCGATCCAGCACCTGCTTCACAATCACCCATCAGTGGAAATGCACACCGCGGACAAATTCCAGGGTCGCGACAAG
The DNA here is from genome assembly GCA_036971435.1 of Dactylellina sp. 'tibetensis'. NCBI lineage: Eukaryota > Fungi > Ascomycota > Orbiliomycetes > Orbiliales > Orbiliaceae > Dactylellina > Dactylellina sp. 'tibetensis'. The sequence continues at coordinate 417,837 of JAKDFA010000017.1, read as the reverse complement.
GACTGCATTATTATCTCACTAGTTCGATCAAATGATAAGCAAAATGTTGGTGAGCTGCTTAAGGATTGGCGTAGAATCAATGTGGCATTCACTAGAGCAAAGACAAAGCTTTTGATTATCGGATCGAAATCCACATTGAAAACAAACGAGCTTTTGGGTAAGTTCGTGGATATGATGGAAGAAAGGGACTGGGTCTACGATTTGCCAAAGGAGGCGCATATGCTGCACACTGTGCCAATGCAGGTTACGCAAACGACCCAGAGCCCTACACGGCTAAGCGCCGCAGCCTTATCACAGAGGCAGAGGATGCTACAAGCTCCGAATGCAGAAAACATGAGGCCTAAAGTACAATCCTCGATTTTAGATATGATGGGGAAGAAGGGTATGACAGAGGGTGGGCCGAAACGAGGAACAATGAATGAGAGGGCTATATTGGGGCCGAGGCCTGTATTGCGCGATATTATGAATGAGATTAATGGCTGACGATCTCTTCTTCGTTATTTGGTATATATGTATTATTAGCATTATAGAGTTTGCGGGTTTTGTGTATGATATGTGTGATATTAGCATGTATTTGATGTTGGGTGTTTGCATTATCTTTTCCTGAGACCGCCTTATTGTTTCTTAGCATAGCAGTTTTAGAATAGCCTTGATCTAAACAGAGCAGTATGACTGGATACTCTATTTAAAATTAAGATTAAAATTAAAAGCTAGTCCAACAATTAGGCCTGAGCTTTGCCTGAATCAAAATTAGCGTATCATCAGGGTCATGTGAGACCGCGGAGTCATAAACAGGTCGCTACGCGGGTTCGCCGGTGTTTACCTTATTTCTGTGGCACGTCAACCTGAGCGCCATCTCGCCCCCATCAAGCTGCATACCAGGCCTTTACCATTTGTCAGCAATTCTTTGTTCCTTGCCTTCCTGCTATCGCGACTTGCAAATAACCATACCATTCCCTGCTTCCTGCTCTTTTCTTTAGAATGAGAGATTAGGTTACATTCCGCCCTTTTCGCCAGCTCCTGTACTATGCCCAATGATTTTTATATTGACGTCCCTCCTCTAAACTCACAACATCGTAACAACTTCCCACCCAGAAACCCTATTATCGATAATCTCGCCACCCCATCCCGGAATCCTTCGTCTGCTACGACCGAGCATATATCGTTTAGAACCGAGGCCCCTCCGTCGACCGTCCCATCATCTACAATGGCTGACGAGGAACCCACTCAGTATGATGACCAGGCAGGTGGTGCGTACGGTGCTCCCACACCGCTCAGCCAGCTAGAAGGAAATGGAATCCACGCGAGAGACATCAAGGCGATTGTCGAAGCCGGATATAACACCGTCGAGGCGGTTGCTTATACGTATGAAGCTCGTTACTCGGCACAGGTGAAGGTTACAATTGCTAACGATTTTAAAAACACAGGTCAAAACGACAATTGTTAACCATCAAGGGTATCTCGGAGGCCAAAGCCGACAAGATTATTGCTGAAGGTACTATAACTCTCTTTCGCTGCTGATCACCCTCTCTTTCTCTTGTAGCTTTCTCGCTAATGATATCAAAAACGTGGATCAGCTGCCAAACACGTTCCCATGGGCTTCACCACTGCTACTGACATCCATGAACAACGAAGCAGGCTCATCTCCATCACGACAGGTTCTAAACAACTCGATACACTTCTTGCAGGCGGTATAGAAACCGGCTCCATCACAGAGATATTTGGCGAGTTTAGAACGGGAAAGAGTCAGCTGTGTCATACGCTTGCAGTTACCTGTCAGTTACCATTGGATATGGGCGGCGGTGAAGGGAAATGTCTATATATCGATACCGAGGGCACCTTTCGACCAGTCAGATTACTCGCTGTTGCGCAGCGATACGGTCTGAACGGAGAAGAAGTCCTCGACAATGTCGCCTATGCTCGAGCGTACAATTCTGATCATCAGCTCCAGCTACTAAACATGGCAGCACAAATGATGACAGAAACTCGATTCTCGCTTTTGATCGTGGATAGTGCGACTAGTTTGTACAGAACCGATTTCTCGGGTCGTGGCGACTTGTCCGCGAGACAGATGCATTTGGCGAGGTTTATGAGACAGTTGCAGAGGCTGGCCGATGAGTTTGGCATTGCAGTTGTTATTACGAATCAGGTAGTCGCGCAAGTTGACGGAGCGGTGTTTAATCCGGATCCGAAGAAGCCAATTGGCGGAAACATTATTGCACATGCTTCTACCACTCGGTATGCTCCTTTTTTTCTTAAAGCAGGTGAAAGATCGATGGTAGGAACTAACGGTGTTTAATCATAGTCTCTCGTTAAAGAAAGGTCGTGGCGAGACCCGTATATGCAAAATTTACGATTCTCCGTGTTTGCCGGAATCTGAGTGTCTATTTGCTATCAATGGTAAGCTTTCTCAGGATAGTACAAAGTCAATATATCTGCTAACATGTTTTTTTTGAACAGAGGACGGTATCGGTGATCCGAGTCCAAAGGATCTCGAGAAGCATAATGAATAGGATTGACATATGCCCCTTGTGCTCTTTTATGAGCTTGTTCGCATTGCTCGTTTAATCACCTAGGATTCTGCTGTTATATATAAATCTCTATGCATATGGTTGGGTTGGGTTAATAACTACTTTTTGATTTCCGATCGTAATCGTTTGATACATTGCACCCAATCACCCTTGCCGCTTCTTAGAACACGCTTCTGATGTTTCATGTTTATTTTCCTATACTATGGCAGCGCTTTTATACATTATGCAAATACGGTCATGAATCAGCGGAGTTGGTGGGAAATCAATGGAGGAAAACATGTATACATAAAACTGGACAAACCCTTTTTACATCCTATAATTATACGAACCAAAAATTATGCTCTAGAAATCCCAAATTACAGACGTTCCTTGATCCTACTGATTTAACCGTGAGCATTAAGTGCCATAGTTCAAGATGCGTTGTGGTGGCAGTTCTGTCGGCCAATCAGAAAACGTCGCTCGAGTACCTAGACAAAAAAGTCTGGTTCTGCGGGTATCACAAAATTTCTAAATCTTCTTCAGTCCACCGCACATTTACCAGGCAATCGTAAACGAAGCTATCGACCAACGCTTACCAATCGCTACCACTACAATCATGACGCTCTCTAAGCGGAAGCATGATGTCAAAATATCCGGCAACGATACCAAGAAAATCAAGCTCTCGAAAGACTCTGCGAAAAGCATTTCCTATGACAAGAAGCCTCGAAAAAAGGATTTAGTGGAGGACAGTGACGACGAGGAATATCAGGACGATGACGATGAGGAAATGGAGGACTTAGAAGCAAAATCGACCCAGAATAAAGGGAAGCAGGGCAATACCAATGGTGGGAATGCCAATTGTACGATACCATTACCCATCTCTCGAGTTTCTCATAGATGTATCTTTTTTTTTTTTGGCTAATATATCATATTCCACTTCACAGCGAACAAATCCCGCGAATCCCATGCCGCCCAGAGAAAACTTGTCAACGAGCGGAAACAAGCAAAGCCGAACGCAGATATCATCCAGCGCAGCAAAAAGATCTGGGAACGCCTTCGTCGAAAATCCCATGTCCCACTCGACGAACGCAAACAGCTCACGGACGAACTTTTCAATATCGTCACAGGTCGAGTAAAGGAACTTGTGTTCAAACATGATGCGTCGAGAGTTATCCAAACCGCAGTCAAGTACGGAAGTGCAGAACGGCGACAAGAGATCGCTAGGGAACTCAAGGGAGAATACGTCCAGCTGGCAGAAAGCGCGTACGGGAAATACCTAGTCGTTAAGCTTATGCACTACGGCAACTCGAAGACCCGGGAAATGATTATCGGCGAATTCTACGGTCATGTACGACGGATGGCAAGGCACAAGGAAGCCTGTTATGTTATCGATGACGCTTATCGGGAGTATGCTACTCCTAAACAGAAAGCAGCAATAATCAGAGAGTTCTACGGTGTCGAGTATGCGATTTTCAAGGATGATTCCAAAAGTTCTTCGTTACGGTCACTGGTGGAGGAAACCCCAGAGAAACGTTCATTGATCATGAAGAGTCTATGGGAGCTGATTAACGCCATGGTGGAGAAGAACATGACCTTCTTAACGATCTTACACAAGGCCATGTTGGAGTATATCTCGAACGTTAAACTGGATACGAACGAAGCAGCCGAGTTAATCGAGCATGTGAAGGAGAACTTGGGGACTATTGCGTTTTCGAAGGACGGGGCACAGGTCATTATGCGGTGTTTTGCATGGGGTTCGGCGAAAGATCGGAAAGTGATGTTGAAGAACTTGAAGCCGAGTATACAGGAGTTGTATGCGGATGAGCACGGGTGTATGGTACTGGCTGCGGTGTTCGACGTGGTTGACGATACTGTGCTTGTTTCGAAGACTGTTTTCCCAGAAATTCAAGCCAAATTGGATGATGGAAGCGCAGCGACACACCCGATTGCAAAGATCCCACTCCTTTACCCGCTTGCTGGAAGGGAAACTAGGTTGATGCATCCATTAAAGATTCAACTACTGGAGGATCTGGATAGCATTAGGGAGCAGACAAGGTTCGTAAAATCTTAGCACACAAGTTTCATGTCCCAACTAATAGTATCATAGCAAAAAAGATGCAAAGATTCGACAGCAGGAGCTTAGAAAGGCACTGAGCCCCGTTTTGATTAAGACTGTAGTCAGCCATGCTGCTGCCTTGGCAGCCGTGCAAACGGGAAGCCAGTTTATCTGCGAAGTTCTTATATCAGCGGACGGCGATAAATCCGCAGCAGCAGAAGCCGTTGCAGCTCTAGCAGAAGAGGAAGACGCTTGTGACAATAAGGATCTTGGTAGGCTATTAAAGACTTTAGTTCAGGAAGGGTTTTTTAAGAGTAAATCCCAGACAATACAACGTATGAAACCCCTTTTAATCAATCTTTATCAAGCTAGATATTAATCTTAAGCCTCGCTAGTATCGGACCCACCTATTGAGTTTTACAAATACCTTATTCCGAAGATTGGGTCGAGTTTACTAGCCTGGGCTACTGGTGGAAATTCTTACCTTATCGCAACCTTGCTAGAAAGCGAGAGAGTTCCAGGAACTGAGAAGGCTAAGATCCAAAAGTCCCTGTCTGGGAAGAAGGAACAATCCGCGATCAAGGCGGCGAAGGATGATGGCAACAAGGGTGCAGAATTGATATATGACTTGGTGAAAAAGAAGAAATAAAGAACTGCTTCCAAACATTCTGCCAGCGAGCAGATCGATTGTACATTAGTTATTAAGATACGTTGGATAATATCGTTATAATCATCAAGAAATCTCTAAACGGCTGTTATATAAGTAGCTAGAGCCATTAGTGTGATATTTTGTATGCACCAACACAAAAACGAAGCAACCTCCAAGTCCAGATATCATAATCTCTAACTCACTCTCTCCATCAACAGAACTACGGTACCCCTCTATCCTGCCTAGACCACAGAGGCATATACATAGAATTTCTGGTGCTCCATACAGCCAACTGTTTAATTATCTCAATTCATCGATTACCTAAGCTCTCCTCTTACAATGCGATGCCGAGGAACCAGTCACAGCTCCCTCCCAAAATCGGTGCTTCAAGATATCCTAGAGACTTGCTTGCAGTTTACCAAATTATAATAACAATACCTCCTCTTTTACTTCGTGACCTGTCGATACTTCTTTCGACTTTCAACCTCCATCCGTCCACCTTTATCCTTTGAAGCTATTCTTGCAGTAATTCTCACTGGCATCAATCAGACACTCAAGATTTTGAAATTGGAATCAAGCAACGTTCGTTTTATTGTTCTTCCGTTGAAAAAAGAACAACTTCCTGGTAAATGTCACCTCTGGCTAGTGCGTTTGGGCTTATCATCGCTAACTTTATGCAAACGCCCGTAGGCAATCAATCCTCCGCGCCGTGACGTCGTGATAGCACATATCGGAACAGGTTGGTGCATTCGTGTTACATTGTCAGTAAATGTCATGCCCGCCTTTGAGCTTCATCTATGAGTCCTCTTCTCTTATTTTTCTAACGTAGAGAGCTCAGAGAGAATCATTATCCTTGAATCCCACAACACCATCGAGACTCCAGGAATTTTTTTAGGCACCGTAACATGGATGGCAGGTTTTTCTTGAGCTGGCCCCTCTTATACAGGTTCCTTTTTGTACGTTGCAATCACTTATATGTTAGCAACCCCTTCGCTAATATTCAGCACAACTAGGCCGTCGCCATACTAGTTGTACGTAGATATAAGTTGCCGTTCCGATGAATATCAGTTACTCACCAGACTGGTAGGTTCTACTATGCGCCGTCAGCATCACTATTCGTATAATCAAAACTCAGCGAACTAGAGAACTAGAAGCTCGGCTACAGCGAGAGTTTTTGATGCGTCCACCAGAACCACCAGTTCAGAGGTCTCACAGCGTCAATTTTGGCGTGAGAGCTCTTAATAGCAATGAGACACCAGCCGAAGCTGGTATTGTGGACAGTGAATCACTCAGAGCATTCTCCCCTGTAGTCAGATGGTCAAGGGTTTCATCACCCCTCAGCACCGGAGACCGAAAGGATAGTAGCTCCACCATTGCCAGTATCACTGAAGGAGCTGAGTCTGGTAGCCTGCTGAAACTACCTCGCCCACCATACGTAGGCCGCGCCAAGTATATGAGCTCCCAGGGAAGCTCTAGGCCTTCTCAGTTGACTTCAGGCCCTTCAAGCGAAGCTGAATCATCTAAATACGCAGCTGGCGAGGCTGCTAGCCCTCAGTTTTACACAGCTCCGAGTACACCAACTCTAGAAGAGTTCAGGAGACCTAGGTCACATTACCTTGCGGTACCATCTGAGAGCCCTGGGCGACCTGTTAGCACATCATCTATCGCTACTACTGCCACTCAATCAACCACTTCTCCTTATCCCCTAAAGGGAATCTTGAAAAATCGGGTTCAGGGTCAGTTTGACGGTAATCTGAGAACGAGAAATTCATTCACTCCGGGGTCTGTCGTTGGAGTTTCGCCGCCAAACAACAGAGATTCCTCGAGTCCCGAACCGACCCCTACATCTATCGCTCCTTCAGATCTGCGACAACGTCCTAAGAGCGCACCTCCTCAGAAATCCCATCGAAACCCTTACACTCCAATTAATTACTACTCCCAGAATCTATCAGGCATCCCAGAAGGCGAGGGTCCAGATGGTATCGAATTAAGGGAACGCCCCCAGCAACATAGTACAGAGAACTTGCTGTCAAGGGCAAATGCTCCCAGAGTCAGCAGTAGTTCTTCTTTCATCATCCCACGTCCTACAAGAGCTCCTCCCCCGATTCCATTTTTGCATTCTCCCTCACCTACTCCATCTGTTACTACGCCTAGGACTCAAACAAAGTCAGCGACTAAAGCTTCAACGCAGAATGGAGGTTCTAGAAACCACAACATCGTTAACCCTTAGAATGGAACTACCATTGAGAGATATAGCAGCATAGCAGCTCTAGTCTCTTGCCTCATCCGTATCTACTTGTGTATAGAACTAAAATACTAGCCTGAGGCATTGGAAAATCGAGGTTTTCCCAGCACATGCGTTGATTTTGTCAATTTACAACATCCACACTAGCCTCGAAACCATTCGCACATCCTCTATGACTTTTCAGTCAGCCACGATCACTACTTTGTTTCCCTTCATCGCTGTTGTTATTTTCTCATGATCCTTTCCTACCACGATCTTATCCTACCACCTCTAGCGATTAGCGCCGCTTTCGAAACTTCGTTTTTGTTGATGTTAATTTTTTTTGGCTTGCATCCTCGCGCTATAGAGAAGTGTTCATCTTTAACTGTGTATATTAGCCCTTCTCCTTACAATAACTGTTTCTTTTATTAGTTTTTCTTGTTAAGGGGGCTGATTCCTTTTTCTGCCATTAACGTACTTGTTCATCTGCCTTTACACTTTAGATTTCAGACTAATATAGCGGTAATGAAACCACACTATTCACATAATTCTTATGAAAAATTACAATAGGACCATAAATTTCATCGAACATAAGCCTTCATTTCGCTATTCAGACGCCCTTCTATGCAAACAGATAGACTGTGACAAGAGGTAAAAAACTAAAAAAACAAAACAAAAAATGACACAATTAGAGATTACAAAATCTGCTCTGCTGCTATGTCCTTTTCTCACCCCTCCTCCAGATATATATGTCTTGTCTTGTCTGTTTGTTTGTCTGTTCGTGAATATTAATACAAAAATCTTTCATAATAACATATTTTTCGCTTCTCAAAAGAAGATGCCTCCGCTTAGATATTCCGCTGTCCTCCTCAATTCCTCCTGATACTCCTCACGAATGTTGTCGATAGTTACGACCCTACGCTTAAGTTTTGTTCCTTAAAAAAAAAAAAACAGAGTTAATATTTAGAGCTTCTGTGAAAGATAGGTCTGAAGAGGGGATATATTCCTTACCATCGACAAAATGCACACCGCTGCTCTCCTGCTCTGCATGCAGCCTGGTGAAAATGTACGCCTGCTCCTTTGGAACAAGAGCCAGAGCGTTCAGCAATGCAAGGTATGTTTGCTGTACTTCCTTTCCGGTGTACCTCTGCGAATTTGTCAAGTTACCCTGAAGTTTCTTAAGGTAGTCGTATAAGACAGATGCAGCTATATGTCTCCGTTAGTCCAATCATATCTCCGAATAATATTAGCGTAGGGGAAAACAAAAAAAACATACCACCCCGACGATTGCCTTTTTGTATCCTCCATGCGTATGTCACTTTATGATATGGGACAGAAGCTGTGTTCACCTCGCGTATCTGCTCATATTCATGTTCCAATACGGCATCTACTTCTTCGTGAAGACCTGGGAAAGCGAATTGACACATATCTTCGGCCTCATGGCGCTCACACATCGAGATTATCAAACTGGATAATGCTCTTCGTTGTCTATAGGTACAAAATCAGGCGTATAAGCAAACTGACGGGGATCTTCGTTAGAACCAATGACTTACAAAACTTTGTCGCTGTAGTCTATAAGCGCCGAATAAGCAGAACCATAGTTAGGTACTTGCAAAGCTGCACTAAATTGCCTAGCAAGTATTTCAGACCGGAGAGCTACATCGTCCTATTCGTAAAGCCCCGTGTTAGCCATCATATAGTACATATATTGGGAAGCAAGAAGAAATCATACTTCATCGAGATGAGGCGTTAGAGCTTGATACGCTAGTTCAGTGAAGACAACAACCTCCGCGTACTCTCCTCGCTGCTCAAAGAGCTCAGCGACATGAAAATAGTACTTCGGAAGGCCGGCACACAAGTATTCGATTTCGATCGGATTAAGAAGTGCATCTAGAGATGACGCAAGAGATCTATGAGGAGTGGCTGTTGCACTCGTCAGTTCGAGGCCTGATTACCCACACGGATACAAGGGCTAAAATCTTACCAATCGCAGGAGCTGCAGATTTGAATAGATCCTCTGCTGTTTTCCATTCCTTACGGCATACTGCCATCCGCGCTTTCAAATAATCACCCCAAGGAGTTGGAGGTAGGTATGGCATGAACTCTCCCATTAAACGGACGGCATTCATACGTAACAGTCGCGACGCAATAAGTGTAACTGCTTCTGAGAAGTTCCCAAGATCTGTCGCGGCGAGGAACCTTTGGATACTAGAAGTCAAGGTCGTCGGACCGGATCCAATAGCCGACGGCGGAGGGCCACCTTCCTCCTTCAATAGAATCTGTAGAACAGGAAAGTTGTGTATTTGAGGTAACGAGTCGGTTCTGTGTGTTCGAATGAAACCCAATGTCCTTCTTAGACTTTGCTCTGTCTCTACGTCTTCCGACGTCGGCGTCCACGAGTTTTTGCTCAGCCATGCCAATATGTTGTATTCTCGGAGCAGATTGATGAGATCGAGATATAATACGTTATAAGGCTCGATATCTTCGATTTCTACAATTGACGAAGAATGGACAAGAACAAGCAACAATGTCAATTCGAAGAGTAGACTGTAGTTGACGTGTACAACTTCCTGACTTCCCCTCAGAAGTAGCTTTTCTCCAAACACGGTTAATCTCGACGAGCCAGGATAGTTGTCCCACTTCTGGATAGACAACAGAACCGCTCGGAAAGTTTGCTCTGGAGAATGCGTAATGTTTGCGACAATTGAGGCGACCTGATCCAAATGGGACTGGGGTACACGTCCTTCAAAACACCTGTCATAAATCGTATCGATTCGTTCGAAAACAATCGCCTCCGGGGGTCGAGTGACTTCATCTTGAAGAGCGTTGACACATTCATCAAAGGTTGGGGGCGATAGGGAATCCTTTAGTTCGCGAGCTGCCAGAATCAGCGACCTAACCGACTCTACTAGGCCACTAGAAAAGAGGCTTTTCATTTGCTCAGATGTATTTTGGTATAGTAGTTGAAGATCGGCGGTAGTGGCAGTGGCAAGATTTTGGGATATTGACTCGCTCTCGGAAGATTTTCTAACCACAGTTACCGTATCCGCATTTGCAACAAAAGCGAGACCAGATGCTGGGTCGACCGTGAGCGACAACCCTTCTATACGACTTCTGTCAAGCTCGGTACAAATCTTGTAAAATGTACTCCACTGGGCTTCGTGGTCTCGCCAGAGAGCATCTTCGTTGTCATGTTCTTCTGACGGCTGCTTATCCCTCAAGCTGACTACAGCGTGAACTGCACTCAGTACAAGGGAATGCCGAGTTTCACTGGAACTCGGTTTGTCCAGATCCATTGAGTGGCCGCCTTTCGACATGAAATTCTTCCTAAAGATCTCAACTGCACGATCAATCACTGCATCCGAAAACCGCCCAGGTTGGAATATCCAATCTAGCCAGTAGCTAGCGAGGTCATCCAATTCTCCGCCCATAGGGCTTCGCGGTTTCTGAACCAGTAGTTGTTCCTGGCTTGCATCCACCCAGCTTCCAAATGTTGACGGCATTGAATCCAGCTTGAACGTCACCGTCTGCATTCTAGAACTAGTATTGCTCTTCCAGAGCAACCACATCGATATAAGGTTCGGATCTTCAGACGAGAAAGCTGCAATTCCAAAATCTGCCACAACCCACAAGCTATTAAACGTAGGGGGGTCAAGTTTTAGAACGTCGTTAGGATAAAGATCGATAAGCCTAGTGAAGCCGGCGGTGCCATCATCCGTTCCTGCCCAAAGCTTGAATGTTCCTGATCCGGCTGGCGACAAGGTAAGAAGTAAAAACATGTGGCGGCTATCTGGTGAGTTTTCGATGAGTGTGACAAGATGGGCGGGTGCTGGATCCAAGAAATTCTTGATGGACGGCGCGGACGAAGTCGGCTCATTCAACAGATCGTACGTTCCGAGAACGGTCCCTCTCTCCATAGACCATACTTTTAACTGATGGTTTATCGAAACGGTGAAAAGAAGAGAGTATCTATATGTCATCGCTGCAGATACAACAGTTGCTGCCGATAGAGTCTTATCGCCGTATCTAACTTGAGCTCCAGACCATCGTACAATGCTCTTGATTGAATTGAAATAGCCCCCATCGTTAAAAGCCATTTCCTTGTATCCAAAACTTATATCTTAAAATATTGTCAGCATTTCTCTAGCTACCAATTGATCACGCTACAGTAACTTACTATTTCTGTGCTGGACCAATTTATCTAGCCGTATTATGCTACCATCCTGTATCGCAACTAGCAAGGATTCTCCAGACACGGCTTTCAGAAAGTGCGCCGATCGTGCAACTAGTGATGTTGGTTGAAACGAATTACACCATCCCTCCGGAAACCTAGATTCATCATCTGTCGCAGTAAAGAAGCTTTGTTGTAAATGAAACGTGTACAGACGGTTTCCGGACGTCAAAACGAATCCAGCCAAGGTATTCGTCTCCGGAAGATCATAAAATGTAACACATCCAGGTACAATCTGTCGGGAAAACCGGATATGATACGCCGACGCGATTGTTCCATGCTCTTCCTTCGGCCTTGCGACATCCAGCGGCAGCAGCACCAAAGTTTTTCCCTGGTTCATAACCCTCCATAATATCGTTCTAGGTGTCTGGTGTATCGCACGAAATAGGACAGAGGAAGCAGAAGCGAGTGATTTCAGAGGAAAGTCGTCGGTACCGCCTTTGATCAGTACGCCATTGAGGGAGCTGTCGGGCTCCTCGGATATAGAAGCCGCCTCCTGGGCGTCATAGTCCGGAACCACGGCCTCTACAATTCGATCCGTGGATGCCCAGTCCAACGAGACCCGTGTTTCCTTGTACACGTAGACCATTGTAGGAGGTAGGCCTCTGGCGCACGTTCGTGACGGCGGCCGAGGTGGTTGAGGCTAAGAGGGATGGCTGAGCTTAGTTTTCGGGGTCGGAGATTTAAATTCGCAAGTCAGTTGTCATCACGTTCAACGTCAATGACGTATGATCGAATGCAAAGCACGGTGTCATGCGTGGGTTGGGGATTGCGGGGGTCGAATGATGCTGGATGCGACGCAGAAGGTTGAGGTTTCGAAGGGAAGACGCGACAGGCTTTTCGAATTCCGCTAACCTTCACCGACAACACGGTCCGAAGGAAAACATGCAACGACCCTTTGGAACACGGATGGAGTCTGCTTTTTATTATAATTGAATACAGCAGCAATAAAAATTATTAAAATCTTAAACCCCTAAAAAAGCGAAACGTGAACAGGGTTTTGAAAATTAATTTATTAATTTATTTCTTAGGCTTGATCTAATGAAGCCTGGCCGTTCTTGTCTGCAATTATTTACAAGAAACAAAAAAACACAATTCTCATTAAGAAAACGACCAGCAAGTGCAAAAAAGAACTGCAAACCCAATTGAACTCCGTCAAACGAGTGTCGACTTTTTACAAATAAAACGCCACTATTCATTATTATCATTATTTCTGTCGCTTCCCGCTCGTATATGGTATCCCTAGAAGGCATTTATAACCGTTCTATAAATATAGTTACCCCTCTTTCGGATGACAGCCTGACTCCTCCCAAATCTTAAAATAGAGTATTCTGAAGTGAGGACCCGGGAATGTTGTAAATAGCAGTATCGATGAAAAGCCTTTGTTTTAGCTTTTTCTGGTAATATTTATACAGCGATGAGGTGGTTGCTGCCCTTGACCATGGCGCTCAATTCTTCCGCGTCCCTATTATGCTCACGTCTCCACGTTGCTGTGGCGGATCGGGGGCGCCTCTTGACATCTTGGGTGTGTGTCTTGACTTCTGGCTCCTCTGTTGCATTTCCAGCAACAAATCTACCCAAGAAGCCGCCCCTCTTCTTTGGAGCCTGAGTACTGTCATTCAAATCGACATCACGGAATTCCTCTTCGTCTTCGGATGCTGACTCAGACACATCGACCGAGGGGAGTCTGTTTGGCATAGCCTCTAGACTAGATCTTCCCCATCCTAGGGCGTCAAAGCTAGATCGGCTAGATTGCATGCTTGGACGCTGAGAGTCTGATAGTTGCATCCTAGCAGAGATATCCTATAAGGATAAGTATGTTAGAAACGGGCAACAATCATATGGCAGAACAAAGAAGGAGCATACAAATGATCTTCGGTAGCTATCGAATGATTCGCGGGTGATAGCAAAGCCAATATCCTGGGCGTCGGGAGCCTCTTGAGGGCTTCCAGAGGTACTTTCTCGTCGTCCCCAAAAGGCCTTTTTCTCAACAGGCGAGGGCTAGGCACGACATGTTAGCATTATTCTGAAGAGTGCCAACCAGAAGCAGATCTCATTTCGTATCAAAGGGTTCCTTACCGGAAGGTAGATTCCGCTATCGTTGACAGCTGAAAGTAACTGTTAGCATCTATATGGTTTTTCAAATTTATGAGGGGTACCTCAACTTACTGCTTAGCTTGTAGGTATTCGTATCTTCCTCGCGGCTTCGACGAGAAATTATGGAGATCGAGCTGGTGCTCTTCTCCCGTCGGTGCGAGCGGGTTGTTGGGTCTTCTACTACGGGAGCCTCGGTGACAGGTGCAGCGACCTCAACAGGGGCAGCGGGCACAGCCGGAGCAGCAGGCTGCGTCTTTCTTGTGAAAGGAAATCGGAATTGTGGCATAGAAACTGGCATTTTGGATGGTTTATTTGACGAGACGGTCGAGATGAGAAAAAAAGGGTTTGCTGGTTCGATTGATGATTCGGAGGCAATCGAGTAAATAAATGTGATGGGATATCAGGTGAGGCTTCGGTGTGTTGAAAGGCAAAATCGGGATGTGAAGCTTAAACGGTCGATATGTCTCAGGTATCGTTAAAACCCGCTTCGACTGGTAGACAGGAAAAGATATTACTAAGTGAGAAGACAGAGGTGCTCGAGGTCTAGATTTACTTAAGTAATGATGGCTGGAAGGAAGGGAGAAGGAAAAGATGGTCACAGGCGGATCTGATCGGGGCTGTCTACGGGCCTTTATGGAAATTCAGGATGGGCACCTTTTGGTACGGACTTTAACTTGACATCCATCCAGCAGACAACATCCCATCCAGCAAACATCCAATCCCACGGTGAGACAACTGTTCGGCAACCACTCAAAGTTAGACTCGAGTGCCTCGTCCGTTTTAGTAAAATACTCCCTGGAAGAGAAGCCTTCCCTGCTCTCGTCGGTGGACAGCCTGCAGATGCAGGCTGGCGTAGATCCCAGCGTGCTCAGTGGCTGGCTGCTGCTTGGTCCAATATCAAGGCTTGGTAGCCAGTCAGCAACCAGCGAGCGAAGAGATGCCGGTACTGACCCTGGACTTTCTGTCCACAAATTCTAGTCGTTCATTTGACGAAAAAAACCGTCATCAATCAAATCATCTGCAAATAGCGTGACAGGCCGTGGTACTGTTCAGGTACCTGCCCTTAGTTCCGTCCGTGTCGGTTCACAGAAGGCGGGCGATACTCTAGACCAGCACCCCACCTGCGAAAAGTTGATCTCGCCTCGGAACTTCCGCGCTCCGACGAAAACACTGGGCACGAGGACAACTCGTCGCGGCCTGAAAAAATAAAATAAAACACTAAAAATTTTGCTTCTTGTACACCAAGCTTAACGGACCGCACGAATCGATCAGAGGCAAATCGACTGGCTCTCACAAATGAGAGACATGAATATCTGTTCCTAGCGGCTAGAACCTGAGTGTGTCGAATAACATATTCTCAGCTTCCGTCGAATTGAGGCTTCGGCACCGACGGTAGAAGGGAGGATCTTTCACAAATCCGTACAATTGAGCATCATTGTATCGACGGGTCGTTTGCACCTGTGCATTCTGGGTGACCTAATTGACGCCCCATTAGCCTAAACACCGGAGGAGGCCTGCCGAACGACGATGACAAAATCTAAAAACTGTCAACCTCTGTTTTCGTTTATTCTTGCTTTGGATCTCAAGGGTCTGATTCTAATTTTTGGTCTGGATATGTCGGCATTTCGATCATAGCCCGATCAATACCTGGTTCGTCTTTTTTCAAGGATCAAATACCTACAATCAGCAAACAACGACATGGATCCCTATCCGATATGACGAAATTCAAATGTCAAACGACTCGGCCCTAGGATCTGACCGTCACAGCCTCAACTGTAGGAATCGAATGGGTTTGTCATATCCTGAGTTTAAAAATCCCAACTTTTGACGAAAAATGGTCCCTCGGTTCAAGGGATCCCGCAACAGTATCGATGGTGTGAGACTGATCGCCGGAAACATGAAACTCTTCCAGCTCTTGTCCAACGCGAGGAGCTGGAGTTACTCAGAATTCAATCTGATGCCGTGTCCGTCAAAGCCACATTCGAAATCACCGAAACTGATATCTTATACCGTGCTTTGAATCGCCTGAGCCCTGTTTTCGGATAGTTTCGAGATAATACAGCCATGGGATGAAATGTACCTATATCTTGGCAGGATTCCGATCTGTGGAAGATCAAGCTGCTTTCTGGTTAGCGGAGCATCAAAAGGCTTGCGACGCTATTGCTCCGCTTTCCCCAATCCAACGACCGAATCTATCGATCGTCGCTGTCATGATCGCCATACTGCATCTTAAAAGCTTGATGTCCCTGAACCGTCGCGATGCATGAAATGAAGAGAGTTGGTTGGCTCATAGACTCACGTGACTCCCAAAACGCTCCTGTCCAGTTCTCAGAATTCTAGGTCGATTAGTCTTTCTCTAAATTTATGAGGTCATGGTTGCCTGGGTGGGGCCTGCTGGGTCGCAGATAAGAAATTTGCTGTAGACGAGATTTTTTGATAACGTGAACGACGGACTGCTCGGCTTGGCACTGCTAGTAATTATCTGCATATTTCTTAAACATCACATGGTAAACAGAGACAGCGTCCGATAAGGATAATATAACTGGCAAATATTGGTATTCAAAAGAGGAATACTGGAATGCCATTATTGCAGTCGGTTCGATTGCATATTGCATACTCATGATCACGAGCAGTCTGTGAGAATAGATCGATCACGAGCTAAAAAATACTAGGCAAGACCAAATTATACAGCGACAGCAAAACAACACCGAATTTCGAAAATGATGCCAAATTAGACTACCTTAGGCTTTAGTTAATTCACAGACAGAGTATTTGACTCTAGCTGAAATTCTTTAGATCCTTTGTCCAAAGATCTGGGAGGACGCTTATTACTAAGACTACTATTGCTGGTACTACTTGGTTCTGACGCTCAGACTCTGAAGTATATAACCTCAAATTGATCTCCAGTTATCCCGTTGCTTGTTGGAATATTAACCAGAAAAGGTCAGTCTTTCTAAGCTCCAACTAGTAGTAGAACGATCATAACCGCCCATCGCGGGTCTCGACATAGCGCAACTACGCTCGATGGGGTAACTGTCACGTGACTATACTCACCTATTAGCTAAAGCTATGGTTTGGACCGAAAACTAGTCTGGGACAAAAATTCCGAGGAGCACATTTGAAATCAGAGATGCCCTTTGGCGATAGCACAGAGAATGCGGGGATTGCATTGTAGAATCGATCCTGTCCAATGGCTGCGGCATGCCGTCGACGATAAGAACAGGAGGTATGCCAGGTATCTGCTTGTACAGCTTGTGCAGCTTGTGCAGCTTGTAACTAGCTGGTGTGTGTGCGATGCGAGAAGCCCGAGCTCGGCCGTAAAATTTCAGGGTCCGGGCATCTCGGCCACCGGTTTGTTGAACCACTAGCCCCGAATAGGTAGCTAATAATTGCCCCTTTTGGCAATATACCGATTAATTATCGAGGTCATCGCCAGGAACCGTCGACACCAGCCAATATACGACTTTCCTATCGTACTGTTCTGTTTGTCGTTCGGGCAAAAAAAAAAAAACTTTCTAGCTAAGACACCCCGCCAGACGCTATTCTAAGACTTTGCTCACATCGTAAAAAACCTACTTCTCCGACTCAAAATTTTATGTGCTCGTCGGCGAAAGTTTTAGGCCCATTGGTGACAGGGGCAATCGCATCATTCCGTGCTACGCATCTTTTATCGCGCGTTCTGTCTTTTTCGGTGCATCGGCCCCGGTCCTTTTCTGCTGTTAGCTCTTCTTCCACTCTGATTTTTTTCTTCTCTGCGGTGCTACCCACAGTTCGCTTTCAGGGGACCACATCTTTATTATTTCCCTCTGCTTCTGCTCCCTTCTCTCCTCTCCCTTCTCCTCCTTCTTCTCCTTCTCCTTCTCCTTCTCTTCCTCCTTTCTCATTCTCCTCCTTATCATTCTTCTCTCACCATCCTCTCCATTCGCATAGCTCTGATCCGGCTTCAGGCAAAGTCAATCGGCTCCAGCAAAACACCTTATCTCTTGCCCAAGCAGATTCTGCATCCATCAAAATGACGCAGGCTCAGCTCAACGGAACCGCCAGGAAGACCTTCCTCTTCACATCCGAGTCCGTCGGTGAAGGTCACCCAGACAAGATCTGGTAAGTTGCTCCACGCTAATTGAAGCTTCCAATGCAGCTGTGCTAACGGTTCCGTGCAGTGATCAGATCTCGGATGCTATCCTCGATGCCTGCTTGTCTGAGGACCCAACCTCCAAGGTATGGCATGAATTAAAAAAAGACCTGCGAAGTTTACTGCCTGCTAACTCGATTTCGAACTGAAAGGTTGCTTGCGAGACAGCCACCAAAACTGGTATGTGAAAAAATTTCCTAGGGCCCCCAGTAACCATGGGTTCTGCACCTAGTCTACGGCTACTAACGGCTGCGCCGAATTTTTCTAGGTATGGTCATGGTCTTTGGTGAAATTACAACTGGAGCTAGACTAGACTACCAGAGGGTTATCCGTGATACCATCAAGGACATCGGTTATGACAGCTCTGACAAGGGTTTCGACTACAAGACCTGCAATGTCCTCGTTGCAATTGAGCAGCAATCTAAGGATATCGCTCAAGGTCTCCACTACGAGAAGGCTTTGGAACAGCTAGGAGCTGGTGATCAGGGTATCATGTTCGGCTATGCCACTGACGAAACCGAGGAGCTTCTCCCTCTTTCCCTCCTCCTCTCTCACAAGCTCAATGCTGCCATGTCTGCCGCTCGTCGTGACGGATCTCTCCCATGGCTGCGACCAGACACCAAGACACAGGTCACCGTCGAGTATGAGAACGACCATGGTGCCTTCATCCCCCGCAGAGTCGATACCGTCGTCGTCTCTGCTCAACATAGCGAGGATATCGAAACCCCAGAGTTGAGAAAGGAGATCCTTGAGAAGATTGTCAAGAAGTCCATCCCGGCCAAGTACCTTGATGACAGAACCATCTACCACATCCAACCCTCTGGCCGCTTCGTCATTGGCGGACCACAAGGTGACGCCGGTCTCACTGGCCGCAAGATCATCGTCGATACCTATGGTGGCCACGGAGCCCACGGCGGTGGTGCTTTCTCCGGAAAGGACTACTCCAAAGTCGACAGATCCGCCGCCTACCTCGCCCGCTGGATCGCCAAGTCCCTCGTCAACGCCCGACTGGCCCGTCGCGCCCTCGTCCAGCTCTCCTACGCCATTGGTGTTCCAGAGCCCCTCTCTATCTTCGTTGACACTTATGGCACCGGCGAGAAGTCCTCTGAGGAACTCGTTGAGATCATCAAGGCCAACTTTGACATGAGACCTGGTGTCATCGTCAAGGAGCTTGATCTCGACAAGCCAAAGTACCTCAAGACCGCCAAGAATGGTCACTTCACCGACCAATCTTTCACCTGGGAGAAGCCAAAGGAGCTTATTCTCTAAAGCCTCCTTGACTCTCCTCGAATAAAATTTAAAAAATGACAGAAAACAAACAAAAATATAACAATTAACAAATCTCGATCAATATGACCACAACTCGAATTGCATTGGAGAGAAGACTTCAACACCTTCTTCCACTGCCGGACACCTGTTCCTCCCTTGTACTATCTTTTTGCGCGACAAGAAAAAGCGAAACTCACGGTTTTCCGACCGACATATAATGGTTACCACCATTACCTCAATTCCTTCACTGTTTTTTTATCATCCCCCCTCTTGCTACAAATAGACATGACGGAAAAGCTATTCCATTTTTTCTCTATTTTTCCCTTGCTCACGACCATCCAAAAATCTCTTTGTTATTTTGTCTCCTATTTTCCCATCTTTATCAGGCATACAGAAAAAGAAAAAGGGACACCGGCGTTGTTTCGATAATAAGGGAGGGCCATGTTTCAACACCATGCAGCTTTAGATGATATCATAAATGCAATTTGGGCGTTTTGTGTTTTTTTCCTTATTTTATTTACAACATACATGTTTACGACTATACTTGGTTCTGGGTATTCATAATTGGCGGAATGAAAACGGTGCTTGTGTTTTTCCTTTCTATTCTTTTAATACAGTTCTCAGGGAGTGGATTGGGGATGTGACCAATGACGAGCGGGTGGTAGTTTAGATGGATAGCTGGTGGAAGCTATCGAAGGTACTGAGACTAGATAGATGCAAATGCTATGGAATCTTCTACCTGATTTAATTGACCCATCTCTTCTAATGTTTCGTGACTTGATTCAAGGGCGCAGATCTATCAGCTATCGCCTCAAGTCGAGCATAACCTTGAATGTTCGAATTTGACTAGAGCATACTATCTCAATATTCAAAATACTAATACTTTATACACTATATAACTTGGTAAGAGCTAACCTCTATATAACAGGAAGACAACCCCAGGAGCCCAACATCAACGCCGTGAACAGGATGCATGTCCCAGTAATTACCAAAATGAAAAACTGGGAAGTCTACACAACGGATCTTCCAAAAACAAGAAAATATGGGAAGGAAGACACATAGACATCATTCGCTAACTCAGAAAACAAAGAAAACAAAACAAGAAGACGAACAAGCGGAAGTAGTACACCAACTACCTCTCCTTAGTCTATTGCCATTTTATAAATAATAGGCAATGTATAACCCGTCCACCATTACCCTAAATATCTATAGGTCGAGCCTCTAGTTTGTTGCCGCGAATAATGGGCCCGATATTCCAAATGCTTGTTGTTTAAGCCATATACTCATCATCCGGAACATCCGCAGCACTGTTCGTCAACGAGAGGTATGTTGTCCACAGGATACCAACCGATGAAGCGAAAGGAAGCTGGAATTGCAAGGGCATCAGTCTAAAGTTGATGATTTGGACCGCTGGCCAGAGCATATAGTTTGAGCGCAGTGCTGTCATGTAGACAGTTGAGAATTTGTTCTCGATAGCTTCCCGCCTGCCGCCTTCTGCGATAGTCTATCATCATAATTTAGTATTAACATTATAACAAACAACCATTGATCAGGGAGGTTTTGCTGGGCGGAGGGAGCATACCATGAAAGTGAAGAATCCAGCCAAACCCACTGGCGCAAAGATCAACTGATCACATGCTACTCTCTTCAATGCTGGTCCTATGGCTGATGAGTTTTTGGCCATGGGAAACGTCTTCCCGAGGAATTTGAACCAGGTGAATTGTACTGGTGCCATTACGAATCCCCAAAGGGCAAACCTGGCCAATCGTTCGAATTCAAATGGTGGGGGTAGGAAGCTTGTCGGAGGGATGAGTTCGCCTTTGTGAATGGAATCGGGGATTTTGGAGTCGATTTCACCGATTTCGATGGCAATACGGTCCTCCGATCGGTCTGGACCAAGAGGTTTGCGGACGGCACGCTCGCGGATTATAGTGATGGTTTGTGCGACAGTGTCCGCTATGCTGTTCAGAACCTATTCGGTGTGACATTTGGTTAGATTTGTGGGATCTTGAGGCGGAGCAACTAAGAATCATTGTTGGTGGGGTACGCACAGCGTTGGATATCATCATGGTCATGATGGGCCGCTTTTCGAATGACTCGTTAAACACTGCTATGAATCTTGCCATGATGATTATTTGGATGATGGCAATCCCGAGTGGGATGACAGGCTGTTGGTGATGTTAGCTTTCTTGTGTTGAGGTTGCAATTAAGCCAAAGCGACGAAATGAAGCTTGTAAAGAAGAGGAGAATGAAACGGATGGTTAAGCAGACGAGGGAGAGAAGGGTCTAAGTGGTGGAAGGATAAATTGCAACAAAGATTCAAGCAGATATCGGAGAGAAGATATGGAAGCTAGGGAGGATGGGGAGGTAACCGCTTTTTGGGTGTTTAGGTGAGGCAACGGCACTTTGACGATGTCATGACCTCATACCTGCTACCAACACCTTATCAAACAGAAACAGGGCCAAACATGGCCGCCAATGTTGCCTGCGCCAGATTACGCAGAACGTATGCAGACATAGTTGCAGACAGAGCTGCAGACAGACCAAATGTTTGATATTAAGATGGGCATCAAAATGTGGATATTATTTCGGTTGCTGGGAATGTGCTCGAACAACTGGGTCGGATTAATCTAATACGTACTATCCTGTCCCACAGGTAGGTAGACTGTAGGTGCCGCATCGTTCGCTTCGCTCTAACCTTCAAGGATGGCATCGTGAAAAGAGAGAAAAAGGAGAAAAACCCCTTCAACTTGGCGGGTATTCGAGAGTATAAGTATCTTCCGAAGAGTCCACACGAGGGATGCCCTATCTCTTCAATATTTTCTTTCTTTTTTGTTTTTTTACGCTTTGAATCTGATCGGAAGTATCGAGCGAGGGTGCCACTGACAGCGTCAGATATCGGACGATGGGTTAAAACGAGGCTTCGGCAGCTGCTATTGGGTAACCTGGATGGAACTTCCTGAGCTAAACTAGCGGAGGGGAACCTGCGCAGGGAGGATATGAAAGAAGCGTGGGGTTTAGTCGGATGATAGGTGTCTTTCTACTTCTATCGGTGGTGAAGGTTTAAAGGACTCAGGTGGGATGCGAAGGATATGGGAGGCCCCGATGGAGCGAAGAGGTTGATGTTTTTGATACGGAACCCGGCGGCGGAGGCTGATGCACCCTCCCTGCAGCGGATGCTTGGGACCCCATTCCACCATTCATGCGACTCAGTCAGCCTGCCATCCCATCCGCCCGACCAAGCCCCCACTCCACCGACCTGATTTGATTTTGCAGTTTCAGTTTCTCGATCTGATTTGCAAATAACTCGCCGCTGTTCGTTCGTGGCAAGTGGAACGGCGCATCGTCTCAAATCTCTTCACCTGCCAACGGGATTTACGACGGCCAACTTGCAAGTTTGTGCAACAGTGTATGTATCAGTTACAATTAGTTTTCGCACGATAAGGTGAATCCCAAGTGTGAACAACCTGTGGAAGGAGTCTCGAAATAGCTCCGGGAGCTAAGTCGACGGCCAGGGTCCCTGTTTGCCAAAGATAAAGCCCAGCCGATGCCATCGCCGGTTGTTAGTTTGCTCCTAGAGCTCTCAAGTATCTGATAACGAATTATCTAGCGCACTGACTCCAAAACTTGCTTATCGCCTTTTCCTAACACCTGGGACAGCTGTCGACGGTACTCTAAACGATTGTCTAATCACTTTACGTATTATTATGCCCCGTTTGTATATTTTCGCGATGTTTCAAGTTGTCATTTTAAAAGGTTCCCACGAGGCTTGTTAGCATGTTCCAGGCGTTAGATGCCCGTCACATGGCAACCACCCCAGACTCACCATGTACCCCAGCTCGAGTTTCAATTCAAACTACTTTCATCTCGGGCTTTTCTCGTCGAAATATCGCCGGTTCTACTATTAAAGAATTATATATAAGTCTATGTAGTCGTCTAGGTACAAACAACCGTTGGCAGCTCTCTGCACTCGGTTATATCGTTAGTCATCAGGTCTACTACTCTGACCCCTTCAATCGTCAGAACACCGGTCGCCAGAGCTATAAATCTTAATTCTGCCGTATGACAGGCATTTGGAGCTAACGGCCTACATCGTAAATATTATTAGCATCATGACACCTAAATTCCCAAGCCAACACAAACTTAAACCAAAAGAGACACCTACCCGATCCTCACGTCGTTAACTAGAGGTATCAGCTCGACGGCTTCCAAATGCTGGCTCTTATACGATGAATACAGTGCAGCGTTCTCGACTACCGGCTCCGTCATGTTGTGCGGTATGCTGGGAAGGATCTTACCCTCCCCTTTGCGCCTCTTAGGCGGAACCAACAACGCCAGCCGGCGTGCACGATTGCTTCTGTTCATCACAAAGACTCGCCAGGAGAAGATATCGCCTGGACGAACGTTTAGGGACATGGCCGTGAAGGTTATAGTGAGTCCTGCAGACTCTACTACGCTCGTTGTCGCATTCGACTGTGAAGACAACGGACGACCCGCAAGGCGGAGAGAAGGAGGATTACCGTGGGCGGAGGATTGGGCTTCGTAGCGCGATGCGAAGTCGATGGATGTTTCCCAATGTGTGCTTATGAGCGGTTTGCAGATGTCCGATACCATCGCCTGACCTTTAAGTTTGACTACCATGTGCTTGAGTAGATTCGGCGGCTGGGAAGGGTTGGATTTGTTTGGTATTTTGAAGAGAAATGTGATTTCGTCCATCACTTGGAGAGTAGTCGGGAAGACTTTCTCAGATGCCTCCATCGATGATATCATGGCCCCACCGCATTCCAGAATTACATCGCGGATCTCAAAGTTGCACAATAGCTGTGGCGTCACTTCGAGAGTGAGATGTGCGAATAGGTTCTCTGTGTTTGCTCTCCGTGGCGTCTTGTTTCCTCGTAGCTTGAAATTGAGACCCGGCACAATTGGAAATGTCCTCTTTGAGGAGTATCCTAAGGGACTGAACGATTCTTTGGTTGCAGGCTGAGTCGGTACTACTCTTGATACTCGGAGGGCTGATAGGTAGGGTAGTTTCTCGGGCGATTCTCCACCAAAGGATTCAAGAATGTTGACATTTAGAGCTTGTCTGCTCGAAAGATACTCATTCTCCGGGAGCCTCGTGTTCTGATTCAGTAGCTTAAGAGTAGCAGAGGCAGAGAATACGACTCTCGGATTGTTCGGTTTCGCCTTTGGATGGCCTAGTGGAACTGTAATCTTCCATATCGCAAGCCTAGTGTCGCCGTCCTGCCATAATATCCTGCCTCCGTCTTTATCCTGAATAGTCTTCTGATAGAGTAGTATCGGTCCGTCCGGGGGTCTGCTGCCATCGGGTCGCCGCGGGACTTGGTTTTCGACGGCGGTTACCTCTAGTGATACCGCTAATCGTGAACTATATGACTTGTAGACGGAATCATCGGTTATACCGAATATTTGTAAAGCGATAAACACCGGGACATCTTCATCTATCGTCTTCCGGTAGCCAAGTTAGTTTAATTCCTTTGCCAACAGTTTAGAGATAGCTCAGGAGAGCATCACGTGGACGGACCGAAGTAGAGATGCTGCCGTTGCGCCAACGTCGATAGTGCTGGCACTGGATGTACGAGTTCGCTGGGACTTAAAACATTGAGGTGCTTTGGTTTTTGTTTATTGTTCAAGAACTCTTCAATATCTAGTTCGCTGTCCTCCGCTACAAAGACCTCAAGGCGAGCTTTCTCGACAATGTCTGTACTTATTGTTCGTCGATGGCCGCGGCCACGTGAAGGCCCGATACTACCGGGACTGGCCATGCAGTGCGAGCAGATTCATCGACAAGGCCCTCAGCTCATACCAAATTTCCAAGCTGTGAAGAACGATATTGCGCCGTAAGTGCCTTGAGATTGGTTGTTCCGGCAGCTCGACAAGGAGTGGCGGACAGCTGTGTGTGGTGTAAGTTGTTGTTGGCCAGGTTCATGCAGTCTTGGATTCATCGAATCGAGCCCTTCCCAATTTCAACGCCCTGATTTTTTTTCATCCCACCGTTCGTACTACGACACATCAATCGGTTCCATCACGCCCACCGATCCTAGTCGCGACATCGACTATAGGTAATTGCATAGTCCGAAACGACTATCGGCTTCGGCGGCTCTCTACACCTTCACGCGACTTATCGCCCGAGACGCGCATCGGCGTTCACCATGTCGGGGCTATGGCAGGAAGCTCGCGCTCCAGATGGGAGAATGTATTATTACAACACCCAGACGAAGGCGACACAATGGACGAAACCGCTGGAAATGATGGCTCCACTGGAGGTAGGCGTCTCTTTTCAATGGTTTGACGTGTGGGGCGAGTGCTGACATTTGAGATCCACAGCGTGCGATCAACGGACAGCCTTGGCGAGAGTATACGACTCCAGAGGGAAAGAAGTACTGGTCACATGTCGAAACTAAGCAGAGTGTTTGGGATATGCCGGAGTCCTTCAAGGTGGCTGTCGATTCGGTGCAGAAATTGCCCAGCGTCCCTCCGGCTCCCCAGTTCGTGGCCGGGGGAACTGCCAATTTCAACAATTCGATATACCAACCGTCGGGGCATCACAGGGATCGTGATAGAGGAGATAGAGGGGACAGAGGGGATAGAGACCGAGACCGAGATGATCATACGCCGGTGGAGCGACCGGCAGCTGCCTCGAATGATAGCATGAATGCTGCAAGAGCATCCGCCTTATCATCTACCCTTGCTGAAAAGAATGAATCCCAGTATTCGAACTATGCCGATGCAGAGGCTGCCTTTTTCAAATTACTCAAGAAGAACAATATAGGACCGGATTCCACGTGGGAACAAGCTCTTAAGCTGGTAGTCAAAGAGGCACCATATAGGGCGATCAAGGATCCCAAAGATCGAAAAGCCGCTTTTGAGAAATACACGGCCGAACTTCGCATGCAAGATCTCGAGAAGCAAAAGGATCGAATGACTAAATTGCGTCAAGATTTTACCACCATGTTGAAAAGTCACCCAGAGATCAAGTATTACACTAGGTGGAGGTATGGATACTTCTCGGCAAGCTATTAACAATTTTCCACCGCTAACGCGTGCATAGAACTGCTCGTAAATATATTGAGGGCGAGACGATTTTTCGCTCCGCTGCTGACGATAACGAACGGCGTTCTCTATTTGAAGAGTATATCATCGAGTTACGAAAGGAGGAGCAAGAACGTGAAGCAAATGATAGGAAACAGGCAATGGATGACTTGACGAATCTCCTAAAGTCCATGAATCTCGAGCCTTATACTCGTTGGTCAGAAGCCCAAGAGCTCATCCAGGAAAATGAGAGCTTCAAGTCTGAATCAAGATTCCAGGTGCTTTCCAAGTTGGACGTGTTGAACGTTTTCGAGAGCCACATCAAACTTCTCGAGCGGAGCTTGAACGACAATCGACAGAAACTCAAGCAAACCAAACAGCGAAGGGAGCGCAAGAATCGTGAAGCTTTCGTTGTAAGTTATCAACGAGACCAAGTTGTCTAGTTCACTGCTAACAAAAAAAATAGACTCTCCTCGATGAACTCCAGTCAAAGGGAAAAATCCGATCTGGCTGCAAATGGAAAGAAATCCATCCTTTGATCAAGAATGATGAACGGTATGATAATATGCTAGGACAGTCTGGTTCCACACCCCTCGACCTGTTCTGGGACAAAGTCGAAGAGATCGAAAGGGAGGTCCGAAGCAAAAAGAATATTGTTATGGATATTTTGGAGGTAAGAATTGAGAAGCTGATGTCCGTTTCAACAAACACTAATATTTTTGATATATAGGAGAGAAGATTTCAGGTATCACCCAAGACAAACATCGACGATTTTATTCATACCTTGCGTTCAGATCCACGTACTGCTCAGTGGTCACAAGATGATTTTGTTACAGTGTTCGACAAGGTATGTAACATTTGTTATATTGTAATTTTGGCAACTGTAAACTGACACGCCTTAGATTCACGAGAAATCTGTAAAACGTAGTGAGGAAGATCGCCACCAGGCTGACCGACAGCAAAGGCGGCGGGTGGACGCTCTGCGCTCTGCTATTAAGCATCTAGAGCCTCCAGTTTCCGTCAACGATTCTTGGGACAAAGTCCGACCTCGTCTTACAAAAACAGAGGAATTCAAAGCTTTGGACACAGAGGATCTGCGACAATCTGCCTTTGACAAGTTCATCCGCCGTTTGAAAGAAAAGATGGATGATGATCGTGAACCAGATCGCAAGGAACGTAAGGGCAGCCGAGGAGTTGAGCGAACTGACAAGGCAGATCGCGATCGTGAAAGAGCTCGCACGCCCCGTGAACATGAGACCAGAGACCGCCATCGTGGTGATCGCGAACGAGAACGTAACGGACACCGTGGGAGAGAACGTACCCCGGAACCGGATGCATACGAAGCTGAGCGTCGACGAGCAGCTGGTGAGCGTGAGAGACAGCACTTAAAATCAGGCACCTCTTTCCCAGGTCGACCCGAACGGCCCGAGCGACCAGAACGACCCGAACGACCCGAACGACCCGAACGGAGCGAAAGAAGCGAACGACCCGAACGGGCTGAGCGAGACCGAGGAGAACGGGCTGAACGAGCTGAACGAGCTGAACGAGCTGAACGAGCTGAACGAGCTGAACGAGGAGAACGAGCTGAAAGGACCGAACGAGGAGAACGGGCCGAACGAAGCGAGCGAGAGAGGGACCGTGATCGTGATAGAGAACGTGAACGCTTCGACAGAGAGCGAGAACGTGATGTGTACTGGGAGCGAGAGCGCGATGAGAGGGAGCGTGAGAGAGAAGCCCGTCATTCTGTGAGTGTCTACGAGAGGGAGAGGCGTGAACGAGAAGAAGAGCGTGAGAGATCATTCAGGGCCAGGGACCGCGAGGATCCTGGTAACGGTGTTTCTCGGCGACGTGCTCGTCCATTGAGCCCTGGCGAGGAGAGTGACCTTGCCAGGAGAGAGGCGAAGGTTAGTAAAACAGCCTAGATTCCAGTCAGGATGGCTCTTGTTTATTAAATTCAAAATTTTCTTTTATAGCGATCGAGACACGAACGAGGTTCTTTTGAGCGTCTTCCTTTAGACAGGCCACCAACACGGGAGGAACATTTCGATAAGCCGACTCCAAAAGAACTTGGAAAGGCTGTTAATCTTAACTATGGCGACGACCCATCACCGGTTGCATCTTCGGCTCCAGCCTTGCCAGCCCCTACCAAGTCCTCCGCAGCGGCCGCCGGAGATAATGCTAGCGAAGAGGGTGAAATCACAGAATGAAAACCGAAAGCCTCATAACCCGTACGTGGCAATCTCGTTTTGCAAGAAAAGCCTGCAAAAGAGAGGTATATACTCTTGTTGCTTTATTGTATCCTAATCGTTTGTTCATGTCACAGAAAAAACTACTTTGATATATCTTCAATATGCTGCTTTTTGTTTCTGTTTTTGAGTTTGAATTGGAGCAGAAGGCTTGGTTCTCGGGAGCAAGAATAGTGGTGCGTAGTCTGCGATTTCCCTTGCTATGATGGCATAGATACTGTTGATGTAAGCGGAACAGCAAGGAATACGATATCGCCCCCCCGTCGGACGCTCGTGGTTGTGATTCATGGTGCACGGTGCCTTGGAGGCATGTAATCGATGTGAACGTCGTGTACGTTATACTCCCCTTTTGTCACTAACCGATCAATCAATACAGCAACCAATACTCTTAATCTACTCTTTTTTCCCACTGTTTCGAAAGTAGCCTGTGTGTTTGTGCGCTGGTAAGTGTGCAGTTTATGCTTTGTGTTTTGTTGATTGGTCGCGAGAAAGTATCGACGACTCAAGATCTCTGATGTAACCCGGTCCTGTCTCTGGCAAATCATTCGAACTCACTGTTAATCATTATGACTCCCGAAGCCGACTCACCCGGATACAGCCGCTGAAAATTTAGCTATTGATCTTTGCAGCTGTATATACGCATGAGCTCCGGAAATATGGTCGCAAGAATTTTAATAATCTAGCCCTGGTTACTCTACACCTTGGATTCGAGTTCATAATCGCAGAAACAGCTGCATCTTCAACAGATAGCTCCATCTACGATCAATTAAAATAATCCTTAAATTAATCTAAAGAAAGAGTGCTCTCCAACAAGCTGCTAGGAGGTTCCTGTCAAATGTTCCCGTTGAATCATCTCAGATATAATAATATTGAGTACTTGAGTTGAATGTAACAGCGTGAAAAGTACAAGCCGTTTCCCCATGCTTTGAGACCCAAATTTAATTAGCAGAATAGAGCTCGCATAGACCATTCTCAAACCGGGTACTCCGGGTTAAACTCGCGACGAGGGAGTAGGCTGTCGTTAGAATTACAATTCTTCCCATTCGCTGGGCTGGCTGGCAACCGTCATTTTGAGCAAACCTTCCTCTTTCTCACTTTGACACAAAAAAAAATCCACAAAGAAAAAAAGACAACAGCTCAGCAACAACAAAACCGGCCAGCCGGTGAAGCGTCAGAAGAGCTCGTTTCCTGCCTTAAAACCTGCTTCTTTCCAGCATATCTCGTCCGGTCTTTGGATACCCGACCCGTTTTTACTTCAAGCTTCAGCTGTCGAGCCCTAGTTTCATATCACCACTTGCTGGTGCAAGCCTTCCACCATGGCTGATAAGCTTACTCGGTATGGCCTCAACCTGTTTCTTTGAATATGCGGGACATCATGGGTGGTGCTAGTGATGCTAACGTTGGACAACATGCAGTATTGCTATCGTTAGTAGCGATAAGGTTAGCCACCGTCGCATCTATCTCATCTCTATGAGCTTCTGCTGACCTCACATCTTCGCTATAGTGCAAACCAAAGGTACTCATGCTCCCTCGTCGCTAGTGTCCCAAATATACCCCGCGATTTCCTATAGAGCACTAAAATAACACCCAATTGTCACTCGTAGAAATGCCGACAAGAATGCCGAAAATCTTGCCCTGTCGTCAGGACAGGTAAGCTCTGTATCGAAGTCGACTCGAATTCCAAGATCGCCTTCATCTCCGAGCGACTCTGTATCGGTTGTGGTATCTGTCCTAAGAAGTGTCCCTTCGGCGCCATCCACATCATCAACTTGCCGACAAATCTCGAAACTCAAGTCACCCACCGATACTCTGCCAACTCGTTCAAATTGCATAGACTGCCGACTCCTCGTCCAGGCCAGGTGTTGGGATTGGTGGGGACAAACGGTATCGGAAAGTCGACGGCGCTCAAGATCTTGGCTGGAAAGTTGGATCCGAATTTGGGGAGATTTGATAATCCGCCAACCTGGGAAGAGATTCTGAAGTATTTCCGTGGAAGTGAATTACAAAATTACTTCCTGAGATTACTCGAGGACCATTTGAAGGCTATTATCAAGCCGCAGTATGTTGACCAGCTTGCCAAGGCTCTCAAGGGCAAGTCTAAGACTGTCGGCGAGCTCTTGAAGGGCAAGAATGATAGAGATATCCTCGAACATGCGACAGATATTCTGGGTGAGTACAATTTGCACTTTGACTGTGTAAATACTGGCGACTGATGTGCCTCTGAGGACAGAACTCAACGCTGTGTTCGATCGTGACGTCACTTTGTTGTCTGGTGGTGAATTGCAGCGTTTTGCTATCGGTATGGCTGTGGTCCAAAAGGCCGATGTGTAAGTTACTTCTATGATCTGATAGGTGATTTAAACTAACAGCATTGGTAGGTACATGTTTGATGAACCTTCTTCTTTCCTCGATATCAAGCAGCGTCTAAAGGCTGCCAACACTATCCGCGAAATCGTACAAGAGAATCCGATGGGATACGTTATTGTGGTAGAGCACGATTTGTCGGTTCTCGACTATCTTTCCGATTTCATTTGCGTGCTCTACGGCCAACCCGCCGTCTATGGTGTCGTCACACTACCCGCCTCCGTAAGAGAAGGTATCAACATCTTTTTGGATGGTAACATCCCCACCGAGAACTTGCGTTTCAGAGAAGAATCTCTCCAATTCAGAATAGCGGAAGCAGCGGATGAGTTCTCAGCGGATCGAAGCCGAGCTTTCAAATACCCCAGCATGACGAAAACCCAAGGAGACTTCTCGTTGGAGATAGATGCAGGTGATTTCAGTGACTCTGAAATTATTGTCATGATGGGTGAGAACGGAACTGGAAAGACGACATTCTGTAAGCTGTTAGCTGGTCTTGACCAGCCTGATGCTACGTCCAACAAGGTGCCGCAAATGTCGATTTCATTGAAGCCCCAGACGATTACTGGAAAGTTCCCGGGAACAGTACGACAGCTTTTCTTTAAGAGGATTAAGGCTTCGTTCTTGAACCCCCAATTCCAAACGGACGTTTATAAGCCACTCAAGATTGACGACTTTATCGACCAAGAAGTTCAAAACCTTTCCGGTGGTGAACTTCAGAGAGTCGCTATTGTTCTCAGTTTGGGTAAGCCGGCTGATATTTACGTTATCGATGAGCCTTCCGCCTACCTCGACTCCGAACAACGTATCATTGCTGCCAGAGTTATCAAGAGATTCATCATGCACGCCAAAAAGACAGCCTTCATCGTCGAGCACGATTTCATCATGGCCACCTACCTAGCAGACAAGGTTATTGTATTCGAGGGTCAACCATCCGTTAAAGCTAAGGCAACTAAACCACAATCTCTCCTCTCTGGTTGCAATCAATTCCTGAAATCCCTAGACGTCACGTAAGTTTTACTCGCAATGATTCTGCCTTATTCGCGCTAATAATTTATAATTTTAGTTTCCGTCGTGATCCCGTTTCCTTCCGTCCCCGTATAAATAAGCTGAACAGTCAGCTTGACCAGGAACAAAAGCTTGCTGGAAACTATGTGAGTTGAATACGTTCCATTGTATCTCTTTGGTCTTGCTCTAATAAAACATTTCCTCTAGTTCTTCCTTGAGGAAAGCAAGTAATATTCCTTGACTACTGGACAGAAGAGGGAGCATAATTGCAGGGTATTAGTTGGTTATTAGATTCACAAGGTGCATATTTTCGCAATTGTATCACATTATTCACCTTTCCATCCTATACAAGTATATAATATTGTCATCTCTGTGTTGAAGAGTGACGTTCGGTTAGTGTAGTTTCTCTGAATGAGAGAAGGCCTAAGGCATTCACCAGAGAACCTCGATATGTGGTTTCGCTAGAGGTCGGGATTTTCATGAGGCTCTTTTTCTCAATCTATTCTCGTGCGAAATGCATTTGTACTTTATCTTTTTCTGTTCTTTCTTTTCTCAAAAGTGCTAGTGATAGATACCTACCCAGAATCGATTGGCATTCCTCATGAGGTCCTTGGGGATCGCAGAACTCCTAAGACTCCGACAAGTACTATAAATCCAATGTATTTATAGTGTTATTCCCCATGCTTCTTATCCGTTAGTAAGTATTGTGGATACCTCAAACGAAAGCTGTGGCTGATAAGCAAAGGCTTAAGGTTGCAGCATGAGAGGAAAGGAGCAAGTTTCTAACGTTCCACTTTGGCGGAGACATGTTGCCCAATCAACAAGGCATAAACTCAGCGCAAAATTGAGAAGTTAAAGATGAAATATACTTCCTATAGGGATGCCAGCGTGCGTACTTCTCCAGCCATGTCGGGCGACTACACGTGAGACTGTTTCACTCGAACCTCATGGTATCAACGTAGACGATCATAATAGATCATAGAAACTGTCAGCTCGCGGATGAATCTTGAGATTCCATTCTAAGCCCGAAAAGTTGACCATGACTCGGATCTCCTCAATATTTCCAACGACTTCTACATCTATGATCACATACTTTCTTCTATCTAACCTGCTGTATCCCGTATCCGCCTGGTGGGACGAAGTAGCCGCTAGCAATGACAAATGGTTCCTGAGAAGCAAAGCGATAAATACCGGCAGAGGCAAACCCCATAACCTCTTACCATACGATTGTCACAATATAGCAACAGACGACCAGTATTACCCTCTGAATGGAGCTATTGTCTGGAACCGTCCGGAGGAGTTCGCCACTCTAGGGCTTGCGTTTTATCCGGATGGGTCTTGCGAAGTTTCATCAACGGGCTATAGAAAGCCGCCGTTGGCCATCATGATTTTAGATCATACTATCCTTCGGGGTTTACATGTGGCGAACTTCAAGCCTCTCGGAACAGAAACTTCTCCTGCTCGGATAAAAACGATTCGAACTCGAGCCGTTATGGCTATTACGGTTAGCAAAGAGGTGCAACAGGGAGGCTTACTTTATGGCATCCCCCCACAGGATCTTCCAGGGTCTATAGTATACTGGGATGCGAATCAAGTAAGGCAGGTGGCTAGGAAGTCCATTTTATGGCTTAACGGCCAGAACTATGAAAGTTTGAAGGAACCGGTTTTTGTGAATCAGTTCATGCGGGAAACGGTTGAAAGAGTTGTAAATTTCCCGGCGAACCGCTCGGGAAAAGCCACTCACAATTCTAATACGTTAATGCGATTTCTGAATGAGAAAGTGGGACTAGTTGGCCATCGATTACATCTCCCTCCTCCAAGCGAGTTCACAGACTATAGGCTTGATACTGAGGTTCACGACGGCTATGGCCCAGGACCAAACAATGGCCTAGGAGATCCGCAGGGTGGAGTAACAGGCGTGCAGAGTTATGTTAACGGGAATCAAGGGTTTACTTCGGGGGACCAAGGTCTGGCTCGTGTTCTAGACCGCGAAGATATTAGCGAAGACATGGGTGTATCAGGCAACGGCGGAAATGGGATTCTTATACTACAATCTGGTCCGGAATCCAGTCAAACTAGTCTTCCCCAGATCCCTCCACAAGCGCAGCAGATTGTAGGCAGCGAGGAGTCTATATTCGCTGGCGACCCTACAGCTGCTGAACCCTTGCGGCAAGAACTCCAGGCTTTGGAGCGGGAAAACCCCCCTAACAATCAAGCAGCACTGAATGGACCTACTGTTAGGGAGGGGGATAGACAAAAGATACAGGAATCCTTTGATCGCGCTCCGGACAAAGACCAATGGTACAAGAGATTATCAGATCGCGAACGCTTGAATATGCGGGTTTTACTACTTGCGAAAGAACTTCTCGTCCGATGGCAAGAAGAGCAGCAATGGTTAGAGCCGGAGACACTTGCTCCAATCAACCTCTGGGGGGTCGTGGATCCAGAGGAATTGGTCCCCGGCTTTCAGAAGACATTCGATCAGATACAAGATAAACAAGCCTGGTATAAGCACTTCGAGGTACGGCAAAAGTGGAATATGAGAGCCCTCAACGTCGCTAGGGATATATACGTAAAGTGGTTGATGCAGCAAATCGCGGCTCTGGAGGAAGTTGAAAAGGCTGCAGATTTATCCAACGAGAATGAGATACCCACTGAGAACATCGCTATAGAAGAATGGCTGCCGGGACTAGGTGATACGAAAGCCGTTGTATCCGTTATACAGATATCTCCACCTGCTGCGACTTCGATCCCAGAAGTACAGCGTCAAAGTTCAAGTCCGCAGCGCCAATACATGAAACCCCAACCTGAATTGATACCAACTGCACTATATACTCAGCCGATGTTCCAAAATCTGCCACTTTTTGGAACAAATATCCCGCCAAACACCAAGTCCAAGGAGCTCACAAAAGAGAAATACGGCCCTCCGAAGAAGGTTGGAAGACCCAAAATTTATCTAGAACAACCGTCCCAGACTTCAGGGATACGTCCTCTGAATATACCAGCTGGTAGCCGACTGGAGACAGAAAACCCTAAAACAAAGACGACAGTCCCACCAAACTCTCCAGACACACAACCAGGATCCCAGGGCATAAGCATCTCACAAGCATCGCAGAATATCCCAGATTTACAGCTAGAGCCCAATAACAATATCGTCCAGCCAGCTGAAGAAGTTATATCAGAGATGCAAATAGAATCTATTAAAGATGTTCCACAGCCCGCGACAGCTTCTCAGCAGCAGCCCAAGGATGAAGATATTTTCCACATACAATTAGAAGGGCTCGATCCAGAAGATCCAGGGATCGTGCGAGACTTTTTTACGCACTTTGATCCCAGTAGTAGAACTATGCAAGACATTATGAAGTTCAATCCTCGCCTGATGGAAAATGTCAGACAAAATGCAGCACAGGTGTTGGGAATCCCTGATTTTGGTGAATTGCAATATATACCACCAGAGCGTTCTGACAGCCTCGTCAGCGACTGGACGAATAGTTATGGAACAATTTATAGCGAGCCACCTAGTGCAACCTTTCCAGTTGAGGAGAACACAATAGTACAAGATGCAGCTGTAACCGAGCCATTCGAGCCACCGTTGAAAAGACGGCCCGGTAGACCTCGAAGGATCGTAGTTCCCCAGATGATAGAAGACGACAGCATCGGAGAAGTCGTCAATCCATCCGTTGGAACACCGGCTGAGAATGTGAATTTGGCAGCTGAGAATCCAAATGCGATTGAAATAGAGAACCCACCCGGGCCCGTTCAAGAGGTGGCTAGCGATACCATTGTAGAAGAAGAACAAGTCGTCAACGCGCCTGCTGGGGGCCCAAATTCTGGGGAATCGGATAGCTTTTGGGATTTTCTGGAAGAATCATCACCTGGTAGTGGTGCTCGCGCTCGATTCACACGACCACCATTTAAAATAATACGAGATCCTCCAAGGCCAATCTAGCAGTTTTGGCTATAATAAAAGGCTTTCCATGGCTATAACTCCTTCTTTTGAATGTATGAATGTATACAATATTAGAATCTAAAGATCTAGATTGAGAGATATTTTCGTATTGAGTATTTGGGACAAGATGAAGGTGTTGGTGCAACTAAAATCCAACAGGTGCAATACAATCCGACGTAACCAGTATAGAACCCTATTTGCGATCCAATCAACCTTGAGGTTTTATAATCTCTTAAGAAAACATATTTGGGTCGCCGGACAAGTTATGCCAAAATTGAGCGTACGCGGAAAGTTTTGGTATAGTTGTATACAGAGTTTAAATACAAAGACTATATACAGAGAAATATATACACGGATGATATACAAGTTATGTACAAGAAATATATAGTTACAATAGTTAAGATATAGAGAAAGATCCCACTAGTGGAAGGAATCCACTATAAAAATATCTACATGAAGACCTCATTCGACTCCTGCCCTACAGATACCCGAAACATACAAGTCATACCTCTATAATTCCAACTAGTCAACTTCTTTCAGGACTTCCCTTACCTCCGTCTCCAACCCTTCAAGCGCACCATGCTTCTCTAGAAGATCAAGTGCTCCCTTTTGAAGATCAAACCGTGATTGATTCTTAAGATACTCGTACACACTCTCCCCGGTCAGCGGATTCCGGAACTTCGGGTCTGCCCCAGCCTTCAACAGGTAATACGCTCCAGTTAGGGATTCGAAACCCTGACCTTCCGCCACAGTATACCCAGACTGCCTCCTACTCGCAAAGAACAGTGGAGTCCTCCCCTTGGCGTCCACGGCATTCACATCTGCACCAGCAGCGATAAGCCATCTAACCGTCGCCAGTTGCCAGTTCTTCATCGCGGCGTGGAGGGGACCTTCGTCTTTACCTTCTAGAGACCGTGATTGAATCAATTTTTCCCGTTGTTCCGGCGTGGAAAACTCCAACATTGTGCGAGCGTTCACAGGGCGGAATTTACACGCGATAAGGAACGGTAGGTGAGTCGTGGCGGGAACCGTTGGGTCGAGGTTATATTTCGTCATCAATTTGTGAACAAGAACCCCGCTTGCGTTCGTAGCGGCATTGCACAACAGACTATGCCCGTGATCGTTGACAGCGTACGTGTCGGCCCCGAGCTGTATAAGCTCCTCTACGATGGGGTATATACCGCTACCGTGTGTCTGCCACAGCTCTATCCGTGGTAACAGCTCACTGCCATTGTCGTCCTTGATTCTTAACTCTGCACCGACGGTCTTTAAAAGCTGGACGGTGGTCGAACGGTTCTGCAAGCATGCGTGATCCATAGGACGCAAACCTGAATTGTCGGATAGATGTATCGTTTTCTTAGTCCCTTCGTGTCTTAAAAGGGTTTGGACAGCAACGAACTCGTTCCCACTATTACCCCATTCATCAGATGTAATCGCGTGTGTGAGTGCTGTTCGACCTTCTGCATCTTGAATTGTGGGATCTGCCCCGTTGTCTAATAGCCGTTGCACGAGACCATTGGTAAATTTTTTGTTCGGTTCAGTTTCGAAGCATGCCATCAAGGACGTTTTACCGTCTTTGTTCTGGGCATCGATTTCCGGTTTATGCGACTCTAGCAACCGAGCGGCAACTTTAAGACAAGCGTTATCGCAGGCGCGGTATAGAAGCGTATCTCCAGTTTTCTCATCTTTATAATGCCCTAACGGTGATCCGCCAAGTTTTTCCAGTCTGTCCAAGAAGAAGAGGGCTACATTCTCGTTAGGTTGGTAGGTGAGAGTATCGAGCAGGGCTTTGACTAAATGTTCGACAGTGTCGAACTCTGGGCGGTGCTCTAGAAATATTGCCAATTTAGAGGGATGAAGCTTTCGCCAAGAAATTGGGTCGCGCACATCTTCCCAAATGTCCTCCCAAGGTAAGCTATCGTTTATACACGGATTGGCTTTGGCGTAGTCTATGATAATATCGATGTTTTCATCCAGAGCAACCATCCGCACTGCAGATTCCTTGTATGGTTGAATCTTTTTAAATATGCTCTCTCTCTGTCCTTTCAACGTGAGCAAATATTCAACCACACCAGGATGCGAAGGAAAGCCGCCCTGGAGAGCTGTAATGATCAGCGACTCTCCCTTGGCTTCGTGCTCCGTGATAGCCTCCGGGTAGGTTTCGCAAAGGTATTTAATTACGTGAGCATTTGGTTCTGGTCCAATTTCAAGAGCTTCGCCGAGAGGTATTCGAGGATGTCCAGGCGGAGGGGTTGCACCATGTTCAAGCAAAAGTTTTATAACATCTAGGGAAGCATTCCACACAATGGCAGCGGTGAGAGCGGTCCAGGGATCACCGGTGCTTCGTTTCCCAACGATATTAATGTTATCGGTTGAGTAGTGCTTGAGAAGCTCGATGACGACATCAGGGTAATCATTCATAGCTACCATGATGAGGGGTGTCATCCCGTCCGCATCTTGAGCAACGGGGTCTGCACCAGCAGATATTAGTTTTCTTACTATTGCGGGAGAGAATTTGTCCTGAACTCTCTGGCCAGCTGAGTTGGTTCGGACCTTCAGGCGTTTCGAACAGACTCCATGTAAAGGGCTCGTCAAATAGGGGAGCCCATTAGGACTGGCTCCAGAAAGCAGAAGCTGCTGAACAGCCTTTTCTTTCAGGCCTGCAGCCGCATGGTAGAGGGGAGTGCGACCCATAAGAGAATACTCATCCACTGCGGCTCCATGGTCAATCGTAGCTTGAAGCAGATACGCCTTATCTCTGTTTGTAAGATGATTGAGGACCGATTGCCCTCCAGAGTTCAAGTCGTTAAGAATGTGAGGTTTACCCATTTTTGGGAGCAATTGCATAAAACCTTCATTTGACAGGTGCATCGATCCAATGGTTATGGGATATTGCACGGAATTCAGAATCGCCTCTGGGTCCGCTCCATGCCTCAAAAGTATTTCGGCACAATCGGCACCCGCGTGATATCTCATTGATTGGCTCAAGGCCCGGTTCTTTGCAATACTGTCGTATTCGGACTGAGAGAGGGCTGCTTCGAGGAACTCTGGCAAGTTTTCGGAGACAAGTATGTCCAGTGGACTATTCTCGATTTCGAGATAGCTATACATGGACCATTGTTTTCTAAAGCCTGAACCATAATATATCCATGGTCTATGGGCCTGGAGCAATGCCCCATAGCAGGAATCATGTCCCGTAGTCCAGATTTTCGAAGCCAGATCGGTAAGTGTGGACCGATATTCTTTGGCATTGAAGCAATGAAAGGACCACCGAGAAGCTGCATACGAAAAAAGCGGGTAGTCGTTAAACCGTTGGTCCATTTCACTGGGGAGACGGCATGGGCCTTCCGTCTCTAGGTTACAGCTCCATAAGTATGAGAGCAGAAGAGTAGCAACCTCTGCTGAAGCAGAGGCTTTCGTTATCGCGAAATCGGTCACTTTGGTCTCAGGGCGTTTGCTCAACGTTGTAAAATAATGAGCCAAATTTATCGATCCCAGCTTGCACGCCCCGGTATCAATTAAGGAAACCAAGCCTCTCTGTTGATTTTCTTTAAGGATGGCTCGGATCTCTTTGACATCTGCATCCTTGAATGTAAATAGCAAAGCAGCTTCGAGTTCGGTGATATGAAGTGGTTGGGCACAGTATGCCAACAGTAGGAGGGTTTTCCGGGTCACCGCCCGGTCAAGAGGGCCTTCAATCTTGTCCAGTATTTCTTCGTACTCATTGTGGTCGTATCCAGTGATCTCTGGAACATATTTCGTCTTAGGTTGGGGGAAGAGATAATGCCTAATTTATACTACCGGTCAGCGCTCAAGCTTCGATACAGAGAGAGAGCACACACATACGGTTTATATGCATACAACTTGAAGGCGCTCGACCGTAGGACATTGGTATGCAGGTTGCATTTTGAAACGAGACTGTCTTGGCTCACAGCTGGCCGCACTTGAGCGCCAATGATTGAGAGGACAACCCTCCGAGTGGTAACCTGCCGCCGCCATTGGAGACCCGTCCCAGCTGGCAGCAGGATACTCGACCGGACCCGTCTCATGATCAGTTGCTGGTCGGACTCGAAGGAAGGTTGGCGAGCAGGTCGGTGGAGTAGTTTCCGGGACGGGCCAAGCTTTCAGCGGAGAGAATTTCAGCCTCGGCTGACCGCATTGAGCGACGCGGGGACGCAGGTGGAAGTTAGTTGCACGCTGCAGGCGATGCTGATGGGCACATGCCAGACAACCGCGGCGAGTTAAGCTGCCCTCGGCTGGCCCGGGTCCGCATCATTCCTGTTAAAGCATCAAAGGCTCTCTCCCCGGCCTCTCTTCTTTCGCGATGTCTCTGTCCTCTAGCTCTCTCTCATCTCAACTACATCTCGAACCTCATATCCGAATTTATTTGTTATCCAGTTAGCCATTTGCTTAGTTAGCTACTTGGCACACCAGCTATAACATGCCGTTCCAAACCGCTCTCACCAAGGCCCTCGGAATCGCCATCCCTGTTGTCCAGGGTGGAATGCAATGGGTCGGATATGCTGAACTCGCCTCTGCCGTCTCGAACGCAGGTGGTCTCGGTATCGTATGTTCCCTAGATGACGTCCTGTCTTTTTCAAAAAATACAAAAAAAAATGCAAATACTAACAGCTCTCGCACCTGCAGTTGACCGCCCTCACGCAACCGACACCAGAAGACTTACGCAAAGAAATCCGAAGATGCAAGACCATGACCTCCAAACCCGTAAGTCGCCAGTCTTATACCCCCATAGAGCGTCGGTCATTCATATCCTAACAAAAGACACCCACAGTTTGCCGTCAACCTGACCCTCCTCCCCGCTCTCGTGCCTCCAGACTACAACGCCTACGCCAACGTCATAATCGAGGAAGGCATCAAAATCGTTGAAACAGCAGGCAACAACCCAGCCCCGATCATTAAAAAGCTAAAGCAAGCAAATATCACCGTCCTGCACAAATGCACCACCATCCGCCACGCCCTCTCAGCGCAGAAACTCGGCGTCGACTTCCTCTCCATCGATGGCTTTGAATGCGCCGGCCACGTTGGCGAAACCGACATTACAAATTTTGTCCTCCTGCGACGGGCAGCACAGGAGCTCAAGGTACCGTTTATCGCATCCGGTGGGTTTGCGGACGGCCAGGGTCTTGCGGGAGCGCTGGCCCTCGGCGCATGCGGTATCAACATGGGTACACGATTCATGGCTACAAAGGAGGCCCCGATCCACCAGAAGGTCAAGGAAGCAATTGTCAAGGCTTCAGAAGAGGATACCGAGCTGTTGTTGAGGCGGTGGAGAAATACCAGCCGTCTGTTCAAGAACAAGGTCGCCGTTGAGGCTAAGCAGATTGAGTCGACTAGCACAACCGGCAAGTTTGAGGAAGTCGCACATTTGGTCAGCGGTAAGAGGGGCAGGAATGTCTTTATTGATGGTGATGTCGATGCTGGAGTCTGGACTGCTGGACCCTGCATGGGTTTGATCCATGATATTCCATCGTGCGACGAGCTACTGAAGAGAATTGAGAAGGAGGGCGAGGAGGCCATCCGGAAACAAAACGATTTCATCGTCCCATCCTCCAAGCTGTAGACATGGAGTTTCTCAACTTATAAATCTATAGACATTATTATATAATGTTGTTTGATATTCGGTTATCCTTTTGGCGAGGGGCGGGCTTGTACTTTATATCATATACTTCGGAGTCTAATCTATTCATTTTCGGCCTCTACCTTTCTCTATAATCTGCAGTTTTTTTTTGTTTTTTTGTCTTAAATATGATTGATTGGGTATTTAGATTGTTTAAGGGCATCACGCCCAAGAAATCGGAGTTTTCAATTCCGATAAATATCCACCATCTATGATACTATCTCTCCAGCGCCAGCCAAGGAATAAAAAAAAAGTAAAAGGTATCCCCACAAAGCAAACCCTGGAACACAAAGTCTATGATACAAGTATATTACAAGAAGAGAAAGGCGAAGGGAAAAGAATAAAAGTCAAGATTGAGCGAAAAGCCCGAATCAGTTTTGAATAGGAAAACCGGACCAAAAACTAAAAATAAGGTCCCTGTGAGCAGATGATCCGTCGTAACTCCGAGAAATGAAAGTTCGAAACGCTCCACGAAACTAAGTAAAAGGGAGGGTCGGAAAGGACAGACGTTCGAAGACGGTTTCTTCTATACATACAGGTATCCCTGTTACTGCTGTATATTTAGTAGTATATCTACAACCCCCTCCGGATTCATATTAGCTATTGTATTCAAAGATTTAGCCCCAATGTTCGCCGAGGCGTTCTGGGTATTGTGTGTTTATAATAAAAGGTCTCGGATTCTCATGCCTCGGTTTGGATCCAGTAGCGAAGGCGAAGACTGCGTACTGCTGATGTCTGTCAAGCTGCTAAAACTGGTATCCGATCCGTGTAGGATCAATTTCGGTGTTTCAGGCTGCGAAGGAGTACTCGCAGCCTGTGATTCTAATTTGCGCTTGAGGGTTTCCATGCTCACCCTCATAACCTTAGTTTCCGGTTTCTTGGGTAGAGGGGTTGAGGTAGCTGTCGCTTGGTTTGGGCTAGTTGTACTAGGTTTTAACACTGTATCAATCTTCTTCTTCGCCCTTGCGGCTTGGGGTTCCTTCTTGGACGCCTTGAACGCCTTTGTAAGCTTTCCCTTCTGATTGACAGGTGCGGCTGTGGCATTTTGAGCCTTAGGCTTCGGCCCAGGCTTCTTCCTCGGTTTGTTATCTTTGTTAAGTTTTGGTTTCGTAGGTGTGGATAAAACCTTAGCTTTCGTAGAAGTTTTTCCGCTGCCTTTCGTAAGAGTGACCTTTTTCGGATGAGGTGACGCGGATGGGCTAAGAGGACGCGCTGGGATCATAACCTTCGGTAGCGGCCAAGAATTATCTGCAGGACGGTCGTTTTTCATATTCTCCCAAATGTCCTCAGAACTAGCGTACGAAACCGGAGAGCTCAGAGGGCTGTCGGACTCGCTATCCATCGAGATTGGGGTCGAGACGCCTAGTTCCATTCCTGTACCCGTGATCTTCTTCAGATCCGTATCAGGAGTGAATTGGTCGTAACGTTTAACATTCGATACTTTGGCAAGCGTCTCGCAATCTCCCTTCAAAATCAGATCGAACAGCCCTTTCATCTGCCCTGTGGCAGGCGGCTCGTCGCGGTTTATCCAAACCGTCTTGCCCCCTCGAAAATCTCGAATGCTTGCGCATAACTCCCTGACCAGCCTCTGCACCCCGGGAATCTTCAAACTTGTGCCTACAACAATCAAACAATCTGGTCGGGCCTTTAAATCTGCTGTTGACACGGCTCCAATAGCGTCTTCGTCGGGGTTGTGTTCGTTATACAGGACCATCCGCGGCCGAAGCTTTCCAACACCTTGTGATCTTTTCCCCGAAGCGTCTCTCGCAGCTTCCCAGTCGACACAGTCCGGGCAGTCGGGCGGTCTGGGTCCAACGAATATTTCAGGTGTAAAATCCTTAATCACGCGACATTTTGAGCAATTCATCTTGTCGAGGCCGCCATGGAGCTGGACGGTTTTCGGCCATGGTCCTTTGTTATTGAGAGGGGTAACGGTAGCGAGAGGAGTAAGGCTGGTCTCTATGCAGTCGACGTTCTGAGTGTAGAGTCGCAACAGTCTTCCGGAAGACGCTAGGGAGGCAAGGAGGTGGTGGAAAGCTGTGGGTTGGGCATCGTTGGACATGGCGTGAAGGTTCCGCACCATATTGTGAAAGTCGGACGTCGACTGGTCATCTTTGTAGACAGAGGCATCGAATAGCTGCTTTCCGGAAGCCTTGAGCTTGTAATCACTTTTGACCGATGCGAAAAGACCTTTGGAGCTTCTGAAATCGGGGACTGCGAGAAGAATGGAAGTAAAAAAAACGTTAGAGAGCTTA
Organism: Dactylellina sp. 'tibetensis'; assembly: GCA_036971435.1. Taxonomy (NCBI): domain Eukaryota; kingdom Fungi; phylum Ascomycota; class Orbiliomycetes; order Orbiliales; family Orbiliaceae; genus Dactylellina; species Dactylellina sp. 'tibetensis'. The sequence goes on along the minus strand of JAKDFA010000017.1, from coordinate 374,162 downwards.
GACCGATGGTGATGATGATGATTGTGATGATAGTGCTGGTGGTAATGTGTTGCGGGGTGTTGGATTTGAGCAGGGTTGTGTTGTTGTGGCGTTGATACAAAAACAAAAACAATGAGACAGAGACATCACCAAGCAGGACAGAGGGAAACGAGCAAAGGCTAAGGAAAAAAAGGGGACAAGCAGAGGAAAAAACTCACTGCCAGCGCAGACGGAGATGCCGGCTCCAGCGATCACAATAATCTTCTTCTTCTTGTTCAAGATGTCCAGCCAAGTGGACAATTGCTTGTCGACCAGCTGCGAGTGGACCCGGTTGATGTCGATTCGTTCGGTTGTCCGTTCCTTGGGTGTTGAATGTTTTTGTTTGGCTTGCTGGTCGCTCTTGTTACTACCACACGCTGGTGTGCTTGAGCCACTGCCGACCTCGATCTCGACGGCAAACGTCTCCAGCGGCTTCGAGGGCGTCGGATCGGCAGGAACTTCTGGGGCCTCGGTGTCGGACGACGTGTCGACCTTTCTCCGCTTCGACGGAGGTTCGGTGTCGTCCATGGCGGAGGGGATCGGTGGATGGAGTGCCGGCTGACGATGGCGATGATGATGATGATAATGATGATGAGAAGTGGAGGAGAGTGGAGAGAAAGAGAGTGACGGAGAAATGAAGAAAAGATGGAGAGGAGCAGGTGATAGCAAGAAAAGGTTAGGTGTATCTTATTTCCAGCCCATCATAATAATAATCATAATAATTAGTATGTGGGAACTTAGTTTTAACACCGGAGAGAGTGTTGCGCTTAGACAGGCACCGGACCCCTCAATAAGATTCAAAGATGGATCAATCAATCACAGGCGAGTCGGGTCAATTGAGCGGGATTAATTTTGGGGGCTTCTCGTTTGAGGAGCATCACGTTTGATATTTTTGCTACCTGTCGAAAGGCTAAACCGAATGGCTGGGGACAGCAGACGATACCCAGCAGTGCATGCATTGCATTAGCTAACAGCATCCACTCCCGCAGAAACCAGCAGAGAATAAGAAGCAGGTGAGGAAGCAGAATGGCATCGGCACCACGACGACCGTGAATCCACTCGAGCAGCGATGAGGCTGCCCTAACTACCTAGGTACTTAATTAAACAGTATGCTATGGCATCCGGAGTGCTGCAGGTCGCATTCATTTCTTCAAATTCCTCGGGACGGGCTTCTCGAATGTGTTGCCGATGATGCCAAGACTGTCGCCAATCAGACGCATGCCGCACCGCCCAAAGCAGCTAGCCCCGTCCATCAAACGTCACCCCGCTGCGGCCAGCAAGATCGATCGGATCAGCTAAGCTATCAGATCTCCATGCCATCATGGTATCAACATATATTCTTGTTGCACCCGTCACAGACATATACATATATACTTAAGTATATATACCAGATTAAGGACATTCTCTGATATAAGTCGGTTCCGTTGTATAATCGTCTATTTTATGTACTCATTTTTTGCCTTTCGCATTGCATTGTTGTATCCAAAGCAGTGAGAATGCTAGATTAGATGTACGGTGCAATAACAGCCCGTGTTCAATCAATAGTTGACTCGTTCAAAACAAAATAACCTCTCCTAAAACGCCGTTTCCAGTGATCTTTATCCCTACTCGTTGCCAGTCTAACCTTCGAGTTCCTCATCCCTGACTCCCTCGTCATCATCCCTCATCCTCGGCTCTTGGTGCTCACTCCACTGCAAGCAATCATCGATATAGCTCAAGATAGCTGCCACGCTATCTTCATCCCTAGCCTCCAGCTTCAAATAGCTGACCATGCTGAAATCTTCAATCAAATCCACCACCTTCTCGTTCAGCTTCCAAAACTTCTGGTTTGTATCCTTCCTCGCATCCTCCAACAGCAGATTCGGATCCGGATCAACATATCTCTTCATCTCCCTCTTTGTGATCTGTGACTTGACCAAATCCATCTTGGACAATATGTTGATATGGGGTATCTCCAACATGATCATAGCCGACATTGCCGATAATGTTCCCGCAAAAAATTTGGCTCGATCGACGACAAATGTAGACTCGATGAGATACGAAGCGCACAATGAGAACGAGTGGTGCTGTTGAAGATGTTTCGCTAACGTAGGAAGAACTGGAATGTGCGAGTATAGTTCAATCTGGCCCGGGCAGTCAAAGACAACCAATGATTCCTCGTCTCCTTCTCCCAATTCCTCGTCAAGCCAGTCCAGATTATCGAGCAGGAACCTTAACATGAGCGTCATTAGGTACTTTTCACAATAACAACAAGCCAAGTAAGCGATATGGCTCACTCAAAACATGCTATCAGTCCACCGTTAGGACCTAGGCTCATCTCCTCCATCACATCATCCAAGCTGATCAAATCCTTAATATCGACATCCGGTTCGTACTCAAAATCCTCGGCAGCAGGGTCGAGGTTGACATATTTGCAGGCTCGTTTCGAATCTCTTAGATATGTGATTAACGCTGAACAAAATGTTGTCTATTTAATTGTAGTATACGTCAGCTTCCTTCCGTTTTTCCTTTTGCTTCCAAGCTTCGATAGATCCTCTCACGGCCAAAAATTCTAGAGTGTAAGGCGAAAGGATAGGAGAGACAGACTCGCGGCGGTAGAAATTCAGGGTAATGCAATCCGTACTTTACCACAGCCTGCAGGCCCCAGGACAAGGAGTCCGAAGCGATTCGCCATCGCTCAACCCCTTCCGCAGCGGGTCAAAAGGATTGTATCGTTTGTTGCGTAGGGTTCGGGACGGTGTGACGAGGTCCGATCGGCTACGATATCCGAAATGTGGGGCTAGCAGACAGTGTACTAGGCAGTGTGAGTATTGAGAACTAAGGATGGTATTAATCCGATGTGAGAGGAGAGGAAGATTTTGGTAGCCCTAGTTCCGGAGGGAAGATTGTAAAGGATGAAGTTGCTAGTTGAAGGTTTCTTATTGGTGGGACAAACTTGTTTTCGTCGGCCAAATGCAGTAAGCAAAACCAACACAAGACCAGACTCCAACATACACTCTTCCTCGAACTTTAGACTCCCCTCATAGACAGGTTCAGCCAGGCTTGGATATGACCGAAGGCCCGGATTGCCTTGGATTCGAAAGTTACCTCGGTCTCTGAGGATAACAGCTTGGCTGAAATCTCGGCGATGCAATGAAATGCAATGCGAGTAGGCTCATCCCCACACCTAAATATATATATATATATATATATATATATCTCAAATGATCATTAATGCATTGACAATGGCCCTAGATTGCAAAGGAACAGCCGCCTTCGTGCCATATACGAACAACATACACCTTGATCTCGTGTATATACATCTGCTACTTATTCAGCCGAGATCTAGCGAAATGCTTTACATGAAATCGACGAGTTACCATGATCACAATCCATGATTCTGTAGACTTGGCTGCAGATGCAATGGCTATAGTTGCCCTATACAATAGTCGTATCACCTGGTTAGGATCGATGAATTGAAGGTAGACATCCATGGTTACAAAAGCTTATACCATCTAGATCGTCAAGTTTCCAGACTTGAGGATACCGACCCGGAGTCAGCATGGTCTCATCCGAACACCTTGGGAATGAACTCCTAGGAATTGAGGGCCGCGATGCCAGAGACCCTGGTCCTGCAGCTTGTCGCTTGCACTCATGAGCCTAGCTGATACACCCCCCCGGCATGGTTTTTCCAACATTTCCTGCCTGCCAATGCTGCCAACCACAACGCAAAAAACTAGACAGTTATATATCCCAACCGTGGGAATCTGAGACGGGCAAGCCAGCGTCTCAGGCCGCCTTTACCATGGTTTTTTGCGGGTTGATTAGAGGATCGAACCCGGCAGATTGAATACAAGCCAATGAAGATGTGGGGATTACCCAGGGTAAGGCGGCCTGTTTCAACTGGTGTATGTCATTTTTAATACAGAGTTTAGTATTTTTTTTTTGGCGCGAACGAGCATACTGCAATTTAGAACCCTGCTGGCCATGCGCCAACCACACGATTCGGCCTTTCTCTGCCCGGTAGAGAGAGAGACCCAAGCAGTCCTCTCTAAGGTGCTTGCTACAATATAAATACTCGAGTTCCAGCTCTTATTCTATAACCCTTTCGTAGCCGTATGCAGAGCAGAACATACTAGTTGGAGGACTCAACTTTGCAACTTATACCTTATTCCCAATACATCTTGATTGATATTGAGAACAGACGTGAATTTGATATTCACTTGCCTTCAAAATGTTGTCCAAAAGTATCCTTCCATCTCTTATGATGGTCGCGCAGGTTCTCGCCCATCAGAACTTGCATCAATTCTGGGTTAACGGGGTTACTCCTGGTTATCAAGTTGGTATTCGCATGGTAAGTTTGGAACATCCCCAGGACACTGTTATCCAAATTTCATCATATTGATCATAAATTTATGCGACAGCCACCCTCGAACAACCCAGTCACCAATGTTGCTAGCACTGATATTGTCTGCAACGTCAACGGCCTTAGCGGTGCCGGTGTTGCCGTCATTGCCGCTAGCGCTGGAGAGTATGTCGAAACCTTCTCTCTCCTTCAATATTCCATATCCACAGCAATTAACATGTCGTTTCCCAAACAGTACCATTCAAGTTCAATGGGATGTCTCTTCCCACCCGGGTCCCATAGTCCATTCCCTATTCGGTCCCGTTGCTAGCGCTCAAGCCGCCACTGGTATCGGTAGCTGGTTCAAGGTCCAAGAACTCGACTATGCCAACGGCAAATGGGCCAACGAAGTCCTCGCTGCCAACAGCGGACTCTTCTCCTTCAAGCTCCCCACTAATCTCGCCAGCGGTGAATACCTCCTCCGCTCCGAGATGTTGGCCCTCCACGCCTCTCAAACTCTCGATGGTGCCCAATTCTACATTGGTTGCATCCAGCTCAAGATCACCGGTCCAGGAGGAAGCTGCTCCCCAACATACCAGCTCCCCGGAGCTTACCACGACACCGACAACAACATATACATCCCAGATTTCTACTACGGGTTTGTCCCATCAACCTATAGCGCTCCCGGTCCTGCAGTCGCAACCTGCGGCGGCGGCGGCTCCAACCCCACAACTGCCCGCACAACCACCTCATCTACTCGTGTCGTGACCACGACCCGACCCACCACCACCGCCTCAGTACCCACAACCCGCGTTACTACCACTGCCCCTACCACTACACTTATCCGAACCACTACTACATCGGCCCGGACCACTACCACCTCAAGCAAGACTACCACTGGAGGCAGTACCGGCACTGGCGCACCACTCTACGGACAGTGCGGTGGACAGGGCTGGACCGGCCCAACCACCTGCGCTCAGGGTACCTGCACGGTCTCCAACTCCTTCTATAGCCAATGTGTCCCCTAAATCCTTCCATTTTTTCTTTAAAGAAAAATTTAGTATTACAATGTCGGAGTAGTTTTCTTTTAGCTGTACATATTATACCCCCGATTTTTCTTCCTTGTTGATAATTTTACGGAATTAAGTATGAATGCACATATTCGAACGAAATCAAAAAAAAAAAAAAAACTGAAGATATGTGGAATGATCACTGTAGCTTTATACTAGTAGTTATATTCATCAATATTTTATCTCGCAAAGCCCGAATCTCGTGACGACGACAATGACGACGACGATGTGCAATCGATGTAATGTAGATACAAGAACATCCGAAATCGGAGAAGAAAATATAGAAGGAAAAGGTAAGAATCTAGCTGTATAAACCTAGATAATATTACGCTGTGCCCGAAACTGGGTTGATTGAAAATATATCTACACAGTTGAGATAATCGAGGATAATACATAGATTAGCTATCGATGCCCACTGATTCACTCATATTAGTCTAACCTTCAATCCATACTATAGCTATACTCATGATCAAGTCTAGTAAAGATAAATCACATGCAGCCGAAAACTTTTTATCCTCTCTAAAATTTATCATGTTATCCATTTTATATTTATATTATTCACGGAAAAATTACGTAGATACTACCTACTACTACTAGTACTATCTACTCTTCTATATTAACAGGGTATATATGCGTTACAAATGAAGACAAAAATCCGAGAGTAGAAAAACGAAGACGCGGAAGGAAGGGGAAAAGAAGTTAATAGGGGAGAAATAATAGGGTAAAATAAAAGAAAAACTCCAACCCCAACATGTAAAGATGAAAAAGTTAATATACATGAAGAAGTCAAAAGTTAAATAGGAGAAATCCGTTAAAGGCTCTGAGAGAAGAACGGGCTGATAAGAAACCCGCACTGCAGTGGAGATCTTTAACTTATAAAAGCAAAAAAAAAAGTTCGTTTGTGTGCGCAAAGTGGAAGTTCTATATGCAAGAAGAAGAAAAAGTACCATCAAGCAAAAGTTAAAGTTATTTCCTCCCTCATGATTGATATAGAAAATATACCGGAGAAAGCATAAACACTGGGGAAAAAGGTAGAAAGAAGAAAACAGACATTTCGTGAAGACGTAAATACGTTATTACTGATACCCGGTAATGCTGTGTCGTATTAAATGAGAAGATGCGGTTTTCAATTGAAAAGAAAAATAGAACAAGTAACTTTGCAACCCAGCATGACAGGAAGGGTAGAAGTGTAAGATTAAAGAAAAGGGCTTGACTTGGAAAAAAAAAAAAATAGAAAGAAAAACTCCTGTGTATTTTTTTAAAAACAAGAAACCATGATTTTGCAGCTTAAAAAATTGAGGCGTTGCTGGCGTAAATACTATACTGTGTAGCCAGAAATGAGTAAAAAAGGAAGAAAAACGCCGTTCTCCTGGATGCACCCATTAAATAAAACGCTTCAGAATCATCTTTGTAAAGAGTCGCTGGAAGCCACTTTTGTGGAATAAGACTAGGAAAGCGGAGGCGATGTTAAAGAGAGGGAGAAGTAGTGCGTATGAGATATGAGGCTTATCAACGAAGAGGAGATGGTTGCGACAACTTGATTCTGAGATGTCTTAGTTCGATGGTGCCGGGCCGTCTGCCTCGCCTGTGCCTTGGCTGTCCTTAGCCTTCATGGCATCAATTCTTTCCTGGTATTTCTTATAGATCTGTCGATATCGTTCACCAGGCAGACGTTTCTCTTGGTGGGGCCAATTGCGAGCCACAACCTCCCAGAGTTCAAGCTCGAGTTTTTGGCGAGCCTCAGAAGTATGCGCGTTAACTTCGAGGACGTCGCTGATATGGTGACCGGCGCCCATTAGTTTTTCTCTTATTAAAACAGCATATTTCTTTGGGTCGTGCTTCTCCTTTTCGAGGTGGAAGAGCTTCTTTAGGAGGGGATTTATTGGGCTCATAAACTCCTAATACATATGATTAGTACTTTGAATATCCAAGAAATTGAAACAAGGAAACTTGGTGCAACTTACTTCAGCCCTCTCGGTAGTGCCGCCAGATCTTGGTGCAGGTGAGCCATTTGCGCCAAACGAGGTTCTCACAGCAGATCCGTTAGACTCCTCGCGATGATGTGATTTGTGTTTAACACCATTCTTCTCAGTACCGTTGACTTTGTGTTCTTTAGGGGTCTTTTCGATATGCGATGGTGTTCGGTTCTCATCATCGCGTCGCTTCTTGTGAGAAGGCGTTGACTCCTCCCGGGAAACGTCGGATTCGCGTCTATGTTTAAGCGAGGTACTGCTAGGCTCACGCTTCATATAATTGAGGATACCATTCTTTTGAACTTCCTTCTTATCGGTCTTGCCATTCTTGGGACGCTTCGATGGGCTCTCATCACCACCGTCACGATCTGCCATAGGTCGTTTCTTCGAGATGGCACCCACAGGCTTAGCTCCCTTCCGTACCTTTCCAGGTATTGGAGATGCCGAATTACTATTTCGATTTCCTCGCTGGTATCTAGCCGTAGCGGCAGCTGCCTGTTGGACGGCTTTCTCTTGTTGATCTTTAAGTAGACCGAGTAGGTAGTTTGCCCGACGGCTCAAATGTTCAGCGCCAGGAGACAACTTGGCTGCTCCACCCTTGACACGCTCGGCCTTCTTGTCCACTCTGTGCTCCTCTAAAAACATTTTGTCTTTGAGACCGAGATCAGGATCATCTCTAATAGGAACCCAATTCTTGTAACCATGCCTGTCGATACCCAAACAGAGCATGCCATCCTCTTTAGCGCCCCATTCGCAACTCCACTTCTCCGTCTTGACTTTCGCAGTTGCGATCTTAAACTCAAGGGGATTCGGGCAAGCCGAGATGACAGTCCTTAGAACACGCAAGAAGTCGGGGATTTGAGTGACCTTCTCTGCGTTGATATCTTTGACGCCCTTATATTCGAACAAAATCGCCTTCTTGTCTTTCCGCGTGACACCTTCTTCGCGTTGCGCCGTTTCGTGGTTCTTGATGGCTTCCTCACTGAGGCGGACTATGTCACTAACGGTCGTGACAATAACCTCGCGATCTCGGTCTTGAAGCTTTGAGTCGCGGACGATTTCAGTGTATCGATCCTCGATGAGGCCGTATCGCACGAAAGAATTGTAAAGGTTTCGGACCTCCCGCTCGAGGAGAGGACGTGAAGGATCTTTGATTTCTCCGTCCTCTTCAGAGCTGTCGTCACCACGGTCACCACCGCGTTTTCTTGGTTCAGGGCGTCGTTTCTTGGGAGCTCGTCTTCCTCGGGCAGGCTTTTCAGATCCACTCGAGTCACTCTCATTGACTCCGTTCATCGGACGTCGAACTCGTTTTGCATTCGCCTTGATTTGCTCTTGCAAAAACTCTTCATCAAGCTTAGCCTTTTCAGCTGAGCGAAGTGCCTCGAGCTGGTCCGGAGGGAGTACACGGTCCCAATCCACGTCGATATCTGTAACTTCGAACTGTTTGAGAAGCTCCTGGAAGGCTTCTCCACCTTCGTTTCTAATCAAAGACGCGCCTTGTGCATCTGTGTCGTGATCCTCGGCATGCATGAGGTAATCATCAATGTTAAGATCCTCAAGCTTCTTCTGGTTCTGCTTCTCACTGTCCCCTTCAAAGATTTTATGCGCTCGGGCAGCCAAAACGCTAGCAAGCTCCGCCTGAGAAAGATTCTTCGAGTTCTTTTTCACCTTGTCGGTGAGGGTGGAGTCTGTGATACCCATATACACCGCGTACTCCATGAGTAATTTCACACGAGCTCTCTCTAAGACCTCCTCCTCAATTGTATCTTTAGAGACGAATCGATAAATCATGACGTGATTCTTCTGTCCGATACGATGAGCACGCGCCATGGCTTGTAAATCGGCTTGGGGATTCCAATCAGAGTCGAAAATGATGACAGTATCCGCAGTAGTAAGATTGATACCCAGACCACCGGCACGGGTACTGAGCAAGAAGCAAAAGTCTTCGCTGCCGGGCGCATTATATCTATCGATCGCAATCTTACGATTGCTAGCACTGACAGTACCATCGATACGCTGGTAAGTGAAGCCCCGTAGGGTCAGGTATTCCTGGAGGAGGTCAAGCATATTGACCATCTGACTAAAGATCAAGACGCGGTGACCATCGGCTTTCATCTTTGTCAGGAATCTATCCATTAAAACCTAAAAGAGGGAATGTTAGAATCGTATTAGACGGATTGCAGACAATACCAGGCTCACCATTTTCCCACTACACATAATCATCGCGTTCAATCTGTCTGCCTTGGACTCAAGGCCCTTCATTATATCCTCTTCGGCAGATGGGAACAAGAACGGATGATTACTGATCTTCTTCAGCTCCATGACAATATTCAAGAGAGACACCTTTTGTTTGCTCCGAGCATTCAGAACGCTATAGTTTCGCGTATAGATGTTCTTATACCATTCAGTCTGGATATCCGAAAGCTCGACACGAATAATCTTTTCGGTCTTCTGAGGCAAGGACGTCTCCACGTCTTTCTTAACACGGCGGAGGATATAGGGCTGGAGAGTCTCTTGCAATTTCTTGATCTCCGTTTCGGCGGAATCCGACTGGAGATCAATGTTCCGATCAATGTTGATATTACCGGGATCGAGGAACTCGAGGAGGGCAACCAATTCACTCAGGTTGTTTTGCAGCGGAGTACCAGTAATAAGGAGACGGTCCTCAGCCTTAAATTGTGTAAGCGATTCGTACAAACGTGACTCAACGTTTTTCAAACGATGAGCCTCGTCAACGGCGAGGTAGTTCCATCGTATCGACTGAAGAAGCTGGGCGTCATGGTTGACGTATTCGTACGTAGTGATCATAACGTGGAACTTTGTCTTGCGTCGAGTCGCGTCTATGAACATCTCGTGTTCCTGGATGACGGAACGCGCCTTAGACGGCCCGTTGTAGACGATAAAGTTCAGGTCCGGAGCCCATTTGACGAATGTATCACACCACGCGGGCACGGTCGAAAGAGGTACGACGACTAGAAAAGGACCATCAATCTCCATTTCATTCTTCAACCAGCTGAGGAAGGCAACAGTTTGGACTGTTTTTCCGAGACCCATCTCGTCTGCAAGAATACTATTCCTGTGAAGAGACCAATTGTAACGGAGCCAGTTAACACCCTTCAACTGGAAATCCCGAAGTTCTCCGAATTTGATATAGTCGGGTTGCTTAGGCCAGAGTTTACACTTTTCTCTCTTCTTCAGAGGACTGACAGCATAGTTCTTCGCAGACTTGGCACGTTTTCGGAACTTTGTGATCTCCGCGGGGCAAACGCCTTGTAGGAAGGAATCAAGCTCCCAAGTACAGTGATCGTACGTTAAACTTCGCCCTGATAAAGATGTCAGCAATAGCATTAGGCGAGAGGGGAATCTAGAAGCGGTTACTGACATTTTACAAGGTACTCGAGGCCTTCTCCCAAATCCCTCGAAGCGACGACACGTTCTACCTCCTTGGCTTCCATGACAGATTCAACTTGGCGCTCACGCTCAAGCGTCCATCGCTCGAGGTCTTCTCTGGTGGTCTCTGGATGTGTGCGTCTCTCAAAATCTTGCTTAAGCTTGTTCATGTAATTGTTCAGTTTCCTGAAACCTTTCCTCTGACCAAGATCCGCCGAATTCTCCCACGTTGCGTGTATGTGGGCTTGTTCCGTCCATTTGATCTAAAGAAGAGATGTTAGAAGAAACAAGGGGCAATAACAGAGGCGAGCAATTGGCTTACAAGAAATTCGAGGTGCTCACGACTGTCTGCGTACTCATCTGGGTCAAAGCCTTCCTTGACACGATGGTCTAGAATAAAGTCGATACCCGGCGATGTGTCTTCGGCCCACTCCACATACTGGCCCTGATCGTAATCAGATTCCAGAAACTCGTCACTATCGTCATCAATGTTGTAATTGGTGACCTTGGTAGCAGCACGAGTAGGCACACGGACTTCGTGTTCGACAGCAGGGTTGAGACGACGCTTTTTCCGCCTGGCTTTCTTGTTGCTGTAAAAGTCGGAGTCGCCTCCATCTTCGCTCGACTCAGTGGATATCCGCGGTGTGTGAACCTTAGAGGCTAGAGCTGCTAAGATGGTTAGCTGAAAATAAGGCAGTTTTTTAGTAGGGGGTAAGGCTAACATTTAGCAGGCCGTGAGGATGTCTTAGCTTTGGAAGAACGCTTCCTCGGCTTAACATCAGAATCATCACTGATTTCTTCCTCCTCCTCCTCATCTTCCTCGTCACCTTCATCAGAAGACTCAATCTACAATCCAGTATTAGCAACCGATAAGGGAAATGTTCATTAGCGGGAAGGTTTTGGTAGCGTACTATTCTTTTGGTCCGAGCCGAAGGTCGATTCTATAGAGGCATTAGCAAAGGACAAAGAAGGGCAAGATACCGGAAAGCAAGCGTACACTTCTTCGCAGACCCCAAAGCTCTGGGTTCTGTGAAAAGTCTTCAGCAACGTCCTTTGACTTTTTGGACTTGGAAAGCTGACGTCTGCCAGCCGGCTCCGGGCTGCTATCGATTTCGAGGACGTCCTCATCCTCATCAACATTATCGCTGGCGTTCTCGGCTTCAAAATCGTCATCGTTATGATCGCTTGCTTCGTCCGAGCTAGAGTCCGTCATGTGAGGCTCCTCATGGTCCATTGGCGAGTCGTCTACGCTGACGGAACTGGCGGAGGGAGAATGAGCAGCGGCAGCTCCGAGGTCGGTCAGGTCACTTGCAGAGGGCGATGCAAGCTTTTCGGGAGAGTCGCCCTCGACGGATATATCAGGGGTATAGGTGTTATGAATTGGAGGGAGACGCGATACGTCCGAGGACGCCGCGGAAGACATCGTGATCTACATGAGAAGGAGGAAGAGAGAGTAGGTTAGCAGAGGTATACGGAGGCATTGTGAAGGAAAACAGCAGTAAAAAGCCAATCCCCCGACGGTGGCGGGAGAGGCGACCCTGATGGACGACAAGCGACCGGTAAAAAGCCCAGATTTGAGGCTGGTTACAGGCATGAGAGGGTTTCGAGGGTCTAGAGGATGGAATTCGGTGGAATTGCGGTGACGACGACGACGACAGGCGTTTTAGGGCCAATTTTCGCAACAGCGAGCCGGGCGCAAACCGGACGGGTGCAGGAAGAATGGGAAGGTTAAAATGACGAATTTAGGTAGCTGGATAGCCCGAAATCATCATTCGAGACGAATTTTGATGGGTCGGGATGGGTGGTGGACGACCTGATCCGAGATACTCGATATCCGTGGTATATATATTTATATAGGGAATCCTCCGAACGTGTCTCGCAGTAGCCCAACAAAGGGCCCGCCAACAACGGCAACGACACAAAGCAAGAAAAGACGGGAAAAGGAAGGGAGGACGAGATGGAAGACATACCAAAGTATGGTTAGGGATCCAGATCGATGGATTTCGAAAAGCTCAAAGGATATGGGGATGAGGGAGCTGTGTTGAGGAGAAATTCTATTAACGGGTCTAGCAGAAGGGTGTTATGGGGCGTGGGTGTGGGTGTGGTTAAGGATGATGGATGCTACGGGGAGAAATATTAATCGGTTCTTAGTGGCAGCGAGGAAAGACAGCAGCACCAGCACTACCACCAGCACCAGCGAAGGACCAACCGACCGACCCCGTTTGCTCTGCTCGCCCAAGCCCAATTAATCAACCCAATTGCCTGCCCCCCTCCCTCATCCCAAGAAAAAGAGACATCCACCCTATCTGCTCTATTCTTTCTTTCAATGGCTCTCTGAAAAGATGGATGGATGTCGACAGAGATCTGACAGCCTCTGGACCTCGATCGAGGATATGTATATTCTAGCATCACTCCAATCGTGGCCATATGGTCGTGTGCTCCAAGCCGGGCAACACTTTCAACGTGCTGGGCGTTTGTTCCCCATCCGCTGTCAGAGCAGACCAAAAAAAAAAAGGCTGAAGGAAAGAAGGCCTTGCAGAGATACACGATGAGCCTTGAGAGATAAAAATCACTGGGCATGCTAAGGGGCAAGGATCCGATGAAGCCATAGACACAGTATCTTCATTGGGAACAAGGCCCGTCGTTTCTCGTCCCGTGAACAGGTACGTATATATACGAACCAGACTCTATCTCAGATACATACATGCATGTGTCCGACGCAGATACTGCGACCAGATCAAATCACATACGTCTTTTACTTGTACACACTACACTACGGTTCATGATCCCGGTGCATCATGAAAGTGTTTGTTATAGCATAAATTAGCAAAGCGAAAGAAAAAGAAAAAGAAAAAGAAAAAAGAAGAGTTCTGGTGCTTTTCAGGCAAATCAGCAAGACCGAGACTTGGGATGGCCCTGGCAAGAAGGTTCTTCCGAGATGTCGTTATCATACAGCGCAGAAGGGTGGTATCTGAAAACTTTCCCAGAAACGAACGTATGAATTCGCAGGTCTTGATAGATAACTGCGAGGATTGCAGCCGATCAGGGTCCAATCCACAGTAGTATACTAGTAATTGTGATCCGATCGATGTACACGGGCTATCTCCGTAGCCGGCCGCCAGATCTGATACGAGCCCCAGATTAGATATAAGATATGATGATGGTGGTACTGCCATATACTCCAGCTGGTCAGCGAGCTAGCGTCCATGCAGTCTCCACCCACGATCCAGTTGCGGGAAGGGAAGGGAATTTGAAACTACGCAATCATCAGCTGCAGCTGAAATAAAAGAACGGATGCAAAAGAAAAACGCCATGCCAGGAGATGGGATTCCGATTCATCTTTTAAAATCATTTTGCAGGCTGAGTCTTGTCTTGGGGTATCGATGAGCCCCTGCCAATGTTGACAGTCATCCTCCATCCATTCTGATCCATCCATCCATCCATCGACGGGTTTGCATTCATTCCAACGGTTTGTTTGACTCAGTTTGACAGCATTGCAATTCGTCTGACCAAACAGGCATACCCGACACGCCGATGAAAGACGTCTGCGGCGTGATGACTACCCCCCTTCGCTTTTTTTCTCCCCGTGATTTCGTGTCTGCCTTAGCCCCGACCAATGATGGACACGTTCGTGTTTGGTGGCTGTCATGCTACCTTCCCATTGAACTGCTCACCTGCTATTTTGCCGAAGAAGATAGAGTAATTAGCGGGTGTACATGTACGTTTGAAATTAGACTGCTATTAGTATTGTGCTGCATTCGTTCCATCGTTTTGCGTCAATATTGCGCCCAGAATGCGCCTGTCCTTCCAATTTATCAAAAAAGAAAAAAGAAAAAAGGTACCACCGTTTCGCCGTAGTTGGTAGGCAGGCCGTAAACCTTCCCTCGCAAACATGGATATATATACACTTAGTATGCTTTATACGAGCGTATTATATATATCACTCCTCCTCCCTCTCCTTCTCCCTCTCACCGTAAGCAATGAGCGACAAAGCCGCATTTTTCGACCAACTGTACACTCTCGACTCCGAGTCCTGCTCCGACCCGGACGACGAACCCTCCCTCGAAGACAAGAAGCTCGCCCGGCTCTTCGCAGCCAATCGAAAGCGCAGGGAACGCCTGTTGCAACAGCTGCACCACCACAACGACAACGCAAAACAACGCAAAACGCCCTCCACCAGCCCGGATCCGCTACCACCGCTGCACCATCGACGAACCGCCCCAGCGTCTTCCTTTTACGATAATTCGCTCTCTCCCAAAGCAGTAGCACCCTTGCGACGGGTGAGAACTATATCCGAACCGCGATCCGTAGCCATGCCGAAAAGACTGCGAGATGAAGCTGCCACTGCATCAAAAACCGATACAAAGAAGGCCAAACGGACAAAAACGTCCAAGCAGCCGCCCATGCAACCTCTTGAAAAACAAATCTTCAAAGATCTGGTCTTCTATTTCGTCAAACCGGACGAGAAACGAGCGGAACGTAAAATGCGAATAGATAAAGCGAAGGAATACGGTGCTCAAGTCGTATTCGAGTTTTCGAATCAAGTCACACACATCATCGCGGATAAGGACCTAAAATACGACGATATCTTCCATTTCGTAAAACTGAAAACAATTCCCAGAACAGTGGCCGTTACGAATCCACGGTGGCCTGGCGACTGTATCAAGTACGGCAAACTCGTTACTCCGACGGACTTTTGGTATCAAGTTTCCGGATGCCCCGAGGATGACCACTTTACCACTACACCTCGAACCTTTGACCAGCCAAGGTCCTCCCCACCACCCTCGTCTGCTTCATCGTCTCTTCAAGTCCAGTCGAGACCGGTCTCCAAAAATATTTCAGATACACCGACATCCTCACCGCCGGAACCACGAAGCAGTCCATCCCGTTCTGTCAATGTAAAATCTAAATCCGAACCCGTCCCAGTAATTAGCCCGAACGCCTCCCAAAGAGATGCCCTGGACGAAGCAATCGAGGAATGCCTCGCCGAGGACGACGGCACCGACCTCATAAACATTGAAGACTTTCTCGACGACGAATCGGAAGACCCATCCGCTAAAGATAACCCCACAGATTCAGTCACGGGAACCTCCTCAGACAGCGAAACCAGCCCGTCAAAACGTCGCCCATCCAAAAAGCCCAACTCCACCAACACCGATTGGCAATCCCACTTCCAATGCATGCACAAACACGACGGCAAAGAAGGTTCCCAAAACCCAAACAGCCGAACCATCCGAGTCCTCGAGGAAATGATGCGTGTCTACGACGACATGCGCGACCAATGGCGTACCCGCTCCTACCGGATCGCAATCAGCAGCCTCAAAAAGACTCAGGACAAGTACATCGCATCCTACGACGACGCCATCTCGCTCTCCGGCGTCGGCGACCGGTTAGCGAAAAAGATTGTAGAAATCGTTTCCACAGACCGGTTGCAGAGGCTTGAGTATGCGAAATTGGACCCGCAGGACCAAATACTCAAGATCTTTCACGGGATTTACGGTGTAGGGATGGTGCAGGCTAGAAAGTTTGTGGCGGCGGGGTTTCAAACGCTCGAGGATGTGAGGCGGCATGCCACCCTGACGGAGCCGCAGAGGATCGGGGTTGAGCATTACGAGGACTTTGCGCAGCGGATACCCCGCGACGAGGTGGCAGAGCACGGAAGGATAGTGGCGGAGGCCTTGAAGGCGGTTGATGCTAAAGTCGAGAGTCATGTCATGGGTAGTTTCAGGCGTGGTGCGAAGGATTGTGGGGATATTGACATTATTCTGACGAAGGAAGGTGCTGGAGTCGAAGAGTTGCACGATGTCCTCGAGAAACTGGTGGAGAAGCTTTTCGAGGAGAAGTTTTTGATGTGTGGATTGGCAATTGCTAGGCACGACGATGGCACGAAATGGCACGGAGCATCTAGGATTGGTGGGGAGCGGTCGACCAAACCGTGGAGACGGATTGACTTTTTGGTGGTGCCCGGGGATGAGATTGGTGCTGCCGTTCTGTATTTTACGGGTAACGACGTGTTCAATCGGAGTATGAGGCTCCTGGCGTCGAAGAAGGGAATGAGGTTGAATCAAAAGGGTTTATATCGGGATGTTATGAGGGGCCAGAATCGGGAGAAGATTAGCGAGGGGACGTTGCTGGAAAGTAAATCTGAGGAGGTATGTATTATTTTCCGATTCTAAACATTCTTGTGCGCTACGGATACTAACGATTTGAACAGAGGATTTTTGAGATTCTGGGAGTTCCGTACCGGCCACCGGAGCACCGTATTTGCTAATTCTTAAGATGGGCATTTTCTTTTAAATACGGTTAGGGGTTGCTTTTGGAGTTATTATAACAGGCGACGTTCACGGGAATTACAGCACAGTGAACACGGTTTATCGCGTGGGTGGGTTTCTTTGCATCGTCGGGCGGTATCAATTTTTTCCTATAGCGGCTTTTCTGGCCGATTTATACAACTGTATATATGATTCATTCGCTCTGTGAGGCTTTTAAATGACAATGACATGCTTCCAACGTGTACATCCGGTAATTAACTCCCATGCTTCGCAAATTTCGCCGCTTAAATGTCCATAAAAATCATTAGACTCCAAAACCAACAGGTTCGTAATATCCTCACGACTGAGATTCCCTCTTCTTCCTCTTCTTCTTCTCTTCAGGACCCTTCCCAACAGCCCGCAACCCATCATCAAAGGCAGCTATATCAGCCGCATTCTGGCTGACATGCGCCCATCTGACGGTGCCGTCCTCCCCGTCGATTGCAAAACTGCCCGCGGTCTGCCATCTGTACCCGCTCTTCGTGGGCCGGTTATATATCAGCTCCTCCTGACCGAGTTTCAGCGCTTTCCACAGCGTGGCAGGGCCGATGTTTGCCCAGTAGGACGAGAATCCGAGGCCCCATTTCGCGTAGAGGGTACGGTGTGGATCGGTGACAATGTCGACGTCGCCGGTGCCGCCGACGGAGACGACCCATTCGTCTGTATCTTCCTGATTGCTGTGCGAGACGGCGATGAAGCGGACGTCTGTGTTTGCGTCGGAGAGGTGGCGGAAGGTTTGGAAGGTTTTCTCTGCGACTGGAGGGAGGGAAGGTAGAATTATGTTAGTCGGTTTCCATGATTTTCTGTTGGTAAAGGGATTGGAGTTTGTAGTTCGTACAGGGACAGCCGCAGTGGCGGAGGAATGTAATCAGAATCGGTCTGCCGTCGAGGTCGTGCAGTTGAGGTAACTGGTCCGAGTCCGGGAAGTGGTCGCCTACTTTGACGGCAGGGGAGACCTCGGGTGTATCGGCTGGGGAGGAGAAGGAAGCCATCTCAGACTTGAGAGTCGTGGCGGTGAGGAAGTCGCGAGTGGGAGCTGCCGACATGGTTGCTGTTTGAGTATGATTATGGGTTGTTAAGTGCGAGATAGCAGGAGATCGTGTGAGGTTCGCGTAAGTAGGTTGTGTGGGCAGGTGTTGCGAGCTGTTGGATATTTTATTGAAGCCGGAGAGAACCGCCACAGATGACAGTTTGATGAGGCTGAGAGGCTGAGAGTGTGGGAGAGTGGGATGGTGTGGCGTGACGTCGATGAGACCCCGCCGACAACAACAACAAGCAGTGGGAACAGTGGGAGCAGTGGTGGGGTTGCCGGCCGGTGGGATTGGCATTGGCATTGGCAATGGGCTGGCCATTACGCAACTGGTCCCGATAAAATACAAAGAAAAGAAAGAAAAACCAGATGCAGATGAAGTAGCTAGCTGCCCCTCCTCCCTCGGAACTACCCCCCCTCCAAAATTTCACGCATCCGCTCTGGAAATACTCGCCGAACTTAGGGATCCCGAATTGCCCACCCTGCTCATTCCGGATCTACTTTTTCTTTTTCACGTTTGGAAGGTATAAATACTGCTCAATTGTCGTTCTCTTTTAGCTTCTTCTCTTCCGTCCATATCGCTAACGAGCCGAACCGAAGCACTAGATAACTACCCAGACCTTCGTAAATATACCCCACCACCCACAGCCATGTCGCTCAGCAACAAGCTCTCCATCGCCGACGTCGAGCTCAAGGACAAGCGTGTCCTCATTCGGGTCAGTTTACGTCCCAATCGGATGTCTAGCAATATACTAAACCGTCTATGTTGTAGGTTGACTTCAATGTCCCCCTCGACAAGAAGACCGGCGAGATCACAAACAACCAGCGTATCGTCGGTGCCCTCCCAACCATCAGGTACGCCATCGAACATGGCGCCAAGGCTGTCATCCTCATGTCCCACCTCGGTCGCCCGGACGGTCAGCCCAATAAGAAGTTCACTCTCGCTCCCGTCGCCGAGGAACTGAGCAAACTCTTGGACAAGAAGGTTATCTTTTTGAACGAGTCTGTCGGAAAGGAGGTTGAAGAGGCCGTCAATGATGCCACTGATGGTACTTCCCTCTTTAATTTTCATATTTAAATGGTCCTGTAGCTAACTTTGCATGAAATAGGTGCCGTCATCCTCCTCGAGAACTTGCGATTCCACGTAGAGGAAGAAGGAAAGGGTGTTGATGAAAATGGAAACAAGGTTAAGGCTGACAAGGCCAAGGTTGAGGAATTCAGAAAGGGCCTTACCGCCCTCGGAGACGTCTACATTAGTATGATACACACCATGCGACCCTAAAAAGACAATCTGCTAAGCTGCTTTTGCACAGACGACGCTTTCGGTACCGCCCACCGCGCCCACAGCTCTATGGTCGGTGTAGATCTACCAGAAAAGGCCTCTGGCTTCCTCGTCAAGAAGGAGCTCGAGTACTTTGCCAAAGCTCTCGAAAATCCCGAACGCCCCTTCCTCGCCATCCTCGGTGGCGCCAAGGTTTCTGACAAGATCCAGCTCATCGACAACCTCATCCCCAAAGTCAACAAGCTCATAATCTGCGGTGGCATGGCCTTCACCTTCAAAAAGACCCTCTATGGTGTCAAGATTGGAAACTCGTTGTTCGATGAAGCCGGATCTGAAAAGGTTAAAGAGCTAGTCGAGAAGGCCGAGAAGCACAATGTTGAGGTTGTCCTACCTGTGGACTTTATCACAGCTGACAAGTTTGCCGCGGATGCGAAGACCGGAAGCGCTACTGACGAGGAAGGCATTCCAGACGACTGGATGGGTCTGGATTGCGGTCCGGAATCCGTAAAGCTCTTCAAGAAGGCCATTGACGAGTCAAAGACAATTCTATGGAACGGGTAAGTAACGATATTCGCACTCAGCTATGGATTCCGAGCTAACAGAGAGCATTGTAGCCCGGCCGGTGTCTTTGAGTTTGATGCTTTCGCATCAGGAACTAAAGCTATGTGAGTTATTGACCCGTTTCCTGGTCACCCGGTTGATAAAGACTGACATTTATGGTGTAGGTTGGATGCTGCCGTCGAGGGTGCGCAGAATGGCAAGATTGTGATCATTGGTGGTGGTGATACCGCTACAGTTGCCGCGAAATACAAGGTTGAAGACAAGATTAGCCATGTCTCGACTGGTGGTGGCGCGTAAGTACCACAATTATGGCCTGAAATTGAATATATGTAGGAATTACAGCTTGCTAACATATGCGTTTTGATAGTTCCTTGGAATTGCTTGAAGGAAAGGAGCTTCCTGGTGTCGTGGCCCTTTCGGTGAGCATCTAAACCCTGTTTAACATGTATTCTTCGTAGCTAATGCACTATTTCTGGGAACATAGGAGAAGGCGTAAGTTTTATCACTATCGTTTACTAGTTGGCTGAAAGATGGGAGGTTGTTCTCGAAAAAGAAATGCTTATTCGATGGTTTATAAATGGCCCTTTTTGGACCGTCTTCCCTCCCTTTTTGGGTTTTGTAGATACAAGAGAGCTCTCTAGCTGGCCTCTTCCCTTCTGGAATGACCTGGACTCGCTCGTTTGATTGGTAGTATTTCGAACGAGTAGGATGGTTAGTTTGGTCGGTTTTTATTAAGAAATGATAAAAGCGATAAACATGCAATCATCTGCGTTGGCGTCTTATTACGTATGTATGTGAATATTTGTGTCTTTCGCCTTTGAGACTAAAAGTAGGTGCCTTTATTGTTTCCATTTTCGAGCTTCGTAATATACATCTCTAAAACCCCACCGCAGCTAGTACCCCACGTGACAGCAGAGCTTGTGCTTAAACTCGTTTCTATAGCGATCGATCCGCAGGTTCAGATGAGTGTAAAGGGAAGCCGGTCGTCTACCGCTGCATCTCGCCGCTGGCTTTCTGTGCTTCGACCTTTTTCAGTTCTTCCCTGTGATGCGTGTCGCGACATGTTAGCGTTTGTATTCTTCGATGCAATGATGAAACTTGTGATAGTGGTTGTGGTACGAACTTTAGCTGCTTCGAAAAATCTTCGCTCAGATCGTCGTCGTCCCAGCTTTCTTCCCACAGATTCGGCTTGCCGCCACCGGGGACCTCGGTTTCGTCTTCTTCCCATTCTGTATGTAGGTACGTACGTCAGCAATCAAAGTTAGCCTTGCAAGGTCGTTTTTTTTATTTTTAAAATGATGCATGGAAATTAAATCTAAAGAAAGGAGAAGTGGGGAACGAGGGAAGGAAGGATGAAACCGACCTTCGGCGGGGAAGTCCTCAAACTCGTCGTCCTCCTCGAGCATCTTTTTGATGGCTTTCGGTTCCTTTGTTTCCTCCGGCTTTGCGGCAGCGGGTTTAGAGTCCTTTGACGACATGTTTGAAAGAAGGGGTGGGGTATGAATATGTGTGGCGGAGCGGTCTTGTTTGATGAGGATGTTGTGAGGAATGTGGATCTGGTAATCGATAGGGACGCGTGAGGTTTGATGGCGTAGCTCTCTCTCTCTCTCTCTCTCTCTCTCTCTTTCGTTCTGTGCTGCTGAGCTGAGCTGAGCTGTACTGTGTTTCGGGGCTGCTGGTTTCGCTAAGACGGAGAGAACTGTCGGGCAACTTTTTGGCCCGGCGTTAGCGGGCATTATGCAAACGGAGCAAGCACCACTACCACTACCACTACCACTACAACCACCACTACCGCCCCTCCAGAATGTTAAATTTAAACATGCTGGCTTGGTGCTATGGACGTGGAAATAACCTGCGAATTGCTGACTCCGCAGGTGGCCCAGTCACTCCAAACAAACTGGCCCGGAAACAGGTAATTAACGCCGGTGGGTGCACTGCCCGTCAGGGTTATGCAATAATTGATTCAATACGATGCGGAAGCTATACTTCACTTGGAAATCAATATTGGATCTTAGATTAGAGCCACCAGGCGGAAGGTTGGCCGGTCTCTGCTCGATCTAGAATACATCGGCTTGTACTTGTTCCCTATTAGCCAGCTAGCTACTTGTTCTGGACGCAATCGGGGGGCAACAGAAGTGATGACGGAGTCTTTTCTGTTAACCGATGCCCGTCCTGCAGTGGATGAACACCATCTGTGAAGGGCAACCTTAAGCTTAAATTCGGGCTTAAATACCGGCGGGTCATTCTTTTTTAAACTTTCAAATCCTTCGATCCTTCTGTTTCTTGTTTCAGTACCACTATTTATCATTGTTATTATCATAGTTCATCCAGAGCTAGACGAATACCAAATACACTTTATCAATTGTTCTCTTTTTTTTCCTTTTCTTCTTCCTCAGGTTTTATTTGGTAATCAACTGCAGCTGCTTGAAATTTTTCTCCCTTAGTCTCTATAATTTCTAATCGAATACGACCTAAGAGAAACACTTACCCACCGCGAATGTTTCTAATAGCGTAACAGCCCATCCGAAAAGAAAATCCAACACTCTGACTAAGAGAATCCCCGGAATTCGCGGACGACGAAACAATATATAAACCCACAGTAGTTCTAATCAGCAAGCACGCGACTCCTCACGGCTATTAGACATCACAGGTTTATTTAGTAAATTATATACCGACAGAAAATATGTTCAAGAGTTCATGGTTCGGTAGAGTGGCATCGCCGGCGCCAGGATCATCCAGCGCAACCTTGCCGGTTCATGAGACTGCATCGTCGGTATCATTGTCCGGGTTGGACGAGCAGGCTGAAAGTATGCATTCTTCCAATTTGCTAGTCTTACATTTTATATACACGTCCCGTTGAAAAGAAATATAACTAATACACGAATTTAGTTGTCATGGTTCTGAGGGGTAGGTACATTCCATATCATAAATCGTACGAGCGAGATTTTGATTGGACCGGATTAACGATTATACAACAACAGCAATGGATCATGTCATGGACGATAATCTCGAAGCTGCAGAAGCAGAATTGGAATCTGGAGCGTCGGTTTGGCATAAAGTTCGTTTTTTCTTCAGCCGAATACACTATACGAAATACTATATTTTTTTGAGACAGACGAGGGCTAACGAATTACGTCATGATGTATAGCTAGGAAACGGTGCCATAGGTTTCATCCGATCAGCAGCAGGATTCGAACAGGCAGTTATGAAAGAAGGTTAGAATAAATACCTTGATCAGTTTGTGATATCTAGAACACTATACTAACAGATCGGACTCTTGTAAAGCGGGTGAAACACTTGCTGCAGCCGAGGCAGCCGCCTACAATGCACAACGACACGCTATCCGCTCTACGCGCAGCACTTCGTCCTACCCGCCGGGTATCGAATTCGCCCTTGCAAATGCAGAGGCACAATTAATGTCCGCTGTCATCGGCGTTCTCTCCGAATCAATCGTTGAGGCGATGAAGTCGTTCTATAAGATGCGAACTGCGTTCAAAACGCTAGAAGGCGTGAGCAAAGCGATCGAGGAAGCGAAAGCGAAGAAACTGAAAAGCGGGTCTTCGACAACGTTGACTACAGCCGGACAGGAAGGTGGAAGCAGCAAGAATGCGCTGTTAGGTGTTCCGTCGGCTTCGTCACACGCACCAGTCGGCGGGCCGGAGTTTAAGAATTCTGTCGACGAGTATATTGAGAGCGGCGGGAACCTGTGCTACGGAACTTTACTACTGTTTATCGGGATGATTCCGCCAGCCATGTCAAGATTGTTGTCGGTTTTAGGGTTTCACGGAGGTATTATCAAAATCTCGCCCCTTTTCGAAGACAATAAGTCGTTATAGCTGGTTAAGTGGGCTTACTATCTTTGCAGACCGACAGAGGGGCGTCCATCATCTCTGGCAATCTGCCCGGATGATGAACTCGCACGGCGCGCTAGCGGCAACTATCCTAATGGTCTATTACAACCTGCTACTGTTCGCCGATATAGTGGAAACAGACGAGGCTAAAGGCGCAGTACCGCAACAAGAGTGTGAGAAGTTGCTCTTCGCCTATCGAAGCAAGTATCCAAACAGTCCAACATGGATATTAGAGGAGTCGAGGCTATACGCGCAGAAGAAGGATCTGGACGCGGCAGTCAAGCTACTTGAATTTGAGAGGAAACCACAGATGAAACAGATTGAGGCGATTTGTGTCTTTGAAAAGTCGCTGTAAGTTTTTTATTTTTATTCTTTCAAAGTTACAGTTCAGAAAAGATTTCTAACAAGTGGCGGTTTCAGAGATTATATGTGTCTGCATGAATACCAGAAAGCGGCGGATTTGTTCCTTCACGTATGTATTGGTTGATTGTGCCATAATGAAATCGACTAACAATGACAATAGCTTGTGGATCTGAATAGTTGGTCAGATTCTATGTACTACTAGTAAGTTATTGCCTGGCCCTATCTCATTGTTTACGTACTAACAACATATTCTCCAGCATTGCGGGAAGCTGTTATGTTGAGCTTTACAGAGAAGCAATTTTGACCGACAAGGAGAAAGCGGATGAGTATGCTAAAAAGGCTGAAGAATTATTCCTCAAAGTGCCAAATTTCCTCGGCAAGAAGAAGTTTATGGCGAGAGCGCTACCGCTTGAGGTTTTCTCGGACCGCAAAGTGAAGAAATGGCAGAAGCTTGCAAAGGAGAGGAAGTGTGCCCTTGTTGAGGCTGTTGGGGTTAGTCCACTTGAGGAGATGATTTACATGTGGAGTAAGTCTGGAAATTCTAACCACAGTAGAAAAACCGTATTGTAGATGATCATTTGGCTAACATGTGGTATCGTCGCATAGATGGATATTCACGTATGAATAAGGACTTGATCGGCATTTCTGAGAAGGTTCTTGCGTGGCAGCCACCTCTCGAAGATGGGGAGAAACCAAAGTCGTGCATTGGAGATCCTGACGAGAAGGTGCTGCTAGCATTTATGAAGGCTGTTATCGCAAGGCATCAGGGCGAACTTCCAAGAGCGAGAGAGATTTTTGAAAAGGAAGTCATTCCGGTTGAAAAGGCCGTGATGAAGGGAGAGAGCTGGGTCCGTAAGTAACAAATTCCTTCAAGCCAACGATATGAAAGAGAAAGGAAGCTGATCAAATATCGTTTGCAGCCCCTTCGGCACACTACGAAATGGCAGTCGTGATTTGGAAGGAATCCGGTATCAAAGAAGCCAAACTAATAATCGAACACTTGAATAAATGCGCACAGTGGGAAAGCTACGAGCTCGATAATCGGTAAGTGTTATACCCTAGCTAGCGGTACCGAATTCTTGGGTCGACAGTGTGGGGTGGCCCTGTACGATTTATACTGGTACATGATAGCTAACACGCGGGGAACAATTTAGTTTGGGTGTGCGAGCTACCACGGCGTTGGATGTGGTTAAGCGTGCGGAAGCAGCGGAGAAAACGGCCGTGCCAGCGTAGATTTCGTCATTTGTTACCTTTTTAATCTCGGGTTTCATAGATGACTATGCCGCGGGCCGGGAAAAACGACTGCCTACAGTGTTTGATGTTTGGGAATCCTTTTTCGTCTCAGGAACATGTTGGGTGTATAGGCTTCTTTCGTGTATAATATCTTGAACTATCGATTGTGTATTTTCTGGACAGGCTGTTAGATTTTGATACTGACAACTGCTGTTGTTCCCCAGCTGGACCAGGCGGCAGCTTTATAGACATGTTGGTATTGTTGGTTACATATTGATACAACTTCTTCGATGACAACGTTAATCATCTCCAAATTATCAACAGCCCCTGCATAGCTATCAAGCGTCTCTATATATTCAGCACATATCTTATTAATCTTGTTATCTCTGTAATCCAGAGATATCAAAATCTTGACGTTGCCAGTAAGTAGACTTCTTGTATGCATTATTGCTATTTTGTCTATTCCGTTGCAGCACGCATCGGTGTTGTTGCCTTTTCTGGGAAATGCCTCGGCTTAACCGGTCGGCAACAGCACGTCCTAGTAGTCCCCAGAAATCTGAATGGGAAAAAACAAAAGGCCCGAATTGACAGGAAGCATATCTTTCGCACTGGAAGAGATGGGCTTATCGGCACGGCGACTGAGCTTTTTCAACCTTCTCACTCCGCCGCAGACCTCAATAAGATCCAGGCACAGTCTTGGTACTCATTCCGGACCTTCACCCTCGCGTTTACTCGTTCCATCTCGACAACACCAGCAGAAGCGCTTTCTGACCATCCCAGGCTCTCCCCGGCTCTCGCATCTTCCAAAATCCAACATTGACCAACACCCCATATTGCGTTGTTCGGCTGGTGTTATCGGGCAGGGACTATATAGCATTCATCATAAATATATCGGTGGGTTAATTTCTTATTATTCAACAATGGCAGGAGCTATCGATATGTCGCCATATAAGACGTCCGGCGGGCTGTTCAACGTCAAGAAACATATTATTCCAGCGTTTCCTATAAGGGAGTATCCTAGAAGTACCTGGAATGAAGACGACAGACTCCAGCTTGTAGTCAATCAGTACACGCCTGTTAGCAATCCTGTCCCAAAGTCTGGAGATTTGACTTTGATCGTTGCACATGCGAATGGGTTCCACAAGGTTTGTTCACCTCGTATTATATTCTGATATTCGGGGGGGGGTTGTGCAGTTGACGGGGTTTGTTTCTAGGAACTCTATGAGCCTTTCCTGGAGTATCTGCTTGAAGGGTATGAGAAGAAAGGCGCGAATATCCGAAATGTCTGGCTGGCAGATATTTATTGCCAGGGCGAGTCTGGTATTCTCAATGAGAGGAAGTTGGGTGGAGATGGTACGTATTCAAGTCTAACAACTATCATGTTTTTCGTATTTCGCCCAGATATTGATAGGTAAAATGTATCAACAGTCGGCTGGTTCGATCACTCTCGCGACGTTCTCTCGTTGATCATGCAATTCCCTAATGACATTATTCGTCCCATTGCTGCAATCGGCCACTCGATGGGGGCAACCCAACTCTTTCGTCTCTCCGTCATGCACCCAACGTTGTTTACATGCGCCATCGGTATCGACCCTACAATTACCAACGTCCCAGCTTTCCCAGCCGATGCAAACCCAGCAGTTCTGTCCGCTAGACGCCGCGATATCTGGCCATCCCGGGAAGAAGCCGTCAAGTTCTTCAAGTCTCGTCCGTTCTATCAAGCATGGGACCCTAATGTCCTTGATCTCCACATGAAATATGGACTTCGCAAAGTCCCTACCGCAATCTACCCGGACGTCACGAAAGTCGAAGGCGGCGAGAATGCTGTTACCCTTAAGACGACAAAACATCAAGAAGTCTTTACCTTTTGGAGGACAATCACACAGGATCGACCTGATCCAGCAGATATGTATCGCCTACTGAAGGAGTTGAAGACCCCGATTTGCTACATCCAGGGCGGAACCAGCGTGATGAATTGGGGCAAGAATAATGAAAACAAGATGAAAAATACACCGCAGCCCTGTGAAATGCATATCATTCCGGAATGCGGGCATCTAGTCCCTCAAGAGAAGCCCAAAGAGGCTGGTGAGTAGACAAAATTCCTTCGACCAATTTGTATCTTGTATGATCTTTTTGGCTGATTAGCTTGTTTATAGCCGCCCATGCTGCCGACTATCTATACCGCCGTGTTAAGATCTGGGGGAAGCAGATTGAAGACCACAATAAGCTCTGGCCGGCAACAATGACGATTAGCCCACAGTACTTTGGACCCAACCCGAGACTATAGAACTATGGTATCATCACGATTTTTAGATTTTCCTGCTGGTTATAAATATTTCATTCTTTTCCTGGCTGCATTTTCTTCCTGGGTTGCTGTATTTGTTCGTTCGCTTTAAGGGGTTCTTTTATAGAATAGACGGAGCTAAGGAAATTATCGGGGCTGTGAGCCATCCCCGAGTGAACTTTTTTTATGATAAATACTACCTAGATTCTACATTCGAAGCAATAATAAGAATAAACAATACCGCTAATTTATAAATGGGGGCCCTTACATAAGATTACTTATAAATATAATGACTAGCCTTGATACGATTTTAATCCCAAACTGTCATTCCAGAAAAGGACCGTGGCTATTTGATCTTGAAATTGGAAAGAGGCACTGAGACTTCTTCCAAGATATTTGATGCGAATCAATGTAATTCAATGCAGCCTCTGCATTGGACAGCGGCTCGGAAGCTTCGAAGTTTTGGGGATGTGCGCATGTGGTAGTTCCAACAAAGATTGCGAGTCAACACACGGACATGTTCGGTTATAAGGTTGACTTGGAAGTGGCATAAACATTAAATGATTTTATTATATTTCTCGATATATCGATAAAGCACGATAATAAAAGATAATGTTCTATATACGTATGGCACCCGGATACGGTGGTAATAGCGCGAAGGTTCGTCTAGCCTCGATACCAGGCACTGGCTACTTAGGGGCCCGGGTTCGTCGAGATACGATGCAAAAGCTTCATGTGCATCGTTATTCACTAACCCTAAGACTGGTGACATATGCTGCATAGCACACCGATTCTCACTCCTACAAATTTGCAAATTATGCTAGTATTTAGATCTATAGTGCTGAGAGTGTATAGCCATGAAGCCATGTATTTATAAAATTGGTACCAGGTACTGATATGTGACTAAATAGATATACCGGTGATTGTACCTAGATATTTGATGCATCAAGGGATTTTTTTCAGTCCTTCATCATAACTCGGGGCCCGATCTGTACCATCTTTATTTCAATCCTAATAATTATATATATGGAGAGCGAGGCTAAATTGGTCGTTTCTTTGGTTCTAATAGATCTAGAGAGAGACAAGTAAAGAAACTCGGTTTACACGTATTAGGTTGTCTCTTGAACCTAGAAGCTTTGCTTTGAGGTTCTAAGCGTACATGGCACTGGAACTTACTTGTATAATATTGCTTAAGTATATTTATACTCAAACAGGTGCTTAAGTAGTCAAATTCAAGGCCTCTCTCCGAAGCGGATTTGCTAAAGATCTGGGCGATCTAGACGGATTTTCGCTCCGTTCACACAAAACATATTAAACTAATCCAAAACTCAGATACACACCTCTATAAATGCCCCTAGCTCAAGAGGAATCTTTCGAAGAATTCTTGTTCCCTGCTGTCGCCAGTCTGCCACAAATCATATGCGAAAGATAAGTGCCCCCTCCCTTACTGTAGAGTCTCTACCACCTGGTTCGAATAAATTATTCTTTTGAGATCTAGATAATAATAATCTCTTTTCTCTTATATCTTCAGGATTCAGAATGCCGGACAAAAGAAGAAGATCCTCCTCTCCTTCTGGGAGCTCAGAGGGAGAAACGTCAAAACGTCGAAGGGTCAGTACTCCTCCCCAAGAATGCCAACCTTCCTCTTCACGCCAATGCGTGATCTGTTTAGATACTGATACGTAATATGGTCCCCTTGAGTCCCTTTCATGTGGACATGAGTTTCATAGGTTCTGCCTCTGGGAATGGCTCCCCGGCCATAATAATTGTCCACTATGCCGTCGATCGGTGAGCGGGACCCCGGAAGAAGAAGAAGAAGAAGAATATATATATTCTTGACGAGTATCAGATTGCACCCTTTTTCCCCTTTCACTTCTTGTTATTTTTCATGTGCTAGTGTTTCCTTTATTTCCTTTCCCTTTGATTCCTTTCACTTTTTCTTTCTATCATGATCAATCAGGCTCAGGTGGCTCTTGGGCTTTATAGCTAGTCCTGTTTATTAATATTCCTTATATACACAGCAATGCATTCATTATTCACCCCCATCTAGTATCGCTCCCGCCTCTATCTTAGGGTCTGTTCTCTGGTTTGCCTCCACGGAAGTTCATGATGTCAAGTCCAACGGCCAGTTATATATATTATCCTATGCCTGGTTTGTAGCTGGGGGATCAGGATAAAGTTCAGCCCAGACAGTTCGATCCCAGTCCCCCTCGCAGCAGCTACAATCCCCTGGCTCTCCATGATTTGGGAAACTTCTGAAGCGTCGACAAGCTTTCAACAGACGTAGCGCCTCCCGTCTCTCAATATTTAAGTATTTTTTTCTCAATTTTATCCGCTTATCAAGCTTCTCCAGTTGGTCTTCTATTCTACAAATATGTTTAACATAATCCGCATGAGCGCTGGCGGAAAGTATTCTACCTACTCCTCTGACCCTCAAAAATGAATTCCCAATCTCAAAATTATTCGTCCTTTCCTTGGCATTGGTTAATATTTTAGAGAATGCTCTGTACGACTTCCGCAACTCCACAGTACGTCTTGCGTCTGATCCTATCCGAACATGAGAATTGAAGAACTGGAGCAAGTTAATCGCCTCTCGAATGTTATCGCAGCAGGTAAGGCGGTTATTTTTTCCGTTATCTTCAAGGCATTCACTGCACCCATCCAGCAAGCGAGCGAGAATTCTCATTCGGCGCACCGATTGTGGACGTGAGGGATTCTCAGGGTCGCCCGTCGGAGTTATCAAGGCATTCTGATTGCTTGCGTCAACTAGACCCTCTAGATGATCGAGATCGGGGATTGTTGTTATACGGAGGGTTTTTCTCGGAGGTGGGTGGGCAATTGGTGGAGATGGTACTCTGAAATCGACCATCGCGGCACTGCTACTATATTTGAATTCCCAACTATGGCGGTAGTTCCGTTGTGCGCCTCCTGGCGTTGAAATCGAAAAAAGATGTGGTGTTGATAGGTCTGTGATCCTGAGGTCCTTTTCCTAGTTTGGAAACTTGGAAGCGGCGGGACTAGCTGAGCTACTGTCGACAGCTGTCTTTTGAACAAATTATTTAAAGTTTTGATTATTGGTCATCGGCGCACCCGCACGTGCAACCAGTCCGCATTTGAGCATATTAATTTGTATTCGAGTTTTTGACTTCAGATCTGTCTGATAACACTCATATATACTGTAAAGATTGGCCTAGCATTGGTGCATTGGTATGAAAACTGCTAGGTGTTCTTAATTTAGTTATGATAATAGACGGGGGCCAACAAGAAATTCCACTTGAATAGGGTATGACTTAATTTAGGCCCCCACTTTTTTTTGTTTTTGAAGTCAGAAAATAAGCTATCTTAACTATAGGCTACTTCATAGCTAGTATTTAAACCTGATTGAAACCATACGTTATATTGAAGATCAGACGAAGTAAAAAATGGCTTTTGATCGAACTTTGAAGCTAAGGATGGCATAAATGTAGAAGAAATGACCTGTAGTTGAGATGATTAGCCAACTTATAAAATATCTACAACGATTCCTAGGAAAGAGACAGTATATATTTAAATCATGTAGTTGGTGAGCTTGCGAGTATAAGTCTGTAAGTGCGGGCTTGTGAGCATGGGTGTTCTGCTAACAGACTTTCAGAGGCCTTTTTAAATTCTAACCTATATAAGGCTCTGAGCCTAAAAAAGACACTCTTCCTCTTTATCAATTATTCTGGTTATAATCACTTTGTTACCGATACTGTAATTAATAAAACAATTTAATTGTGTTGTCAGCTGGCTCGGATCCAGGGCATGGCTCGCAGCCCCGGTCATTTACTTGGAGGAGGTGTTTTTCCTACCGCCGCTAGAATTCATAACATGCTCTCTTTTCGCCCTTCATATATTCAAAGCGTGTATATTACTATGAGACTATACTAGAATCGAAACCGAAAACAATGGCTCCAAAACAGAGCCCCTTGAGATCATATAACATATAACTCACAGCCGAGACTATAGCATATCACGAGACAGGGCGTAGCGTCGTCAACTATGCAAACCATTTTCTCAAGATGACAGAAACACCAAGCCCGGCTCAAGCACTGCCTGCGGTTAGACAAAAATTATATCTCACCATTCAATACTCCACAGTCTCGTGTGGCGTGCTTTGTCGATCCGTATATATCCACGGCAGAAAATTCAGGGTATCCTACATAGATATTTGGCCATGAAACCGTGAGAGGAACAATAGCAAGTGGATCGAACGGATAAGGGTCCACTGACACCGAAAGGGTCCTTGTCAGGGGGACTTGAAGTGCGCAAAATCACACGCAAAACTAGTTAACACCAGCCTCCGCGAAACTCTTTAAAGAAAAGAAAAAAAAAAAAAAACGCTTTGACATTATCTTTTCTTTGTTATTCGTCTTGTTTCCAAAACTTCCTTCGGTTCGTCCCCAAAGAGGGATTGAGGTGCAGAGAAATTAACGAAGCAGCCGGATTACTCGCGATCCGAAACGACCTTTCAGGACCTTTCAGGGGGGGAACGAGCGAGGACGGGGTGGTTGGAGATGGATGACAAGATAATGCGGGGGAAATACATCGGCACACAAAGTTTGGATGGGAAAAAGCACATCCTCCCTTTTGTGCTCGCCTCGCGCGTTCGATATCCGTGTAGCCCACGGCACAGCCATCTCATCGCATCAGCATCCCAACCCCCCCGGACAGGCGAACTCGACTATCAAATTTCGCTGATAATGCACACTGCACGGAGCATGCGCACACTGCCAGGAAAAAACCCCCCACCCCACTCCGTGTTTCCGCATTCGTGCATCCCCCCGTTCGGATTGACATTTTGGGTTTCTCGGTTGTGTGCGATCTTATCAATCCTGCAGGTGTGCTCCTGACACACTAGTCCCTGCTGTTGCCCATACACCCCCCAAAAATCGAGCAGGGAATCAGATCATCGCTTCCTTCGTAAAGGTATTAATTTGAGGAAATTAAGAAAGCAAAATAAAAAAACTCTAAAAAAACCCCATAAATTGCGTCGTCGGTCAATCGATCGAAGCCTAGATATTTATCCACAGAGAATAATGCCATGGATGCATCAGCCGATTGCGCAAGTATTTGTCTGAACAAGGTCCCTCTTGTTTTCATCGTATTTGTTAGAAAGTGGAAAAAATAATAATAAAAGATCTCATGTATAGTATTGTAATTTTGTTTCTTAGTTAATCGATCGACCTCCTGCATATCGAACGTTCGATACGCATTAAGCGGAGTACATTTCGATGATGATTGATGGTTAAAGCATTCCCAACCCCTTCTCTCCTGGGATGGGAAATTTTCCACCAACATTTGTAGGCTATCTACAATAAGAAGTTTGAAAAACGAGAGCATCTAATATTACAGTTTGAGAGAAGGAGAGGAAACAAAGGGGGAGCGGTTTGTCAAATGGGGCAAAATCAAGTACACTATAGCACCTTGACGGAATTAGTAAAATGCATCCTCATGCATCAAAAACCAAAAAGAGCAACAGGACCCCATATCGTACACAGTCTGAAAATTGAAAGCATAAAAAAGTAAAAAAACTACAAGCAGTGAAAATGAAGCCACCAGAGAAGCGAAAACAAAAAACAATTCACCAAGCCGGATTCGATAAGAGAAAAAGTGTTCTATCAGGTATCCAAATAAGAGGGGTACGAAAAGTAAAGGAAGATAGAAAGAGAACAATAAAGTGGGAACCCCCGGAATGCAAATGCTAAAAGATAAACAGAGAATTAAAATGTTTTAAAAATGTAAAGATCTTGATCTTTGGATATTAAAATGTGGATGTTGAGGGAATGTGGAGAAGCGGAAGCAGCTGTCGAAGTGCGAGTAGGCAATCGGGAGTAACCATGGTAGAGTTGCCAGAAGTCCGCCATTCGAAGGGTTTATATAAGTGTGTACCACGGTAGAAGTAAAAATTTGTTGCGATGGCGACAGTGGAGTGCCCCATAGGAAAGGAAAAGCATGCGATTGAATCAAAGAAGATTCGTAAGTCTCGTGGGCTCAGAACGCTGCAGAAATAAAACCGACAGAAGTAAAAAGAAAACTCGCTAACGGGACGAACGATGAAGCGACAATAAGTTTATCGGGTTTGAAGAGAAGTGAGTTTGGATCGTAGGCTGTCAATGTGCTCTGAAGACTGCTCCGTCTCGGATCGAAGCTCTGAAGCTTCAAGCAACGTCATATTAAGACGAGCCTCGAGATCTTCCATTTCGACGTCGGTATTGGTGATCGTCTTCTCGAGCTGTTCGATACGATGTTGGAGGACATATAACCGCATATCCTTGCCTTTACCATCCCGCGTGATTCTTGGTTGCTTGGAAGCGACAACGGCAGAATTTGGCTGGGTGTTAATGCTAGCGTTTTCGTCAATGCGGCGGAGATGGCTGGCTCGACCATCCCTGAGGTCCTTGGTCTCCTGCTCACGGTCGTGCGCAGCTTCTTCCAGGTCGTTCTGGGCGTCTCCGATCTTCTCTTCCATGGACTTGAGCATCTCGCAGAAGGCATTGATCTTAGTGTTTGCCATCAATCGGTCTTGCTCGCCCTTCTCAATAGCATCAATCAATCGTTTTCGGAGCATGGAGTTCGTAACGGATCGTGATCTTAGCTCAGAGGCAAACTGCTCGATTTCAGTATCCCCCTCACATTGAGCGAGCAGGTCTTTGCAGGCCTCTTGCAACTGTTCGATATCACCGGCCAATTGATCCTGGTCTTGGAGAAGATTCCTAAGCTCTTCGAGTTCCTGTTCCGAGCGGTCCAAGTCCAATTTTAGGGAAGCTAAATTTCGTTCGCAAACATATTTAGAGTCAATTGCATTTTCGGCTCGGTGTCGCAATCGGTCCACCTGGTTTTTGAAACTTGCTGCCTCCTTGTTCTTGCGCATTCTACGGTAACTCGGTCGGAGAGCTCGATCTCTTTCCCATTCCAGTGTGCGGATACGATGCAGTGCTTTTTTGCTATCCAAATCGTTTCTCATCCTGAGATTACGGAGACCCATTTGTAGGGCATCTCGTTGAACTTCGATTTCTCTGATCCTTTCCATAAGCGAATCCTTGTCCTTGGGAGTTGGAGAAAGGGGAGTATTGGGTTGAGATATCGGTTGAACTGTAAGCTTCTGTTCAGACTGCTTGCTTTCTAGCATTTGTCGGTTTGACTCTGCCAGAGATGCGTATTTATCTCGCAAGTCGTCGATTTCTTGCTGCATCTTAGTAGCCTCGTAAGGATTCTTATTAGACTCCGCAAGCTCAGCCTCCAATCCCTCCACGCGAGCCCTGAGTTGTGGCACAATTTCGTCGCGGAGATTGTCTCGCTCGTTTCTGTAGCCCTGCAGCTCATCTCTGATCGCCTTCACGAGATCTTCAAAGTTGGCTTTCAAATTTCGCTCTTCTGACAGTTTTCGTCGCGCATCATCAAGAGCGATTTCCAGATCACGGACTCTGCCTGGCGCCGGTGATCGAAGAGAGTTGATATCGACGTGCGATACTCTCTCCTCGAGTTCTCGCACTTGCAGTTCCACTCCCTTTCGTCGCTGACGCTCATCCTGGATTTTCTGTGTTAGATCCAGGCGAATCTGTGCTTGGACTTGTTGGCTTTTTCGAATGACACGGTCATAATCGAGTTGATCTTTAGAGGGGATGTCCGAATCATAGCCCGAGCCAGCGCCAGAGTCCGAAAAGTAGTCGCTGGTTCGCTTGCCTGTAGACGGGCTCAATTTCCCTTGCGACTCGGCAGTAGACTGTAAGGTCTCTACTAGATCTTCTAGTTCTAATTCTCGTCTTATTGAAGCAGCAAGGTCCGCCGAGATGATTCGTAACTCCTCCTCCAGAGTTTCTTCCATCGTCATTGGAGTCCTTGGCGGTAATGAGATACCAGAGTCTGTCCTCTTAGGATGCGACAATTGGGAATTCGCCAGCGAGACATCTATGTTGCTAGGTATCTTTGACATTCGTTGTTCCGCCAGTGAGGCTAACTTCTCTTCTGTTGGCGACACATCTTGCGGGGTGGATGAGCCCCATGTGAAAAAACTCCCAAAGCCCGTCTTTGTCCTTGCAGGTGTTCGCGGTATAAACGATGATTCTGAGGTTGTCGAGTTGCTCCTGTTTAGTGAGCTTGTGTTCAATGTTGGCGGCTGTTGTGCTATCACGGCCGGCATGGTGAAGGTTCTTGACAATCGATCGAAGAAAGGAGTCTGGTCGATAATGCGACTGGATATTGAAGGATAAGCCCTGGTATGCTTGGGTTGGACAGGGTGTGTATTTATTGCATGAAGTGTTGGAACCGAAGCCGTTCGCGTTTCAGAATTATTCGGAGTGGTGTCAACGTCGAGAATGTCGGAGCTCGACTGGTTCTGTTGCAGCGGGTGGCGACGGGGGGAAGAGGGCCCGGAGACATTCACTGGTGTGCTGAATAGATCGATGCTCCAGCGCGGATTGGATGTTCTGCAAGAATGATAAAAATACGTTGGATCAGTTGGATGCTACCGAAGAGAAACGTCACTTTAACAAAATTGAATGGTGAGATAATGTTTGACTGCCATGCAACCAGCGTCGCACTGGAAACGCGGGATGTCTTGCTATACATGCACACACACACATACACCGCCGCATGCATATATGGCAGTGGTAAAATGTAGGGTGTGATGACGG
The DNA here is from genome assembly GCA_036971435.1 of Dactylellina sp. 'tibetensis'. Lineage (NCBI taxonomy): Eukaryota > Fungi > Ascomycota > Orbiliomycetes > Orbiliales > Orbiliaceae > Dactylellina > Dactylellina sp. 'tibetensis'. Next base: position 337,818 of record JAKDFA010000017.1, on the reverse strand, counting down.
CAGACAGGCAGGTAGATAATAAGCCGGCAAGCTTTCATTTTTGTAAGCAATCACATTATTTGGCTTTTCGCACTGACATATCCGTGCGACTGGCAGATCACCATTCAAAGCGAGAACGAGACATATAAATTATTGTAAGAGAAAAATTGAAACCGTCGCAAAGTAACTCACCTTTCACCTAGTTGGCTGCGGAATAGCTCAAGAACAGGAGACTTTGGCGGTGCCGAATGATGCTGGTGATTTTTAAAAGAAGTTTCGGTTGGACTTTCTACAACGTTCGTATAACTCGTAGCGGTCAGAGGCGATTTGATCTTTGAGTCGGCAGAATCAATGTCGTCGTTATCTTCAGAATAAACGGATGAACGAGAGGAAAGAGACGTCAAATGTGAACGAGAGTCTGACGAAAAAGTCTTGGAGTGTCCTGCGGTCGAAGAAAACGAACGCTCTTTGGAATGACGGGGTGGACTGTATGGTGCGGAGGAAGAGGTGGAGGAGGTAGATTGACGAAAGAAAGATGGAGTCGGTGTGCGATACCCAGAGGTACTTTCAACGGCAACAGCACCCGTAACAGCAGAGGCGGAATTGGAGGTGGAGGAGGCGGGAGAGGCAATCGCCGGGCGATTCCTGGTTGGGGGTAGGGGGAAGAGAGAGGTATCAATAATGGATCTTCGCAAAGAGGTTTCCATGATTGGCGAGATGGAATATCTTTGATATTGATAGCTTGTAGGGGACGAAGGTGAACCTGCTCCTGAACCTGCTGCTGAAATTGGGAGACTCAATCGATTTGCCCTCTTCCTCGAAATGACCGAAAGGGCGCAAAGCGCTAGAGGCTGCAATTCGAATGATGTTTAGGCGCCCACCACGCCTCTACAGCAATACGGGCATTGAAAAGAAAGAAAAAAAGAACCGTGTGGGACGACTGGAGAAAGAGCGACGAGAATGTGCTAAAGCAAAGCAAGCAAGCAAATGTGAGCTGGAGAGGCGGCGACTGGTTCGGATTGGGTTCGAAAAGGAGTCCTCTCAATTTGCTGGATCGTACTCGGCCTCTCTCTCTCTCTCTCTCTCAATCCTCTGGGAAATTAGACACACAGCAGACCCTCGTCAAAAACAAAAATAGTGATGATGTTGAAAATGGGATGGTGGACCCAAAAGAGTCTCAAATGTGACAGCGGCGCGAGCGTGATCAGGGGTGTCCAAGCCGGCCAATAATTGATAAGGGCCCAATATCAAAAGAAGAAACAGAACTCAAAACGACTCGGAGGAGGATATGATGGGGTCCTTAGATAGGGACAAGACCTCGAAAGTCCAAAGGCAGGAAGAGGGTTCGTTCATTCGGTTGAGATGTAGCCCTTGTTTGGAAGTCCGGATATTGCTAATTGGCGTGGATGCCTGTCACCCAATCACATACGAACAGGCAGTAAAAGAGCCTAAAAGAAACTAACAGCGAGCAAGCAATGTAATAATAGTGCTTTCGAGCTTGTTCACCTGCTCTGTTTAGCTGAAGGAGAGTAGTAGATACGTAGATTACAAATGAAGAAATATTCCCATTAAAGCCAAGAGAGAGAGAGAAGATGAGCAGCGAACCGGATATTCCGAGTTTATTGCATTTGCAAAGGATAGAAGAAATACGGAAATATGTTGTTTAATGGGAATGAAGACATTTTAGGTGAGTTTTGGTCGGAAAACAAAATAGGAAAAAAAACACAACTGGACAGCGGAATGGGACAGCGACAAGCTGCTTGCTGGTCCTATCCATCTGGCCAAACTTGCTCAATCCATCCATCTAGCTGTACAGGGAATGTCGAGCAGATGTGAAATGAGAGAGAGCAAAAGGTCTGTCCCCAAAGCTGGCTAGCGCTGGTGGACCCCATGAATTCTGTGGGGAATGTCAAGGCATACCCAAGAAAAGGGGGATTATTTGATTGGCGGTTGGCAACAGTGGCTAGGAAGCACTAAAGATTGGCAGGGTGCAATGTCCTGGGCTCGCACGTCTTACCTCAATCTGACGAATCAGCAAGCATCGTAGACCAGCATCGTCGGCCAGCTCGAGCGACTTTCTCAGCGAAACATGGAGAACTACCTATTTGGAGGTGATTTTCGATGGCAAATCTCGTCCACAAGATCTCGACTTTTGCGTTTGCAAAGTTGACTTTTGACGCATGACAGTTGTAAAATGACAGCTGACGGCTTTTAGAAGTCCCGAAAGGCCAATTCATTTAAAATTCGCTGGCGCTCTAAGCTAGCAACCGAAATGCATGCACTATGCGAGCGATGGTGGCCGACAGGTACTGGGACAGCGCTGTTCCGTGGGAAACCACAATAATCAATTATCTGTCTCTCCGGGCGCATACGCCTTCTGTAGCAGCTAGCTGTGAAGGCTAAGGGGGAGAACATCAACCTTTTTTGTTCGTATTCCTCTGCATGCGCTGAGCTTGAGCTATCACAATGTTCAAGGCTCTGAAACTCTATTGTGGTGAGTGTTCCTTGGGAGTTTAACAAGGGCTTTTCAGGGGAGCCGAAAACCCCGTCTTTCGCGAATCCCAATTTGCAGCTGGGCTGTGCAATGACCAGGTGGAAATTGATCGGGAAGCGAACATTTGCCGTCGGTACGCCGCTGAAGGTTGCGACATAGAAACATAGGTTTCCATGGAATGCGAATCTATCCGACATCTTCCCCGCGGCAAAGCGGTGAGTATGTCGAATATCATGAGATATCTGTGATTGCTCAGCTCAGCTAGCTGAGCTCTGCTTCGCAAAATTGAGGTAATGTGTTGTTGATACTGTTTGCTTGCGTTGACTTGCTATTTTGGGACGAGCCTTTCATCTGATTTCCCGAATGGGATGGTCTTCGCTTAGGTCTGCAGGACGCGTTGTGTTGTGTCACAAAACGGTGACTACGCGTTGTTGTGTCCCCCTCTATACTTGGCACTGCTGAGCATCAACCGTCAACTGTCAACGTCGACATTGACATCGACATCGACATCAACATTGACCGGCATCAACACAACCATCGCCTCGAGACCTCACACTCGACCGCACACGAAATCGGCCAACGACTAATCTTATTCTCCATTCTCACTACTCCAAAGGTGGAAATCTGCTGGCAATTTCCTCCTGTGACTGCCCGCCATGCCTGCTGCCCTTGTCGACACAAACCGGCTCACAATAGCGCAAAAACGGCTTCGAGGAGATATTTATGCTGGATCTCAATTGAAATCCAAAAGCCAATTGTCGAGACCGTTCGACCTTGTGGTATAAACCGGCTCCATCAGATCAGACCCCATAACACAGAAGACTAATGCATCTCTCCAGCGAAACTCCGAATTCGAGGAAGTAGTTACTATCACACCGGAATGTGTTCTACCTCGTAGATGTATTGATATCAAATGGGTCGATGCTACATACCTCCCCGAGTTATTCGATGCACCTGCCGATTGCCTTGCTGGAGTTGACTTGGAATCGATCGCTATCGCAAGCTGCACCAACAACACCCAATTGTCAGTCATACAACTTGCATCCTGTCAGTCAGAGAATAACGTATACTCCCTAACGAGATTGTCCCCGAAAATCAAATTAAAGGATATAACCGAAATAATTGATAAAGAAACCGCGGGCTACAATGAATGGAGCAAGCCTCTTGAGCTGGTGGAAGCCGGATTGGAGCCAGACGTAGAGGAATGGTGGGGTGGAGTGGATCTAGGTCAAGATGTTCTCGTCAAGGCTTTGACCAATGCGCACGTCACGCCTTCACCAATCCAACTGCAATTAACAAACGTCCTCAAGGCTACCAAATCATTAGCGTATGATCTACCTTGCCCAGGATCTACAAATTTTTACACATATACTAATACGAATATCTAGTATTGGCAATGCCAAATCAACTTCGAAGGCAAAAAATGCCAGTGGTAACCCCGCTTCTGCTACTCCAGGCGACTTGGAACTATCTCCAGAATTTTCCCTATCACAGCTAAAGCAGCAATATTACACACTGCTGTACACCTCAAAGGTATGCCTCTCCGTTGTAAATGGTGGCTCGGACTAATGCTAATCCCGGCTTAGAGTTCTTTACAATACTTCCCTAAAACATCTTTATCTCGTGCCCGTGTAAATTTCCCGTTAAACAAGGAGTCGCCTTCATCTCGCCTTGACCTCCTTCTCTGCCTAGAAAACATGGTAGTCTTGATTGAAGATTGTGATGAAAAATACAGAACCGGAATCAGAGATGTTGCTAAGGCAAAACGTGGCCAAATTGGAATCACTGATGAGATGTCTAATGAACAAATCGAGGCTGCAATCATCCCACCAGCATGCCTTAGAGAAAACGAAGTCAAGTATGTGCTCAAATGGCTGAAATCTCTATCAGAAGATGAAGGTCCTGTTCGGTCACTTGAACAAGAAGATTTGCATTTGCAAAAATGTGTCGCAGAGCTGAGATCCCGAGAGTGAGTCTCCTCCCTTCAGCAACGTGGCTTATTCATGACCTCCCGCTCATCAAGATTTAACTAGAACCGAATTACAAATTATCTTGTTGCTAGAAATCCTCTCTATCAAGGATAAGCTATCCGAGGAAAAGAAGCTACAGTATGAGAAAATGAAGAAAGCTGCGGATCGGAAAAAGAAACGCCAAGAGAAAGCTACCGCCGTAGGAGGCAACACTAAAAATAAGAAACGAAAGAAGAAGATGGACCATATGGTTCTTTTGGACCTTCTAGTGGACCGCCTTTGTATCTGGCATTCGATCGGAACAAGCGATGAGCATAAGTCTGCTCAACAGCAGAATCCAAAAGATGCGAAAGATAGACTGAGACACTTTTGTATTGAAATTGTGCTTGCCTAGTGAGTAACCCCTTGTCACGCAGACCGAAGACTCCTCGCTGATGTTGAGCCTATAGCTATTCCTCACGTCTACCTACAATTTCTGAAGACATCAGATGCAAATGTACTGGGAAGATTAAACAGATGAAGAAACAAGATCGAATCTTGAACCAACCAGAGAAGGAGCAAACGGTGGGCAGCCAGAAGGAAACGCAAGAAGCAATGCCGGACACCACCGAGGACACGTCGATATTCTCTAAATCTGTCCTAGGAAGACTGTCTACCCTCTCACGATCTGTGACCGCACCCGTTGGAAGACCCCATTTTGAAAGATCTGAATCTTCATTCTCGTTCTCTTTCAACGGCGATGGTCAGGGTATGAGTCTCGACCTTGCTGCTCAAGTCTCACAAGAAAAGGAGACCATGAAGATTTCGTTTAGAGGCGGGATTACCAATACGAAGAAAACAGCAGACAGAAGAGTTGTAGAAGTCGCTCATCCTCGTGCAAAGAAACGAAAGGTCGATGCAGATGATGAATCACTAAAGGACGCCATCAAGAAAATTGCAAAACCAAGCAGATTGGCTGTTGCTGAAGAAATGGTGTCTGCGAGCGCCCAAAGAATGAAGATTACTGGGCGAAAGCCGAAGAAAACGATTCGTAATCCACTTGCAACGACCGTTCAAGTAACCGCAACCCCAAGGAAGAATGCAAGGACAGCTAAGCTTTTAGAGAGAAAGCCGGAAATTCCAGGTCCTATCGTCGAAGAAGACGATATCCCATCATCTAGCCAGGTTGTTCCACAGTCAACTATCAAGCAAGGCATCAAGCGAAGAAGCCCTGAACAGGATGAGATTGAAGCAACCCCATCAAAGGCTCCGCGAGTCAATAGAAGTGACCGTGCTCGCATGGGTCTTCAGCAAGACCAAAAACTTCTCAACTTTCTTCCATCCTCGCCTTCTTGTGTTTCTGCAACTCCTCTACGACCCAAGAGGTCTTTCACGGAAGCCTTCAATTCCCAGATGTCCACTAGCAAACCGAACATCTTCATGGCAAACACACCCTCGAACCCTTTTAAATCTTCTGCAGACAACCGCCTAGCTAGGGGCTTCATGAACTCCATCTCGGAAACCCCTACGAAACCTAATACCTCTAGCAGACTCCGCTCGCTTATCCCAGCCGACGAGGACGAAGCTATAACTTCTTCCCCACTATCAAGGCCAAAACCGGGAACACCAGTGAATAGACGACTGATTGCCCGCAACATTCAGGAGGACATGGATGAAGCCGAGCCATCCATTTATCAGGCTCTTGGATGGGACAATTACTGATAACTGCATTTATTCCTCCTCTTTGCATTAATTGCTTCATTGTTTTATTTCCTCCTTCTCTTTCTTTCCCTTTTTTATTGATGCGTACCGAAACTACCACTGCATAGCACTCTGGAGTCGAATGATTTTTTTTCTCTTTGTCATATTTATGTGTGCAAGAAACAACGCTCACTGCTCTTCCTTTCCACAGCATAACAAACGAGTATTCTGAGCGAAGAAGCAGATATGTGGATGTTTATGATGTCATGATGATACCCGGTTCTAGACGAATGTTTCTGTATTCACCGTACTCTGTACTCTATCATAGCCCTTTAAGAAAAGGAAGCAAATAATGCTTAATTAATATAATTAGAATCATATATCTTGACTACGAGAAGACATTTTCTTAGCATGTTGGAATTATACAAAAGATTATGCAGGTGTACAAGGCATTCGTTCACAAATGATCACGGTATTAAAAACATATATATTATTTTCTCCTTTCAACTAAAGTATTTCCCGTCCAGACGCCAGTGTATGAGTCAGCTCCCAATTCAAATACGAGCAACAAACAATACGGTGCAAAGTAAGAAACTATAAAACAACATTCACAATCAAGACCCGCATTTGAGACAAGCAAATAGCAAAAACCAAAAGAGGCAAAGCAACTACCAATGTCAAAAAAAAACTGCTATAGATGGCCAAGGGAGAAAAAAAGACAGCTGTGCACCCAATCCTACCTTTCTGCTTTATGAGCCTTGTAAACTTTTTTCTTCACACCCACACGCCCCCATATATACGCCAGATTCACTTCTTCCGTTTATCGGATCCAAAGCAGCATTAGGAAGCAAAACGAAATCAAGCAAGCAATGATAACACTATCTCTCTTTTTCCGCGTATTTATTTTCCCAATGAGAGTATTGATCCCTGGTATCTGCATCGCTGCGCCCTTGATTCTGCGATTGATGCTCGCTAGCTGTAGATGCTGTTGCCCAAACTCCTGGTTGACTGCGTACGCGGTGGCAAGGACAGTATCCGCCATGCCATGTGACCGATCAATCGCATCGCGCTCTTCAATTCGGTATTCGGCTTCTCTATTTGGGTCGATGTTTGTGGACGTGCGGTACTGGTTGATGTCGTCGCGGACAGAACTGAGGAGGTTGGTGTGGTTGCGTGCCTGGGTGATTGCAGACTTTAGACGTAAGTATTCTTTACGGTGGTCTGAGAGTATTTCTTTGTGTCGGAGGACGTTTTGCAGTTTTGTCGCGGAGGAGGACGCGGAGGAGTCTGAGTCAAGTGTTCGGGAGAGTGATGCAACGACAGAGTCACGCTGATGGTTGGGCGGTACTTGTTAGCTTTGGGGAGTTCCAATTGTCGGAGGTGGGGTATAGGAGGGTTACCTTTGTAAGAAGGTCTTGTAGCTGGGATTCTATCCGTATCTCGTCCTCTGACGGTTTCTTGGACGGGTTTGAAGTGAATGATGAGTATGTTTGGAAGAGGTTGTCGGTCTAGCAATCTTGCGAGTTAGCATGAGATCTCTTACGAATGAGCGGGGTTGCTGGATCGGGAGTGTACCTGAGTCTCTAGAGACCTAGCCTGCTGCCGTAGCTGTGCCCATCCAGTGGTAGTAGCCATGTTTGAAGATAGTGAAGAGATGCGTTTGATGTGATGTCTGGAGAGCGAAAGGGTATTTGGATCTTTCTACACCGGGTGAAGATCCAGCACTCGGGTCGATTCGCAAAGGGAGTCGTAAGCCTGGACAGGCGACAAGGGCGGAGGCAAGTAAATCCGGGGCCGCAAGGGGGTGCGGAGTGCGTATACAGTATGTTTGGCCACGTGCATAGACGAGAGGCAAAGATGATGATGGGTCTCAGGCGTTATCCCTGACGCCTGAAACAGGTGAGAGATTCTGCGTTGTTGTGTTGCTGCGTTGAGTCGACGTTCTACAGCCACGTGATTACTCAGATGTTTGCTCTATTAGGGCTTGACCTAATAGTTGCTTCCGAAAGAGGCAATTTCACCACGACAAACCTCGCCTCCATCGAAAAAGTTCGCAGAATCTGGAAAATCAAATCTCAAATTCCCACTTTTTGCTTCGATAATCGAATTCGTCGACGACACACGACCACCCGCAATCCGACCTCTTACTCGACATCTCCACCCCCACTCCCATTTCTCAACATCTTCATAATCCGACACAATGGTACGGTGCCTTCATCAACAATATTATCGAGCTCGTTGGGATAAGAGTACAAACGACTGACGGATATGTTTTTGATGATATATAGCCTGGTGTCAAGACCGCTACCCTTTGGAGCAAGTCCAAGGCCGACTTGGCCAAGCAGCTCGACGAGTTGAAGTCCGAGCTTGCTGCCCTACGAGTTCAGAAGATCTCCGGTGGTGCCAGCTCGAAACTCACCAAGATGTAAGCGTCACATATCCGCACTTTGTTTCATGGATTTCGGGAGGAATTGTGGATGGTATTCAAAGGAATCGATTGGGAAACTTGGTACAGCTCGAGATGCCGCAAAGATATCGAAATTCGACATCGGGAACTCTACTTGCATAGCTTGCGTCCTGAGGATTTGATTTGGGGAGATTGAAGACACGAACGACGTGTTGCAACCATTAGCCGTGCTGATATACTGACCCGATCTTTCAAACCAACAGCCACGATGTCCGCAAGTCGATCGCCCGTGTCTTGACTGTCCTGAATGCCTCCCAGAGACACCAGCTCCGCCTGTTCTACCAGAAGAAGAAGTACATCCCATTGGACCTCCGACCAAAGCAGACCAGGGCTATCCGAAGACGCCTCACTCAGCATGAGTCCTCGTTAAAGACCGAGAAGCAGAAGAAGAAGGAAACGCACTTCCCACAGAGAATATACGCAATCAAGGTATGATGATGATGATGTCTGGAACGGAGAACCTCGTGTATATAATACCATCTACAGATGCTGACGATATCTGCTTTAAATATAGGCGTAAATTATCTTCTTTTGCATTTTTCTCGGAGTCCGTTTTTCTGTATTAAACTTTGAAAAGTTTTGATACGGGGGGTGTTTACATCTTTCTATATACGCCTTTTTTCTACTTCCGTCGACGTTATAATCCTCTTTTTTCCGGGCCTTTTCTGTGTATAATTTCCGTATCGGACCATCTGCCTTGCTGCATCTTTTTCTTCACGAATTCAAACGACCTTGTATCTCTCACACACGCCTCACAAAATATTCCCCGGCGACGGTGCTCTTTTGAAGCTCGCTCTTATATATACCACTGCTGTCCGAAATCGCATCATAAACCTCCACGTCGTCAAAACCTTTCCTCCAGAGACCGAATTCATCCCGCGCTTGCTCTCACACTCATGCAGCCTGTATTTAGATTTTAGACAGTGGCAAGATCCAATACAGCGTGACAGTCTGCGATACCAGTACTTTTTATCTGATTGGCCATTTGTACTTGTATGAGCCACGTAATACTTCCGAAGTGATAAAGTCTATCTCGGTATTTCTCAAGGTTTATAAGAAAAATATTGTTCCAATTTAAGGTGTAATATTAGGAAGAGGCGACCCTCAAAGGGTATATTCGGATGTTAAGCAGGATACCAAAAACTTGAGGAGTATTATACAATGATCCAATCCCAATTAGCCAATGCCCATGTAAACCCAATCCGGAATTTGTAAAGAGCGAGGAAGTGAAAGATTACACGCCAACAAATATCGTCGAAAGTCTAATCTAGAAAGATTTGTTTTTTGGAAGAGGACGAATAGCACTAGTGGGGCTCACACATGGAACTTATAGGCTGATGATACCCGTTCCTAATCGCTATCATCATCAAGCACCTCATCGTCATCGTCCTCTACCATCGCATCATCTCGATCTATATCTTCGACCTTATCTTCCATCGCATCGTCAAATTCCTCTTCTCCGCTTTCTCCTTCCTCGCCCGACTCATCGGATTCTTCACCTTCCTCTCCCTCTTCCCCTTCCCCTTCCTCCGCATCCTCTTCTTCTTCGTCCTGGCTGCCTTCGAGAATATTACTCTCCCCGGCACCTGCTTCATCGTCGTTATCCTTGCTGTCATTCGCTAAAGACTTCCTCTGTCGTTTTGACGGTCTCGCGGAGTCATCTTCAGACATTGGATCGATGGTTGTGTCTGCAGTTGTATTCCCAACTTTCGCGCCCTTAGCCTTTGCCCGTTTTTGAGCCTGCTTTTCGTTAAAAGCTGTAGATTTAAGACAATTAATCAGAATCTCCTTCGCTAGAGAGAGATATAAACTCGGGGAGGTATCGTGGAAACCTACTTTCGAGCTCAACCTGGAGTCGTTCTTTCAAACCAGGAAACTCGATAAAATCCAATGCTTCCAGGACATCATTTGGCATGATTGTCTTTTTCCCATTCCTCATCGTAATATCGTTCGCCCTAATATACCACCCCAAACGAAAGAAAGAAAGAAAGTATGTTAGGCAAGATATATACTCCGAAAAGACGGCTGTTGACAACAACATACGCGTTGGCAAGATAGTTTATAAAAACGGTAGAACTTCTCGTGAAAGCCGTTACGGCATCCTTCTGAATCTGTGTATTCAACGGCACATTCCCCTTCGCCAGCCTCGTAACGATGGTTTTGGGAAGTGTGTTGTCCTACGTCGTGATATTCCAAATGGTCGAGTTAGTGGTGGCCATGTTCTGATGTTCCAAGAAGGTATAGTAGACATGAGAGAAAAATGAGAGTACGCAAAAAGAACCTGCGAAGGAGGAAGGAAGGGGAAAAAAGAATTCAACAGTTGCAAATGGTAAAGAGAGGAATTATAAACATACATCTACATTAACGCCTCTTTTTCTGCCTCTGGGCTTTTCGTCTTCGCTCTGTTGCGGACTCGCTGGGTCAGACGCCGGCGTGGCTGCCGCGACCACCTTGCTTGTATCGGACTTTCGAGGTGGCATTATTGCTCTTCTATTTTTATATCTATATTGTATCTGCCGCCGATGTACTGCGAGATTCTTTATTCCCCTTGATTATTATCTCTCGAATCTCTGGTAGCAGAGGGCGGGGCCTCGTGTAGGCAGAAATAGTATATGGTGAAATTTTGACTCGCGAGGCAAAAAGGTAGCGATCAAGGTTGCGGGTATGCGTGGCAGCGTAAGCTCGGGGTAGCTACAATGCGCCAAGTCATGGAAGAGAGCTGGAGTTTATATATCCAAGTTCGGTCCGTAGTATATATTCGCGTGTCGGTCTGCCAAAGCTGGGTGTAAGGTTTGGTTGGTCGTCACCCGACAGGTGGCCTGGCGAAGGAAGATGAGAAGTTGTGCTCTGGATTTTCTGGTTGGCTGGTCACATCCTAAGAATCAAGGCACAAATTTTGGCTTTGTCGAGGGCAGTTCGTAGTGGCCAACTTTGAACTGCTAGAAAGATACGAATTTGGCGTATTTCAAAGTAATTTTTAAACGAATTGGAAACTCCAGACCGAAAGACTTCGTCATTACGTTATTTGCTATTAAGCCATTAGGTTCGGATTGAAATTCGGAAGGCATAGGATTGATGAGATGACCAGCGTCTCTCTCCTTCGTGGTGGGCTGCGACGCAGAACATTGCGGTTTTAAGCGAACCGAAAACTTGGGATGGGCTAAATAGAGCCAATTGGCTTGGTGCCGCATCTAATGCCGCACGATTCAGATAAATCCCTGCTCCCAACTCCGGTAGGCATGGTGTTTGTATTGTACGATTGTATATATTTTCTGATATTCGGAAATATTACATAGATACTAAAGGGGAACTATGATGAGAGAAGGCAATGTACACTCTTTCTTCAGGTAGTATACAAGCAAGAAGTAATATTTCTAAACACACCAATATTGCCAGTATCAAGATTCCCAAGCTTGTTCACTCAAGCTTATCATCCCCTCCAGCTGCCTCGCTGGTACGTGCATGTTATACAAAAGAAGAAACGCCAAAATAATATGCTACCGATTTAGAAAGGATTTGTAATATGAGCTGAGAAGAACACTGATAATTATCGGCTGCTGCTTGAGGAGTTAGAGGTCTCGCTAGAGGGTGTATTCGGTATAACTTGGTTGCGAATTACAGATATCTGTTGAGACACGCTAAATTAGTATCATTTAGGTACGCAGTCAAGTGTGTGGAGACCAAGCCTACCCATGGGTTCTGCAATAGCTCTGCTGCAGTTGGTCGCTTTCTTGGATCCCTCTCGAAACAAAGCTTAAGGAAATCCATTCCCTGGTCACTCAATTGGTCGCTTGCTGGAAACTGTGGGGGGTTTCCGGCAGCAATATTCCACATGACTGCCCATTCGTTATCAAGATTGGCCCACGGCCGTCTACCTGTTGCCATTTCGAGTACCACACAGCCTAAGGACCATATATCTACACTGCCATGTCGGCCCTTGTTTTCGCCCTTGATCACTAATTTGCCTTTTGTTAGCGGATTATTTGAATCAAACTGGGGTTAGAGGGGACCTCTACCTTCTGGAGACATGTACATGGGCGTTCCAGTCATACTGTTAAGGCCTGGTTTAGTAGCTGCTATTTTAGTCTTGCCTTGTTTCGCAATAACCTTCGCGGCCCCAAAGTCGACAAATTTGATGACACCATTTTGGTCCAAAAGAATATCTAATAGAGGTTGTCAGCTATGCCAAGTACTTTAAGATTTCAAGAAACGTACTCTCCGGCTTAATATCCCGATGTACGATATTGTTGGCATGAAGATAAGCCAAACCCTCAAGCATCTGTAGACCATAAATCATAATGACGGTCTCATCTTCAATTCGGCCATGTTCGAGTAAGGCTGCTAAGGAGCCACCTTGACAGTACTCCATGAAAAAGTAGACCTTATCACGATGCACTTGAATACCATAGTATTGAACAACGTTGGGGTGGTCCAACATCTCCAGGACAGACATTTCGTCTTTGATCGCACTGACAATTGATGGTATCAATTGCGGATCTTGAAGTCGGATCTCCTTCACGGCCATTAGATATCCACCATCCAAATTCAACGCCGCGTAAACAGAACCAAAACTTCCGCCTCCGATATAATTTCCTTGTTGCCATCTCAGGGTAACATTGGAGAGCGAACTTGATAGATATGTTAGAGAACGATCGGTTTGGCTGCTGTCATCCAGCACACGCCCGGAAGTCTGTCGGTCGATTTCCTTAGTCGCCCTTAATTGCTCAATCATCTCGAGTTGCTTGCACCATTCGGTCCGGATCTGCGATGCATACTCCTCATCATCGCCTTCAGATCGCTTGTCATTTAGCTTGCGGCTTTTTTGATTCGCAATCTCGTTTTGACGTTCTGCAACAGCAGATCTCGCACCCATGATATCGAAATGCGATATCAACAGGGACATACAGCCAGCCACCTTGATTCTTAGTCTTGTGTAGTCGCCCTCGGCTAGTGCGAGAATGTTTTGTCCACGAGTCATTGTCATGGCGAACTCAAGTGCCGCTACTGCCCATCTAAACGTTCGCCTATCGTAAGATATGCAATCGTCACATATGAAATCCACCCAATCGATCGCAATCTGGACAGTCTTCTGATTTGTCATTGCCTTTCGAGTGTGGTCCATAAATGCCAAAGACCTCTTCGATGCATCAGTGGCAAAAGGGAAGAATGCTTGGACAATATCCTGGCAACCCAAGTTTGCCAGTTGTCTCTTGACGGTGGCAACACTATCGAGGATAGTGTTTGAGAGCTTGAAGATAGTCTTTTTAATCTTCATTAACTCGTAATGCACTCTGGGTAGATTTGCTCTTTGATCCAGTATGATATCAAGGTTATGTTTGGTTGATATGGCGAAAACGTCGCGAGCCTTCCGTAATCTGAGTTCTGACCCATCTGCCACTAGACGCAGTCTACCAGGCTTGATATCGGCAAAGGGTTCCTTGATCTCGACGCTAAGACACCTTCCTTGCCATAAGAAGAGCTGCTGGGGACAGATGACTAGCACGTAGGGACAAGAGTGCTCATCTCGCAGGAGCTCTACTTCATGGAAGCAAGCCCGGACAATTGACTGAATGTCTTTCGGTTTATCGTAAAGGGATGGATCAGCAATCAAATAGACACCATCGTGTTCCATCGTTGTTTCAATCAAAAAGTGCCCACTGTCCGTCAACGCACTAAGAAGCTCTGGGAGCATCTCATCAGTAACTTGATATTCAGTGGCATTTTCAAATCGTTGGCTCAAAACACGAGTAAAACGAAGCAATTGTCTGTGTCGAAGCTGGATGGACTCGAGAAGCGTCTTGTATCGCTTGCTTATTTCTGTCGAGTTTTCTTCTGATTTTTGCTGGATTTCCTTCTCGTATGAACCCGTTAACCTTGCTAGAAGTTTGCTTGTTAACGAGCTGAATTGTTCGGCGGCTTCAACATCTCCACCTTCCACACACTGGCCAACCTGGTTGCAGAAACTCCATTCCGACTCCAGAATTTCGGCTTCTTTGAATATATTCTTGTTACTTCCAAGCTTCCAATTTAGAAATCGGAAGTAAACACGGAGACCTTCCAACACCGCCACGTTAAAACTCTCATCCATACAGTTTGGTAAGTCCCAACCAGGCTCTTGATGTGAGATCTCCTCGTACTCCCGCTTTGTCTCAACTGCTAGTTTTAGCGCGATATGTACCTGCTTGAGCAGCTGGTCTACCATGACTGCTGTAGGCTCTTTGACTTTCCTAGCGTACCGTACTCGAGCTCGAATAATCTCTTGTATCAAGCGGCTTGGAAAGTTGATGATTAAGAGCAGCTCTTCGATGTAGAGGGTTAAATGCCTCTTCTGGAAAGCTTCGGCATTTTCAATGAGAGTCTTCTTTGCCTTGTTGATTACTTCGCCGATCCCTGCCAGCATATTGTGCTTCTGAGTTAGCGATTTTAGACCGTCTTCACGTAGCAGTCTATCCAAGAATGTTGCTTCGTCTGCCAAACCGCTGCTGTTGGGCATTTCATTCGGCCTGTTGAAATCCAGATCCTCGTTGCCGACCCATTTCTGAAGAATCGTAAGCTCCGTATTTATGAGTTCCGTGATGTTGTTCCAGGCACAAAGGGCGTCATAGCTGGCGATGAACATAGGTGAGGCTGCATTAGGCTTCGCGGCTATCATGGCAGCCCGCGTGGGGTAGAGCAGTTCACACTTCTCAACCTTTTTAATGATATCTTGCACTTGTTCTCGTGGTGATTTTTCAGTGACATCTCTCCCATGGACCTGGAACTCGATGACTTGGTCTATGACGGCGCTGACTTGTTCTCGGCCCTGGTTGATTATTTGCCTCTGCGAAACAACATCTCTGCCAGTAGTCTTTGCTCGGAGCCCAAGCCATAGCTCCTGCTTCAGCGTCTCTTCTTCCTTTTCTACCGAGCCACCGATCAATCGCTTCTTCTCCTGTCTCACGACATCTCCCGTGAGCACGGACGCCAGCATTGCATGCCATTCAAGCCGTTCCCGATTGGCAGGATTCTTCAAGTCTTCCTCCGAGAACTCGAGATCATCTTCTCTGAAAAAGACAGAACCATCATCGTAGAGGTCGCTGTCATAAGGCACCTCAGACGGAGACGGGTCATCATCTGTCTCTGATTGGATCTCGTAGAATAACGAATTTGAAGATGTGTCAAAGTATTCGGATTGTTGGTCTTGCCGTAATCTTTGAACGTAAGCTCGTTCTTGAGCTCTGTATTGAGAAACGGGATCTCTTCGTGATCGGGTGGCAGATCCGGACCGGCCGTGGTGACCAGACGAACGCGAGTCCAGCAACCCGACGGGATGTCTGACCGGAGCGTAAGTGTTCGAAGGCGTTCTGTTAGGTGCAGAAGGGCGTGACCGATTTATACTACTAGTAAGAGACGATATCGTGGAACCAGGCTGCGTGGGATCCGGAGACATTCTACCATTCTCATATGTAACGTAAGCCGTGTCGCTCCCGGCGCGAGGTCGTCCCATACCCGAAGACCAGGTCGAGTAGGGACTGTGGGAGGAAGGGGTCATGTCGCTGCCAGCTGGGGTCCTGATAATCTCGCCGATGGCGTCTTCGTCCTCGTCCTCCATGATGACAGGGCTGCCGTGCTCAGACAGATGAGAACTGGAAACTGAACCGGACTTAGAGATGGTGTAGGAGCCGGGACGGCTCTGAGATTCTAGCGGGGGAGCTTTGGGAGTGGCGGGGCCGCCGTTGAGAGGCGTGGGAGTGGTAGAGGAGTCGCTGGAATGCTCGTCGCCATTAGGTTTGGTAGCAAAGTGGATCTTCTGCGCCATAGAAGCAACATCCATGGCTGCGGCTGCTGATAGCCCAAAAAACGGACTTAGTTGCTAGATAGGAGGTTCAAATGACCTGATGTCCGAGCCACTTGCTGCGTGGCGTCTGTCGACAGGGTTTCCGACATGATTTCGCGTCGGAGAGTCTGCAGCAGAGAAGCCGAGCCTGCCCTCCCGCCTGCCCGTCCGCCCAGCTCATTTGGCAGCATCCCCCAGCCACGCGTTGCGTTGCGCTGTCTCTGCCCATCCCGACAATCGGCAACACATACAACACGCCTGGTCTCGCAGCGCCTAGACTAACATGCCCAGGTACCTAGGTAATTACTTAAGTATCTATGCTGTAGCTGTTGGCTGTCATGTCTAGCCTAAAACTCCAAGAAATTGCTAGCAAAAGCTTACTTTAACTTTTTTTTATTTTAAAAGGAACAGTCTGCAAAATCATGTAGTACGATCACATGTCTCCGGACCTACAGCCTCCTTCCGTAGATTGGAGTGGATCCTGATATACGTACACCTACAATTAATCCGGTACCTCGAGGGCGAGGATAATTCATCGATGTGACTACCACCTCGAAACGGGGCCATGGCAATATGCAAATGTCGCTCCACGGTCTCCACCCAAACCCACTGCCATTCGCGATTCTACAGCCATCCAATTTTCCGATTGTACATACATGCGCTACTACCTTCCGGTATCTGGCATGTCGAAGCAAGTCTCATATCTTATTTTTAGGCTCGGCACAAATAGTAGATAAGGTTGAGCGGATTGGGTTCGCAATGGCTAATATACGTAAGCCTGGGCCCTTCTGAAAGCCGATCACACAGCGAACTGCGTCTCTCCAGCCGGTCCATATACGAAAACTCTTGCCGAACGCATTTCCGTCCCAACTCGGGCGTCGTAATGTGCTGCAGTCCTAAGCGGTAATAGCTCTCCCACCGCGCCAAGATGTTTAATTCGGGTTTCAGAATTCTCTCGTTATAGTTTTAGTCTTTGCTTTTCATTTCGCAAGCGGAATGATACTCTCAAGAACGCAGAATATTCTGTTCCACAAGACTTCGCTCTCGGATTAGCATACCGTCGAGGCAGGAGAGCAGGGTCCATGTCGTTCTCCGATTACACAGAGTGATACTCTCTTACCGCTACCGCCACAGGGGGCCGTTGATCGAACCCCCTCTGAAAAGTGGAATTGAATTCAAATTATGGAGCATGCTCTCCCGTAGAAAACCTGCTGCACCTTGCATATATTTCTTTCTCAATACAGAACTTTAAATGCCCGCCCTACACGAGAACATTCTCCGAAGGCATATACCAGAGGCTGTTAAATAATATAAACCACCCGCCAACGGAACCTTCTCTTGTTTAGGAACACTTTTAACTCAATTATTAAATTCCCAGCTACTGAAATCTACCAGTCCCAGTGTTTATCTCTCAAATCATTTTGTATAGTCAACAAACTCTCTAGTCGGACCCGTAGAGCTATGACCTCACAATCCGCTTATTATACATAGTGGAAGATATACCCCAACGCAGGACTACCAAAATACCACATACAAAATGCTACTCGCATCCAGTAAAAGAAGCTGCGGCCCCATATTCTCCTTAATATTTTTTGGTGGTCTTTTCATTCTTTTATTTCTCGAACCTCGAGATGTACTTCCTGGCACAATATCAGTGGAAATCCACAAACCATGGGAAAAACAACATATTCCGAAACCGTACGATGACAGCAAGCTCGCACTATTAATCGAAAATCGGGTGCAACCACATCTCACGCCGTTACTGTTACACTTCATGGCCGTCGTACCTCCCGAGTGGACCTTCATGTTTATGGGGTCCAATGATTCGATCTCTCATGTCAACAAGTCAGCTCCGATCAGAGCTTACGAAAAGAGCGGGAAACTTTCCATGACATTGTTACCGGAAAACATGACGGTGAACAGCCAAGAGGAATTGAGCAGAACTATGACGACGGCTTGGTTCTACTCGCAGTTGCTCCCCGCCGAGTGGTTATTTATTTTTCAGACGGATAGCATAATTTGTGCCAACTCCAATGTGACGTTGAACGACTGGGTGGCGAGGAATTACACATGGGTCGGAGCATCTTGGGGCAAAGATACCAAATATGGAGGTAAGTCGGTTTCTGATCTTCAATAATAAATATTTACATGAATTTTCTTTGCCTTTCAGTCCTAACATCTTCTCAAACAGGCAACGGCGGCTTCTCTCTCCGACGCATTTCTCACCTCCTACAAGTCCTCACCCACCAAAACCGCCACGAAAACGAAGCCTTAGAAGACTGGTGGCTCACCGACCGCCTAGCCCACATGCCCGACGCCAAAATGGCAAACGGGACCGAAGAAATGGCCTTCTCCGTCGAGAAAGAGCCGTATGAGACCCCGTTAGGCTATCATACCGGTTGGGGGGGCAAGCTGCTTATGTCGCAGGTGTGGAAGGAGAAGACCCAGAGAGATCAGATCTTTGAGTATTGTCCTGAGATCAAATTACTCATGCCCTTGGTACAGAATAGAGAGACAGAAGGGTGTGATAAGGATGTTCGTGGTAGCTTTCCTTCGTGAAGCGAAAAAGTTGTTGCAATTTTTCGTTCGAGTACAAGGTGGTTTGGCCTTTTTGGTGTTATTGGGGGTTATTTTATACGGCTCTCTAGATGTTTACAAAGTCTTATCACAATCGGCGTTCAGGTTATTTCATCAGTCGGAAAATAAATTAATCAATACGTCTCTATTTCTTGTAAATACATGATGTTTTCTGTGAGATATTTTTTTTAATTTTGTATTCAAAAACTTTTCGAAAATGACCTACAATCCGAGCCCAAAATTATTAAAGCCCATCTAGAAAAATTCTTTGTAGACTCCCAAGAATAATCTGGCGCATGCATTTGAGCGCAGGGGTATTTAGGCATTGAGAATCATCCTTGGGGAAATCGATCCCCTAGGTGTACGCATGTACTCACGAGACCGCCCTGTGGGTCAAGACCATACGTTGCACAATTACTCTCAACAAAGCCACAGTTCGCAGGAGCACTGCCAGCGACCTACATGTGTGTTCAAGAAAATATTTATATTGAAAACTCTACAGCAATCACCCTTGCCTTGCTCCACACCCGAATGCAGTCGCCTTTCCCACTTATCGACACACATATGATACGGAGAGGGGAAAGGTGCGTTATATTTGAATCCGAACGGGACCGTATTCCGACTTGCTAGTTGTTCATCCAACTAGCACAAACTGTCAACTGCATGTTTTAAATGTTTACCGTCAATCCTGCAACTGCAGCCCGCACCAAAGCATTTGGAAGTATCTGAATCCGGAAGTGGCGTCGGACAGACTCTCTCCGGAGGCGGCGATGGGTTTGGTAGTGGGGTTCTAGTGTCGGTGGTGTAAAAGCTATTCGACGGGCCGGGCGAGTCTGCGCGATGGTGGTGAGCAGGTCTGCAATAAATGCGGTTCTTCCCACGGTTACGCTCATGCTCCCGCATTGTGGAGTCTGGCATTGAAGCTTTATCTGGTGAATCAATTCCAGGGTGCAAACTCCTCCTCTAACGTGACGAATGTAGGCTAAAAACATGCGTTTCCCACAGCTAGCGCTGGTATATAAATTCTCACTCCAAAACACACCTACAATTGTGAAGGGACAGGCGTATGCCTAGAGTTGGTAGGGCCAGGTACTCCTGCAGGACAAAAAGTATCATCACAGGAGGAAGTTATAGCGGCAGGAATAAACCCGGAGGTCGTAATTGCATAATGGAAGCCCAACACGCCCAGACACTGGCAGATTGACGGAAACCGTAAAACACAGGGGTTTAGTGACAACTATTGGAGATATAGTATGACTACTACTACCGCTTTCAGTCATGCTGGTGAGTGCAGCCTTTGATATTCTAGTATTCTCAGTTGTGCGAGCCAGAGTATTTACGGACACCAATGATAGTGTAAGCAGGCCTCCACCATGAACCAAAAGTGATATAAAAAATTACTTTGAAATTAGAATCATCTCTGGCTTGGCTTTGCCAAAATTGGTATAAATGTCACTCAAGGAGGACTGCGGCTACCAGGATCGAGACTGGAAACAACAAAGTTCTTTCCTCGACGACAATATAGATGACAAAGCATTCTTGGTTGGTTATACCCTAAATCTTTACCTACTAGCCGTTATATAGTAATACAACCCCCTAGAAGACTAAGCTCTAGAGAATTGAGGTGCTAAGGGCGATTAGAATCGGGTCTACGATCATATTTCTATCCCTCCATCTCTAATCCTACAGCATTCAAAAGTAATACCGCGCACGTATAGAATTAGAGCAGTGTATCCAGGTTAGCGGAATTTCCGATTTAACTAGCTTGGGAATTCGTGTATGTCTCATTAGTATGCTTCAAGACCGCCGGCGCCCCTCCGACAGTGAATGTAACCATCTCCTACTATAGTAAAAGTATAATTCTACTAGCTGGTAACGTCACCTGCACAGAAGTTTTCATGAAGGTTCACAGTTTCATATGTTGGTCGTACTTCTAATGTCAAACATTCTGCCTTGATAATTTTCTAGCATATTGGAGGAGGATTTTGTATATACACGAGAATATGAATTGATGAATAAATGATAACACCGTATACGTATATATCTTGCGAATTGTCGCGATTCCCATAGCCCTTGGTTATGAAGTGCAAGTCTCAGAATCAGCACCACAGTCTCGAATGCTAGGTCAGAAGGGAAGATCTCCGGCGAGGAAGGGTCTGACGCAGAGTGTCCACAGGGCTAGCTCGTAAGTACTAGTTTTTGATAGAAATTTTCGCTTGAATTGTGCCCACAGGCATGAAGATATGGGTTTGGATTACGGTACCTGCTCGCGGTAAAATTAGAATATGATCATATGAACCCCCCGGTTCTCTGAATAAAAATAAACATATTTTTAACATACAATGCTAAAGCTAATATGTATGATTTTATAATTAAATATTTCAAACTTTGCTATACCGTGTTGATCCCTCTAAAAACGCAACATACGTTATAACTAACTAGAAAAATACCAGCTACGAGAAGATATAAATCTGTGCAAATATAGTATTAAATAAAACCTAACATTGAGTATATTACAGCTGCGGTTTATTCCGTAAACTAAACGCAAGATCTGAGGGCTACAATCGTCGTTGCTATATTAAAAAAGAAAAATAACTTGTGGTCTCGCTGGGCCAGAATCACTCCAAGTGTTTTGCTTAGTAGATACTGGGAACGAGGCCAACTTGTGGATTGTTTCTGATCTCCCAGAATGACTACCTGTATATATATAGCTATACATTATATCACCCAAGTAAGCAACACCAAAGAGTATGATACCGGTATAGTTTGAACTGGCCGTCTAGAAATAAATTATTCGTTGAGATGAACTGGGATATAGAACCAAATATTTAAATGTGGAAGTTGGGTTTATATAATTACGTCTTCTCTTGTCGATTGCCCTATGGCTTATAAATCTTAGAGGACAATATCACTGAGATTCTTGTATGGCTGAACAAGACAAAATTGCTGTATCTTCTATTTTATGCATGTCTAAGCCTACATAGCCCAGTGCCTCTCAGGAACTATCAAATGGACTGGTGCACAGGAACCGACTTTCGCGAAAATTTCGCTTTGGTTACAGCTCAAGTAGCACGGTGCAGAATAGGAGGTATAAAAGGCCGCAATTGTAGCCAAATATTTCATCTCCGCAGACCTAGGCATTAGGGCTATACACCTAGTGACTGCTTTAATACCAGATCTTTGTGTCAACTCAGATTGCAGAATAGATGCTAAAGGTCATCCGGCTGAGCCTCCGCCATTGCCACCTATTTGATACCTGTTGGCAGTAGAGAAGTACATCTGAGAATATCGATAAATATGACGAGTTTATTCCATTGCCATCTCCTTTTATCGATATGGCATAAATCATAATCCCGAACGACTAGGAAAACAGCAAATAATAGACAAATTTCAATCGCTTATGCTCACACTCCAGGTCTGCTAACCAGGAGGCCGATCTCAAACTTCTCTTTAATTTCGATCCCTGCTCAGATCTCATATTATCGACCAACTCGGGGTCTAGATTACCTTCCTGGCTGATCGTATAGCTATTAAGCTGTTATGAGGAGGTTTATCAATATGAGACCGGTCAGTATTAAGGAATGGTCAATTTATATTTTCCATGGATATCCCTCCATGCGCAACTCTCGTGATACATAATTCATACGTATAGAGTCGACTCCAAGCGCTTGGTTTCTCGAGTTAGCCGGGATATGATATTTGCTTTTATTCCATATAAGCTCTCTTTTGCTTTGTATTTTTCTCTCTCGTCTCGTTCAGGCTATTTTTTTTGTACCCGAAGCTCATATAGAAGATGGTGTCATTCAAGGCCTTAAACAAACAAGCGGATGTATATCCAGGTGTTTTACATTCTTACATGTCTAGTTATATCTCTATGGAGGTACACAAAGCCGACCACGCTTCCTTCGATGACCCCATTTACCAACAAAATACTACGATAATTCTCTCTTTTGTTTTGCGACGCCATGATGTATTCACTCACTGAAGATTGCATGGTTAAGTCGACGAAGCAATGGAACACAGGGGAGAAGCTGGGATCTTTGTATATTGGTTTGGGGCATTAGTAGGAGGCCATCCAAGACAGTCTTGCCAGCGCCAAATGTCCCTATAGATCATTACATCACGAAACAAGGCTGCTTCTATACTTTAGAAGTAATAGTAAATCTATTTCTCCGCGGCTCAATTAGCCATTTCCTTCACTAGCCCATTCTCTCTCCCTTGTTACCAGGAAAGTGTTGGTCCTACGTATATTTAGTTTCGTGTCGGAAAAATTGGAAACGGTTGGTCGAGAAGTATTGGTATCGCGATCCATAAATCCAATCCAATCATGTAATTCCTAGTACGGCAAGCAATGACCAACTTTGTCATGTCATATTATAGCTAGTTTTAAGCGATAACTGGGGATAGTTTCGGATATTCGGGTTATTGATGAAACTTTAGGGGGAAGAAACCGACATTAATAGAGGCAACTATATCTTTGCAATGTGTTTTGTGAAAGAGGAATTGGCAATAAATATAGGTAAATGTTATTTCTAATGTTACTATCAGTTGGCCGGGAGGCCAATGACGATATGTCAACACAAGGTCGCTCTAGACCCTCTTGACTGAAACTCATGAAACTATTAAAACAGTAATATTCACAAGCATCATCACAATTACTTCCTTTACTCAGACTTCGACGGTATTAATCACGGAAACAGTAGTAGCTAGTAGGATCATATATTATATTGCCTGTATTTATTTGGATATGTATAAAGGCCTCTTTTTGTAGATTAAGTTAAAAGTAAAGAATGAATAATCGAAAGGTAGCAGAGATTACAGGATTTCGTTATTTCAATCATAATATCTTAAAGGAAAGGTCTGGATTGGTCTCAGTTAAATATTTTCTGATGATGCAAACGCTAGGGCTGTCCCGAGATGATGTGTTGTGGTTGTCGATGAACAAAGTTCGACTGGTGACCGTTGACGGAGCAAGTTAACTCAGATCAAAAAGCTAAAATAAATAAACCCTTATTTAATAGCAACTCTGATAAGTACGTATAACCTCAGCTTTGGATCCTGGAGGAGACACTAGGGGGGTCGTTGCGTGTTGTATGCCCAGATGTTGGATGTTTTATGGTCGGCTGCAACTTCTCCTTGGAGGTGCATAGCCACGGCTACCTAGCCAGGCTGCTTGTAATCACAGGTCGTGCCCCTGGGATTGCCATTTACTGGCTGGGCTCAGAATCCCTCAGAGTTCCTCAGGTGCCGCTGTCCCCAGATTGACCACTTGTATGCATCGAGCAGGACATATGTGTCGATGTCCGCCCAGACTGACATGGTTATTTTCAAACAATCAAAGAGCCCATAATCCCTGTGCGCGAAGGGATTACCTTACCGACGCCGAGTTAGCGAAACCTTGTCCGATGCAGCGATAGGGTGCCGTTTAGTACCTGTACCTGCATGCCAATGTTCAAGAGACCTACTCAATCAGAAAAGGCTCCTAGCGTCGACGTGAGGCTGGAATGTTGTTGCTGCAAGGCACGGATTTAATTCAGAAGCTGGAAATCAGCTTGTAAAAACAACCATACTTGAAGAGGTTTTCTTCTTCACTTTTCCCTTGTGTTTTGACTGTCCTCGTGATATCGCAAAATTGATGGCCCAGTATTAGATTGACGAACAATAAATGCAAGCTCAGGGATGTGGCAGTTAAGATAAGCAGTCGAAATGCCAATCGTGCAGGCACAGAAGAAAAAATAAATGAAAAATCTCAATTCGAAAGCCCGTTTCGGCTTAAAACGATGATCATGGCGGAGGCGAGTTTTGATCAGGGAGAAGCAATTTGTCCTGTGGCTAGGTGCTGTACAGAACATCAGCTCTGGGACAAGGAAAGAGATTTTCTCCAGCCATCTTTGGATGGTGGTATCTGAAGTAATACTGTTAGCTGCAGGTATTATTATCCAGCTCTCCTTTCGGTGTTTACAAAATAAAGAAACAATACACTCAAGATCCCATCATATCCCGTTTGTCCCCAGATTGATGCAATCCGCGACGGGAGATCCTTGGCACAAAGCCTCAAGCGTAAGCAGGGTGAAGATAATATCGGTTTGTTAATCTTGGCAAAATTAAAACCACTTCCACTCTGAGCCGAGGATGACAGTTGGCGGGACTAATCTTCCAAGCGGAAACCCACGCGAGAGGACCCATAGTCATCAAAATCAACTCGACGGAGGGATGCATGAGCATGCGAATTCAAGGACCGATAGAGTGGAGAAGGTTGCTGCGCATGCATGGGGATGGGAGAAAATGGCGTTTAGGTTTGGAATTTAGCCTGCCCATCCGCGAATGAGATATTACGCCAATTAAACTGCAACGCTCTTATCTCCCCATTTAAGACAGGAACGGCGAACGGGTGCGCAAAAGATAAGGAACTTGCTTGACATCAGAAGTTTCCTCCGCGCAGCAGCGTTTTATTTTCGGCGATGTGTCGCCTGGTACCCAATAGTTATGTTCTGATATACCCGTCTGGAGGAATATTCCGTCGTGATAGGATGTGCAGGAGCAATTTGGAAGAGAGAAGGCTCCGCTAACAGAATCCTCCAAAAACTTCGACAAAACGCGTAGCCGTACAGCCTTTTAGAGGGATCTCCCAATGAGCGCAACCGACGATTTTTCGTAGCTGCATGTTCCTTCCGAAAACTGTTCTCATGATCAGTTTCTCGGAACGTCTAGTATCTATCTCCTCGAGTCGGAGAAGATTTGCGCTTTCCAAGACCTAGGAATTTCATGAAGGGGACGAGTGGGGGAACCACACGATAGATAACGAACTGAGACTAGTGCTGGGCCGCCAATATCAAGGAAAGACCCTTACCGTCTGTGTGGTGGGGCAACCCAGACCCAGACCCGCGGTCAAAAAAAGGATGCGTTCCAACGAGAAGGTGCTGGAGTCTGACTTCGGAAGCATGTTCGTGCATTGACTCTCCGCTCTATTTTCATGTCGTTGACTTTCCGGGTTGAAATTTGCAGTCTAGAATACTCCAACCCGGGCGGTATCGATACGTGCCTAGAGTATCTCTATTAGCCAACCTTCCCTTCGACTATTTTAGGGGTTATATGGTTAAGTTTGAACACACTGGCTAGGGAGCTGTTGAGGGATCGCAGTTAGCATTTAGCAAGGGAGTTTTGCTCTCGACCGATAGCTCAGTAGATAGGTACTTAGATAGATAGTCCGGCCGAGGGCAAACACCGTTGTGTTTCTGAAGGAAAAGCCGAAGGCCAGCCAGATCGGGGTCTTCAGTTGAGAAACACCCATGACTCCAAGGAAGCTCTCATATTGGTAGCAACTCCCTCTCCCCCATGGCGTGTGTCCAGTTGCATGCGCCTGTGCTCGAAGTCGAGGTACCAGTACCGAAGTGGGACCGGAGTCGCAACAAATGGCCAACATGAACGAGGCAGTACAAATTCATGTCTTATATGATGCGCATCCACATCGACAGAAAATGCACATAGATGTCACACAACATCGAAAGGATTAGAAAAAGCGACACTTGTGAAATATGAAATGTCGATGCCTCACTCCAAGGATCGCAGCTCGACCGGTGGCTTTGGCCTGAATGCGCTGTTGCATGTTGCATATTGCCCGCCTGAATTGAACCCCCTGTGGTAAGCAGTAGTAACGCTACTCAAACATCCAGTTAGTCTGGGCTCAAGCTAGCATCATCATCATACCCGCAACCTTGCCCGCTCATCAGACCGTCAAACTGGCGTGTGAGTGACCCTGGTCCTACCCTCAAACGAGACATGCATGTGGGAGGGTGGGGACGAGCTGCTCTCGCTTTTTTTCTCTCATCCACACCGAAAGAAATGCCCTGCCTGCTTCCCTACCTAGCCCCTCTCGCCTATTTGGGGGTATTCGTTCCACGCGGGAATATAAACTAAATATATCAGGGCCGCAGTCCTGCCATGTCTTCAGAAACTTTTATTTTTTCCTAATTTTTAAAGGAACAAAGTCAAATTGTTTCTCTTCTCCCCTGTTTCGCTGCAAGAGAGAGAGAGAGAGATTTATATATCGATAGACGAGTATACAACGGAGGGAGGGTTAGCCGAGTCCTCAATCGATATCAACGACCCGGACGTATTCCCGGCATACAGACAGTAGCAGCGAAAACCTGCGGCCGTCTCCTTTCTACTTTTCTTGCTTAATATTAATATTACCATCAACGTCTGAATAAAGGACGTTCAAGCGGCGCAGATTGTGCAGTGTTCCGGAAAGAACCAAGGAAAAGAAACCCAATTAAGAGGGCACCAACGAAAGCGAATCGAACTCGAACGATCGAACGAACAAACAAACAAACAGGGACTAGAGTGTTCTTCTGGAAGAGCGCACGGAAATAAGGCCGATTGCATTGAAAAGGCCAAGGTCTGCCGGCAATCAGTCCCGATATTGGATCTCTCGACACCCGCGATAGATCGTTACTGGATCCAGCTGTTAGTCCAGTTGATAGCGGATTTATATTAGACTGAGAGTTTGGACCCAGAGCCCTTACTTCCGTCTTAAGTTCAAATCACTTGGGAGGAAGCGAGGCAGCAACACACACAGTCCAGTGGAATTCCGGTCAGTCTTGATTTCTGCACACAGCAATTTCCCCCTCTCACCGGGGCCTCCCTTCTCACTTATCGCAGCGGTGCAGTAATTAAGGCTCAAGGCATCTATCGATCCTATCCTTCCACTCAGGCGATCCGATTTAAATCTCAGATTTGAATTCCGACTAGTCGATTGCCGGCCATTTAAAACCGAATCGCCGCCCAGTTTCGTCTCCGCCGAGAGTTTTTCCTGCGTAACGCGAACGAGGGTCAACCTGCCTGCCTGCGCTTTTCGTGTTGTCACTGGGATCCTCTTGCTCCATCGAAACTCACTCCCTCTCAACCACTCTCTCCTTCTCATCGCTTCAACCTCTCTACATTACATAATAGCATTGCTCCCGGCAACGTTGTGAGGGTCTTCAAGAAACATCTCCGCTCCTTCTCGAATTTTGGCTCTTTGGATACCGCTCGCGTGCCACAATGTCCGACCCAGCAACTTTCACTCCTGTCCCTCTGGGCATCCCATGGCGAACCGACATTCCACTCCCCAATGGCGGCGACTCAAACACTGATGACATATCGGCCAGCTATAACGTAAGTTCCCAATTCTTTTTTTTTTTTTTTTTTTTTTGGTTTTAGGGGAGATTTTTTTAAACTACCTTACGGGGAGAGTCTTGCCGCCCCTGCGCACCCGTCAGCTGAGGCTAACTCATCCCGCTCCAATCAGCCCGGTAATATGGCATGGGTTATTGTTGCGACGGCCTTCGTTCTGTTGATGATTCCTGGCGTCGGCTTCTTCTACTCCGGTCTCGCTCGCAGAAAGTCAGCTCTGTCCCTTATCTGGCTCTCGATGATGTCTGTAGCCGTTGTCTCGTTCCAATGGTTCTTTTGGGGATATTCCCTAGCGTTCTCTCAGACGTCTGGTAGATTCATTGGTAATTTGGATCACATTGGTTTGCGTAATGTGGTTGGGGCCCCCCGAACTTTCATCCCAGATTTGCTATATGCTGTCTATCAAGGGATGTTCTCGGCTATTACGTAAGTAAAACCAAAATCTCCTGTGATGAACCACATCTTTGGGACTGAGGCTAAAACAACGACACGGGATCGAAATAGTGTCGCTCTCGCTATCGGAGCCGCTGCTGAGCGTGGACGCATGCTCCCGTGCATTGTTTTCATGTTGGTCTGGTCTACTCTTATCTATGACCCGATTGCCTGCTGGACCTGGAATCCCACCGGCTGGTCGGCTGAAATGGGAGGCCTTGATTTCGCTGGTGGTACCCCAGTCCATATTTCCTCCGGATCTGCTGCTCTCGCATACTCGTTGATGTTGGGAAAACGACGTGGACACGGCACGCATGAGTTGAATTATCGGCCACACAATGTTACTCACATCGTACTCGGAACAGTCTTCCTGTGGGTTGGATGGGTAAGTTCACGGTATCATCTTTCTAAATCTAGAATGAATAATAATACGTTATACATAGTTTGGTTTCAATGGTGGCAGCGCATTGGGTGCAAATCTTCGTGCCGTTATGGCTTGTGTTGTTACCAACCTTTCAGCTTCCGTCGGTGGTATCACTTGGTGTCTCCTCGACTACCGTCTCGAACGCAAGTGGTCCACCGTTGGTTTCTGCTCTGGTGT
This sequence comes from Dactylellina sp. 'tibetensis', assembly GCA_036971435.1. Taxonomy (NCBI): domain Eukaryota; kingdom Fungi; phylum Ascomycota; class Orbiliomycetes; order Orbiliales; family Orbiliaceae; genus Dactylellina; species Dactylellina sp. 'tibetensis'. The sequence continues at coordinate 308,628 of JAKDFA010000017.1, read as the reverse complement.
TATCGCTGGATTAGTTGCTATCACCCCAGGTTCCGGATATTGCCCAGCATGGTCAGCTGTGGTGTTTGGTATTGTTGGTAGTGCCGCATGCAATTATGCGACAAAGTTAAAGTTTGTCATTGGAGTCGATGATGCCCTCGATATCTTTGCTGTCCATGGAGTTGGTGGACTCGTTGGCAACATCTTAACCGCTTTTTTTGCGACCCATTACGTTGCAAATCTCGATGGTACCATTAACAAACCCATGGGGTGGCTCGACCGTCACTGGATCCAACTCGGCTACCAGGCTGCAGACTCCGTTGCAGGCTTTGCTTACTCTTTCGGCGGAACATGCATTATTTTGTTCGTGATGAATTTAGTCCCCGGTTTGTCGTTACGCGCAAGTGAGGAAGCCGAGGTCCTAGGTATTGATGACGCTGAGCTGGGAGAGTTTGCTGTAAGTCTAGTTTCGAATCTGAAGTTGTAAAAACCATCTGCTAACTAATTAAACTACCGCAGTATGATTATGTTGAGCTGGTACGAGAGGTCGTACCTGACACCGAAGGTATTCACAAGATGTCCTCCGAATTCCCTCCGCACAACGGTCATCCCGTAGAGAAATGACTATCTAGGTCTTCGGACCACTACGAACTATCACTGATTCGAAACGCGCACAATGTTTCGCGGCTATCCAATAGTCGATAACTAGACTCTCTCGTTTTTCTACCCGGCCGCCCACCGAATGGCGCGATTAAAGATAACTGAATCGTACGGAATATTCGCTCATCACCATCGCTCTAGCCCAAAGAGGGCAGTTTCCTTTTCTTTAATATTTCCTACCTGGGGCTACTATTTTAAGGCGTTCTTCAATTTCTCTTTATCTATCCTCAAAATTCTGCCCTTAACGATAATTCTGTCCAGCGAGAGAAGAAACTCGCACCGCAAACGAAGAGAACGACCACGCGCCACCTTTACCCGCCGTTTGCCATTATTTCTACCTCTGTTCTATCATTTTTTTTAATGTGGCGGGAACTGCGGGCCCTGATGCTATTGAGGTCTCTGCTTTCCTTAATCAAGATACTACCTTCTTTGTCCATACTTTTTACTTTGCGTCGCAATACCTCGTTTCCCCTTAAACCCTACGTATTTATCCACGAGCGATTAGATGCCCCCTTCCCTTCTAGCATGTTGGCGAGTGTATTGTATAAGAGAGGGGAGGGCACCTTGATTTTTCCGTTTCCGAGCTTGCTTAGAAAGAACAGTCGATATTGTGGTGTTAGCTAGCGACATGCGAGTGCTGTTTTTGCATAGTGTAATTATCAAGATACCAGCATGCAACATAAAAAAATTTCATAAAGCGATATCAAAACGAACATTTTAATTTTAGGATTCTCTCGGAAACCTTAGAAAACCCGGCAAGAGCTGGTCTCGCTGCAAGAACTGGAACAACAATACAAGGAACCGCCATGTTGGGTTGATCCAACACACATATGCGATTGGAGTGCAGAAAGGCTTTGGTGTTTTCATCAGACGATGACAAAGCCTAGCCTCGTGTAACTTGGACAATCCTTTTTCGAGATTTACATGTATACATCCAGGCAGCTAGCGAGCGCTATATTAGAAACATTGTTCCGTTCGCTTTTTTTCCAAGTAATATTCCGAAAACCTACGATAGGCAGGTTCGGAGTATTTGGAAGAGTTCTTGGATCCTTCCTTTCCTGCTGGGACGACCGTTACACCGGTAGACGGGAATGGGATAGGATGTACAGGTACATTATTGTATTCCCCCCGAAGACATGTGAACCGCAGCGTACAGCCTTCAGGGCTGACCGATGCTACTAAAACAAGAATTCCAGGATTTTGGAATCGTTTCTTCAATGTTTCCACCAAGGCTTGTATACATCGATCTCAACCTGCACGGTATGCTGATACTCGTTTCGCATTCTGCGGGCTACGGACATCGGGAAGAAATCCTAACAGTCGAGGCGAGCACTTTGATCCCAGTTCGTGACAGGTTTCTGGGGCAAGGCTGCGGGGTCGGCTGGAATGATTTGATTTGATTATCAGTGCCTATTACTAGTTTTTTTGGTTTCTTAATTCTTTTTTTTTTGTTTCCTACGAGGCTTGGGATTACTCTATCTTTGGATCTAACAGAATGGGGAGCTGGGAGTTTGTTTTCTACAAGAGTCTGCTTTGAGTTGCGTGTGATGAGGGTTTACAACATTCGATGTGTAATTCAGAGACAGATGGAAGGCAACAGGTGCTGGATCTAGCTGCATTGGTCCTTACCAAGCGCCCGGGTTTGCAATGCGGACTTTACATTTCGAACCTGTCGATCTGCATCATTAGTTCTCAAATCCCGACCTAAAACAGCACTGCAAGGAGCAAAGAGACCCGATTTGCCGGTTTTTTTAATTTTTTATTGTTGTTGCTCCCCTTGCCTTGCTTTTCCCACATTAGTTTAATCGGTGAGCCGAAGCCGTGGGGGGGGGGTTTGAGATTAGTGAGCTTGCCCTGTAATTAATATGGCGGTTTGATATTAAATTCCTCAATTCTGCAACTTCGGCGAACGCCATCCGCGAGGGAAAGTGACAGGCTTTAGCTTTCGGGATGGCGCTGGCTGTTAGTATGGGTCGCAACCACTTTCCCCTATCAGTGGATCGAAACGAGTAAAGAGTGGAAACCCGAGGACGCCGAATCTCGCATCTCAGACGAGAACTGTTTTTCCGATATGATTACATGTTCCAAGCTAAGCTTTTTCAAGTGGGACGCTGGCGCAGACAAGGTCGTGAATCAAATAAGCTCGTGAGCCACAAGCTAGTTAGTGGTCTAGTCTTTTCGTAGAGTATTGCGTGCGAGAGGTATTAGATTTTCTCTTGCACGAAAAAGAAATGCAACATCATCAACACAGTTCACTCCTATCTGCTAACGGCTATGTCGGACCAACCCTCGTCGCTAGTGTCAGATTCTGATAAGGAATTGCAGAAGGGTTTGGTCAACAGATTAAATTCTGCCCCAAATTATCCACCTGCCGTACTCGAGAGACCTGCAGATAACTTTATTATATCAATCGTACGAGCTATTTCCAAATTTGAATTATCTAGCCAGCATCCCAGACCAAATGCCTGTAAATTAAACGAGCTGTTTGCGTGAGGGTTTTTTCTTTCTCATGCATCACCGTCCGCTCCCTGTCATCATAACATTCTAAGCCGTTCTAACGTCATTCGAGAAGGTCCTGAAGACAACGACAGTAAAAAGTACATATTTAGCCTAAGATCCAAAAGACCCAAAAAAAGAAGCACTGATTTCATTGAGGATCGAACTCAAGACCTCGACCGTTCAAATTCCTGGAGGGGAAGATGTTAAGGTCGCGTGATAACCAACTACACCATGAAACCGTCGCGGTTCCGCGCTTCGATGAAGTCGTCGGGCGGAAAATTACAATCTAAACCTGTTAGCCAAAGCTACCAAGCAACAATCTTCAACAATATACTCAAATCTTGAGAAGACTATATGGGAAGATGGCTCATTAGCAGAGTATCATTAAGGTATTTGGATCAATGTCTGAGCTACCTCATAAAATATCGTAGATATTTCCCAGTAAGGGATTTGTGAGTTGGGAATTTGGGGGGGTAATCTGGCAATCGTCATTGTTGCAATCTCGTCGACGTATATTCCCTCCGCTGATGGCAAAGATATAAAAACCTCGTCTTCCGCCCTTCTCACTTGCACACAACATCACATCATGCCACGAACATCCCCTCTGCACACACAGTGCACTTGTACGAAAATGGTCCAGATACACCGCCATCCAGATCCCGGATTGGCGCAAGCAAGTATATCCGATCATGTCAAGCATCTTATTACCTACGTCTATCAATTCTAATCATCAACAGCTAGCACATCTCGTGTCAGTACGCCGAGAGTCTAGCGATGGACATTGAGGGAATCAAGGGTTCTACCCTTACAGTAAGTGAATATAAAACCCTGCTCTCTGCCACCACCACCTCTAATCAACCTAACAACGTCAAAGTCTCTTAGCCCTCAAGAACCTGAAGTAGTTCAGGTATCAAACCCCTCCACAAAGAAGACCCAGCAAAGCCGTTTATCGGCACAAGTATGTATCATCGTCTTCAGATTTCTAGAAATCAATAACTAAGCAAGTCCACGACAGAAACACGTGCTTCCTCTGGAGCCAGTTCCTAGTGTAAGTGTCCACTTTTCATATTCCATGATCGATGAAGGTATTAACAAGGTACAAGGCATCTTTAAAACCTGGGGCACCCTGACAACGGTCAGGGAACCGCCCTTGGCCTAAGAGATCACTAGTTGGCACCCACCAACAAGTAAGCTTTCACCCGACCCTCATATCATATGTTTTTTATGTTAAGACACTAGCGGCTTGTTTTACTTATAAGTTAAATAGATTAAAAGGCTTCTACAATGAAGCTTATAGACTATTTGGAGGCTCACAGCCCACCTAGTCTCCTTGTGAGACATGGAACGAGCCGGCAGAGCACCCCGAAAGTGGCGGATGCTCGACAGTGTCCCCAACTAGAAGAATGGGGAAGTTTCTGGGAGGAGGCCCAGAGAACACTCGCCGATTTCAGAAATCGGGAGGTAAGTTTCAACAAAATCTTGCAATTATATATAAAATCCACAAACTCATCACCAGTTATTCTAGTTCCCCGCGTTAAAGGAGACTAAAGAGGACTTCCTCTGGAACAATAGGCTCTACCGTAATGTTTCCTCCCAGCGAGATGTACAGCTCGCTGTAAACAATATGGTAGGGCGTCCAGTTGGAGAAATCCTCGGACGAGTCTTCGGTATCGACGCTAGCTTTGGCGACCCTCGAACCACCGTTAAGGTTGGTGACCCGGATCGTGTCTTGTACGCATTACGGGAGCTAACCCAAGACTCACAACAAGGTGCCCTGACCTCTGTCAACGAGGCCCTACTCGTTGTCGAGGTTAGAGCCTCATGGGCCCTTGAACTTCGAGACCTGAGGGCAACATATAACGACGAACTCAGGGTTGCGTGGGCTGCTGCGGAAAATTCCGAGCAGCCTGAACTGCTAAGAGCAGTAGCGCAAGTTTATGCTTATATGGCATTAAATAGTCTCTCTTATGGTGCTCTCACAACCTATAGCTCGACGTACTTTTTCCATCTCACTCGAGGTCGTTCGGTTGTCTGTTTTAAAGTATCCCCTGAGGTAAAGCAGGAACACACCGGCGAATTGAGCGCAGTTACTGCATTTGTGAGCGTAGCTGCTAGGGCATGGCGTGAAGCCCTTTCGCCCCACGCACAGGAAAACCTAGGGACTCAAATACAGGAATCTAGACAACTTGTAGATCCCACTGAGGGTGCAATTGTTGTCCAGGGCCAAGAAACTCTCGAAAACAATGCTTTAGAGATTTTGGAGAATAGCTTCCCATTGCTAATCGAGAACAGAATGGCGGAGACCGACCAAGAAAAGCCCGGCGAGTGTATAATACAGTTCGGGCGATTCATTTCAAGGAATCTTGCTTCAACATCCTACGGGGTTCTTGGAACCGGGGGGGACCAAATCCCAGTCGTGCTGAAAGTGTACGACCTCTCAAGCGCCGAAATGCGAAGAGTATGCGAGAAAGAAGTTGAAATGTAAGTAATCTTCTTTACACAAGGAAGCGATACACACACTAACACGACTTCGAAAATAGCCACACAGCTCTCGCCCCTTTACAAGGAGCCTGCGTCCCTAAAATATGGGCCGTCGGCACACTTTGGGGTTTTCTTAAAGTGATTGCAATGGAGCCTTGTGGGATTAAAGCTCCAGAGCCCCCTCCGCCAGAATTTTATGAGCAAGCACCCCAGCTGCTCAAGGCTGTTCACTCCCAAGGTGTTATCCACGGTGATATAGCCTTGCGGAATTTTACAGTCTCGGAAAATAACAGATTTTGGCTCATAGACTTCAACTCAAGTCGTAGAGGGTCTACCAAAGATCTCCTAAGAGAGGAGACAGCTCTACATGAGCAACTTGCCAGAATGAAGAAGGGGTATATTACAAAGCGGCAACTGGCGAGTAGCACCACTAAGAAGCGACTTACGAAACTATGAATTCCGGTAGGAGCACAGAGCTACCCGAGACCAAAATATATTTCTTACTAGAACGTATAATTACGCGGTGAACGCATATTTGAGCTGTGGGCATCGTATCTTCTTGTATACTAAATAAATAAGTATATGTATAGTTGCAGTGGAAAGTGCAGCTTTTCGTTCAGAATCGTATTTAAAAGCCAGAGAGACGAATTTAAAATTGAATGCTCTTTAAGAATCCTTGATATCCGTGTAGCGTAATGTAGCTTTGTTGGAATGTGAGTGGCTTTGTTCCTACTATAATCCTCAATCGTTTCGTGTTGGAAATTGTTGCATTCTTGCGCCACGTACTGGCCGTGGCTGTAAGTCTTCGCTGTGGCTATATATATTCCTGAATCCATCCGAGCCCTATGACGAGGGAATGCATCTCATACTCATCGCACTGAAAGAGCCGCAGAACCAGTCTCCACAACAGACCAATCAACATTATCGCGCCTCCAACTAGCTCAACCATGACGGACGACGTGCACAGCACCGAGGCAGATGCTCTATTCGACGCGCGTGGCTTCCCGATCACATTAGATGGACTACTCCAGGACGATCGCGTGTCCTTCTCGAAGGTCTCCGAAAAGTACACACTGGAGCAGGAAGACGGAACGGAATACGAATTCGACGAAAAGTTAAGGCGGTGGTACGAAGTGGTAAGTCCTCTCCCGCCATCCTCTCTTCTCTTTCGCCCTAAAAATCCACGAAAAATTTCGTTGATGGCATATTTCTCTACCTGAAGAATTATCTTTTTCATCCACCTACCACCATGGATCGTTCCACCCCTGCGGGGAGTTCAGTATTTTAACCATTTCAAACCGTCATCGGTGGTTTTTATTCTTATCTAGCTTGATGACTCGTTGGCTGAAGAACAAGCCAGAGTTTACGGCCCCGTTGATAATACCGAAGTACCTTCACGGAATAAGAAGCGGAAGAACGAGCACTCGAATGACGCATTTGCAGAGGTAAGATGACAGCATTCAACAATTACCATCCATTCACTAGTCGCAAATCTAATATATATATTGTGTATGCAGGAGGGAACCAATTCGAAGCGCTCGAAAAAGAACGGCAAACCCGACCATCCTGTTGTTCGCGTCAACAAAGCCGTATATGTAACCAACCTCCCGCTCGACGCTACCACCCAGGAAGTCGAAGAACTATTCTCTCGCTATGGTGTGATCGCGGAAGAAATCGACTCTGGCAAGAAACGGGTCAAAATATACTCTGATGAAAATGGCAATCCTAAAGGCGACGCCCTCATCGTCTACTTTCGACCCGAAAGCGTCAACCTCGCGATTCAAATGCTGGACGACACGGACTTTAGGCTAGGGGTTGGCGATGTTGGTGGAAAAATCAAAGTTCAAGCGGCGGATTACAGCTACAAAGCGCAACAGGATGCACCGCAAGACAAAAAGATGACGAAGGATAAGAAGAAGATTATCGCGAAGAGTCAGAGATTGAACAACAAACTTGCAGATTGGGATGACGATGATCCGGTGAAGACTGCGCCCTCGCGGTTTGATAAGGTGGTTATTCTGAAGCACATGTTTACTCTGCAGGAGCTGCAAGATGACCCTGCTGCCATGTTGGATATCAAGGACGATATAAGGGAGGAATGCGGAAGGTTGGGGGAGGTGACGAATGTAACTTTGTATGATGAGGAGGAAGCTGGCGTTGTTAGTGTCAAGTTTGCAAATGAACAGTGCGCGCTGGCGTGCGTTAGGGTTAGTATTTCCCATCTTCACTGTTTTTGTTTCTTTGGCTCAGTGCGAGGGCTAACACAGAGGCTTTATTTATTAGATGATGGACGGACGGCACTTTGCAGGATCGAAAGTGGAGGCGTACATATACGATGGCCAGGAGCGCTTCAAGAAGAAGAGGACCAAGGATACGGATGCAGATGAGAAGTCTAGACTTGATAAGTTTGGTGAATGGTTGGAAGAAGAAGGCGCAGAATAGGACAATTGTCCTGATTGGACTGAAAGAAATTAATTCATGGGGGGTGCTATGTATTTTATGAGAGTGTACGGTCGTTTCAGATGATGGGATGGAGGCATGAATGCTGCGGATAATATTCTTCCCCTAATCTGGTTAATTGCTGAAAAAGCTTTGGATGAACTGCTATTTTCGCGAATAAAAACCATCAAGACCAAAGACCAGAATCTTCAGTGTGACGGTGATGACGTACTAATAAATGTATCACAATCATTACTTTTGAGGCTTATGTATGTACAACTACAATAATTATTTACAGGTAGCTTACTCTAGAATCTTACAGCTGTCATTATTTTGCTCGATCTTTCTGTTTCAGTTCATCTCTCCTAGCCCTCTCTTCCAACACCAACCTTTCCAAACTAGCTTTCAATGCTGCCCGTTCTTCATCGCTCGCTTCTGCGCATCCAGCCCACCGTATCCTGCACATAGCATCCACAAGATACACAAATCCAATCCTCTCATTCAGCATCGCTACAGACTCTTTAACTTCACTGGAAATACCCTTTCTAACAAAGAGAAACCGTGCATGCCGCTCCTCTCCCAGCTGTTTTCTAATATTCCGCATCGACATGAGCACAATCCATGCTTTTAGAAAATTCTCCTGCAAGTTGATATTGACCCTCTGCCAAACACCATCCTGCGGCGGTAGTGTTTCCTGCATTAGTCGTTTGATGTGATCGTCCGGAGTAGAGATATATTCCTCCCTGAGCAGACTCGATCCTGCATAGTCGTTATCCAGATCTTTCATCCAGGTGGCGATTTGTCTGTCCGCCCATACGTTTGTCGAGAGTTGGACCAGGGATACCCGTCCTGTGAAAAGGGCGGTGGAATCGACTATATCCGGGGAAAGTAAAGTGCGGCCCTGGAAGTTTGGAAAGTAGAGAGACTTGTCGGCTTTGAAGGTTCTAGGTGGAGCTATGAAGAGCTTGCCTTTCTGGTGGCGCATGTCTGAGAAGTCTTGAAAGTAAGACTTGTTCCACTCTTGCGCTCTGTTTTAGAGTGAAGTAACAAATTGTTAGTATATGGTATGAAAATCAAATTTAAGTTTCCTTTAATTGTAGTGCGTAAGCGGGAATAGGACCAAACATACAGCTCGCGCCGTCTCCGTAGATGCCTGTCATAATTTTGGAAATCCTGTTTCCTCTGTTTGAGCGATCGAAGGTCTTTGCCATGGTTATCGCCAATAATTGGCTCGTGGTATTGACCAATTGGCCGGCTCAACTGGGAAATTTCGGCCTTGTCCGTTTCTTTGACGACTTTAGGACGGGCTATTGTTTCGTAGGTGGGCGGTTTCGGATCTTTTAAAGTAGCTGCTGGTGGGGTTTGTGGGGGGGTATCCGATGGTGGCTGCGGTGTAGAAGCAGGTGGAGGAGTAGCCCGTGAAGCGTACTGGCGGATAGGAATGACAACAAGTCGGCTGGTACATGTCCAGCATGTCTTGCCAGTTGCGAAAGTCGAAGAGGCCCGCAAAAGCGGTGCTGGCCGTAATATCATGTCCGTAATTGCGGTTTCGGTTGGAAATTTTTGTTGAAGTTCTTAGTGGTTGAAGAAAGTGGGTGGTCATGTGACGTTCGCGACTGATAATTTCAATGTTTCGCTAACAAACGCGGTCTGCTCTGTAGCTTGCACTTTGGACTGTTCTTCCACGCGACAACCCTCCCCCCAATGCTTTCCTGTTAATATTTCTTGTAAATACCCCTCGGATCGGATCGCGTCCTCCAGAACTCAGATTGATGCTGCAACTTCTTGTCTGACACATACCTTCGTCTATCATCTCGAGCTCCAAAGATGGCAGCTCCTTCAAAACAATCCAAACCCTTGTTTCATGATGTCAATTTTACCTTAATTAGGGGTCCAAATTTCACCGGAAAAGAATACGATACGGTATTACTGGCGGATGTGATCATCGATTGCTAGATATTGCGGCTAAACTCTTGATAATGTAGATTCGACAGCATCTCCTCGACCATGGCGCCGTCGAAATCGAGCTCGAACCAAGCTCTCAAGGGGTCCCCGCTATAAACCTTGAAGAGACCACCCATATAATCTCACCGGATATCGAGTTTACGGAGTTCTCAGAACTGGAGCGCCGCCGTCTCGCTGGCGAGATTGACCAGCGGATGCTTACCGTCATCAAACCGTCATGGGTTACCGATTCGATGAATAAGAAGAAAACTCAGCATATACGAACTTATAATGCTGATCCCCGGATGATATTTTCGGGTATCGAGGCCGTTATTGCCGACCTGCCAGAGGGAGATAGCGAAGCTATTTGTGGAGGGATATTGGCTATGGGAGGGTTACACAAGACGGGATTATCTCGAATGACGACGCATATTGTCGCTTTGACCATCGACAATGTAAGGAATGCAAACTAGCCGAGCCAATGGCCTAGATATAATGCTAAAACTAACAAAATAGGACATCTGCAAAACGGCTCTGGAGAAAGGTCTAAATGTCAAAATGGTGATGCCTCACTGGTGAGTACTTCCTACTTGAGCTTATTGAACTAGCTCTAAGCTAACTGTTTTTTTTAGGTTTGATGATTGCTTGAGGTTAAATCGTCGTATAGATGAGGCCCCGTATATGCTACCAGACCCGGCTATCATGCTTGCGAAAGCTAGTGATCCACTACCTTACCCTTCAGTTGATCTTGCCCACACACACGACCACCCGGAAAGACAAGACCCAGATCCCAAATCGATGAGAAACAAGACAGATATATTTGCGGATAAATCGTTTTACTTTAGCAGCGATCTTGGGCTGGGCGAAAAACTGCAGAAGATCCTAACTGATATTGTAAAGCAAGGGAGCGGGAAGATAGCGCAGAAATTGAAGGATGCAAACGTATTACTATGCCCGTGGCGAGATGGAGATGATTATATCTTCGCTAGCCGGAAAGGCATTGACGTTGGAAACTTAACTTGGCTGTATTGGATGACTACAAGGGAGGAGTGGGTGTCGCCAAGAAAGTTCTTGCTGCACTACCCAAAAGCGAGGATACCGGTCCCCGGGATGGAGAATATGGTAGGGTTGTTGATTCTAGCCAAATTTTCCGGGTTCATCGCTAACAACTGTATAGTTGATATCCGTCTCAAACTACAACGGCGATGCTCGCATGTACCTCGAGAATTTGATAGAGGCTGCTGGGGCCACATTTACTAGAGCTATGAAGCCCGAAAATACCCATCTCATCACCGCTCGAGACTCCTCAGACAAAGTCGATGCCGCCAGAGAATGGAATACCAACATGATCAACCATCTATGGCTAGAAGAGAGCTATGCAAAATGGGAACTTCAGACATTGACTAATCCAAGATACACAACATTCCCCAAGCGTACCAATCTTATGGAGATCGTGGGACAGACGAGGATTGATCTAGAAGCGATTTCGCATGTCTTTTTCCCTGATGATGAGGACGAGGAAGAAGACGACGAAGAGGCGGCCGAGAAAGATGAAGATATATCTATGGCTGATGCTGATGAGGGACTAAGGGGAGAGGAAGAGGAAGAGGAAGAAGAGCTCGTGGTTGAGAAACCAGCCAGGAAAGCCGGGAGGCCCAAAGGATCTAAAGGCACACCAAAGCTGGCTGTTCAATCAACTACTCTGGCAGAAGATGGTTTGGAAACCCCGAGAGGTGGCAAACGTCTCGCGGCTCTAACTATGGAAACACCCAAAAACTCTATTCTGAATTCTTCCCCAATCTCTATCATGAGTACAGGTCGACGAGCAAAGGAAAATGCTGCCAAAAAGTTACATGACATTATGCCAGATGTTCTACAATATGAAAAGGAAAAGAAGAGAAAAGGAGGCGTTACACATGGAGGAAGACGGAAAAGCAATACGCCCGAAGTGGAGAACCAAAAGGCTGCAAGGAAAAGGAGCGCACCGGTTGAGTCGGACGATGATCCAATGGACGAAGACGAGAGGCCCGAGAAACCGAAGAAGCAAAAGAAAAAGTCGTTGGAGAAAGTTAATGTTTCAGTCTATCTACTACTTACGGCCCATCAAAGATGGATTGATCACCCTGATAGGGAGGATGAAGATAAGGTTTGTTTTGACCCCCCAGGTTTTATGGAAATGGCCTAGTATATAATAATGACTTTTCTACAGAGACAACTACGGGAAATTGGGATACAGTGCATAGAGAACCCCGAAGCGCATGTAACACACGTTTGTGCGCCCCGTCTCGTTCGAACTGAGAAGTTTGTCTGTGCGCTGGCTCGGGCGCCTGTAATCGTCAACTCGGGTTGGATAGAGCAATGCCTCAAACAAAAAGTTATAGTCGACACAAAGCCATACCTGTTGAAAGACGCAGAAGGAGAGAAGAAGTTTAATGTTAAACTTTCGCAATCTTTGGAGAGAGCAAAAGAGAACGACGGCAAATTGCTGGAGGGGCTGTATGTTTACGTCACGCCTGGTGTCACTCCTGGGTGGGAGACGTTCAAGAAGATTGTGGAAGCGAATGGCGGGACGGCATCGCAGTTCAAGGCTGTCAAGAGAGGCGGGGTTATCGAGAATAAAGATGTGGCTACCCCAAAGAGGATGGTGCTTATCAGTGCACCGAAAGATGATAAGCTGGCAACCGGGTTCAAGAAGATGGCCAAGGAGGCCGGATGGGATCCGCTGGTCTATAAAACCGACTGGCTGTTAGATGTTGCAATGCAACAAAAGTTGGTATGGGCCGACAAGTATATCATTTCGAAGGATAAGTAGGATCCTCTCATTGCCTCTCTCTCGTATCTTCAATTTTGTTTAACCGAACAGGTCATAATTTTTGTTCCTTTCAGAGATTTATCTTATGGCGGCGATTATGGAAAGGCTACCCTTTTTTTTGGCGTTTTATTGGTTCTAAATTCTTGTACCATAGTAGAGGAAATATACTATTCTCATAAGAAGTTATGCTTTCGCGGGTATAACAATATAAAAACTATTAACTGGGAAGTACAAATGCCAACTCCGTAATGATGCATTCTATCATGTGTATTACCAAGATCGATCCGTGCCCGAGGGCGAACTACCATACCTTGACGCCCTTATCGTCCCCGACACTAAAGACCTGGGCTGTTCCCTTCTTCACCAGAACATTCAAGCACTTTGTCAACATGGCCTGGTCCATACCATACCACTCCTGGTCTGTGGTATTGTCCCCTTCTGTCAGCTCCAGCAACGTAAAAACAGTACCCTTCTGCCCTGTGTCGTCGATCCAAGAGTATATCTGGCTGGCAAAGTCCTCAGGTGTACGCCAGTAGATATATGCGATCGATTTTTCGGGGGAGAGCCATTCGGCGTTGGAGGTTTTAACGAGGTCGTCAACGATTTCACGTATGGTAGCGAGCGGTAGTTTTCCTGCGTGAATAGTAGTAAGCCTATGTTTATTTTGCCAGATGTAGTGATTATTTCGTGGTACAAGGGGATAGCGTACGGCTTATGTCTTTATTATGAAATAGCTCAGTGTCCATCGTATCTACGAGGTTGAGTCGCCAGAGCTTGTTGGCTCGGCAGTACCCGAGGATGAAGGTTCGCCATTGTGAAAGCTGTGAGGACCAAATTGCGGCGTTTGGCTGGCGGGTATAGAACGGAGGAAAGCCGTAGAACTCAGGATAGTAGGAAGGGAGGGTGGATTTGCTTTTGGAGTCGGACATGGTGGATGCTATGAGCTGAGGTCCTCATGATCATGACGAGCCTCGTAGCGCAGAGTACTTTTTGGGTGGCCTGGCGGGGCTAAAAGTGGGTAACAGCAGGATGTTGAGCTGCAGCTGGCAGGCGAGCTACATCACTTTAGGCCTCGCCCAGCCGGAACCCTCGAAAACGCGTCTTCCAACCACGTTTTTGCGCCTCGTAGGGTAAACCAATCTTCCCTCGCAAACCTGCGCTTGTCGCGAGAATACATGCAGACCGTATAGCGCTTACGTTATCGACAGCGCCCGTCCAAGTTCCAAGTCGGTCTCGTCGCTTTATATACCTTATACCCGAAACAAGCCCGACGGCTGTTTGTCGAAGATACCCCGAATCCTGGCTGTCGCTGTGACAGAGGATACCTGGAATGCTGATGGATACCGGCTTGGGAGACCTGTTCGAGGACAATGCAAGCACTGTCCGCGGCATCCACGAGCACGTGGATCGGTTGCGACAGGGCGGCTGTCGGCAGTACGTCGATCTCTCTCATTAGTTACCACGAGGCTTTCTAACATGTCTTCATCACTGTAGGAGGATAGCATGGGGGAAACTTGGCTGTATAGCATCTATAGCCGCAAATGGCCTCGACGTCGAGATCCGCCACTTGATGGCTTCCACCAAAGATGGCTCGTGGGTTCTAAGCCCGAAATACCTAGTTAAGAACGTTCACAATGGCTCCACGCTGGCCAGCGTCCACTGGAACCTAATCGGATCAGAATTGGCAGTTACCGATATATACGGCCGGATGGCTATGTGGACTGTTTTCGTTTCGGTCGACCGGTTGAACCCCCTCAGGCAATCGACAGTGACAGTGAAGGATGATCTCAACATGTTGGCTGGACTATGGTGGCTTAATATGAACAAGCCAGTAAGAGCTATCCGAGGATACGGACATGCACCACTAGCTTTGCAGATGCTAACAACAAGGAAATAGTACGCTTTGAGTAAAACTGCCATCAAGCAAGATGGGGTGTACAAATATCCTACAAACTCTCTCCCGCCGATGGGCCCCTTAAACCCGATACAAGGTCGAACTGCCTGTCTCGGCGTCACTAAGAATGGGGTCGTAAAGCTCTGGTATGCATCTGATGGGCAGTCGCATATCCAAAAGGCAACGGCGGAGCTGGAATCTTACACTTCCATGGATGATATCATCACCCATGCTGCTTTCGCTGCAGATAGAGGTACTTTATTTTCCATCTTGGGCATCAATTATACATCTATTCGTCATAGCATCGGACTGATCCATAACCCTGTTATTGAAGAAAGATAGACCGCTCAGCTGTTTTAGCCGTATACACACAATCCAAACAACTTAGAGTTTACCGAATAATCATCGACTGGAAGCATCCACCCTTACCACCCGGGGCTAATTTAAGCCAGCTCCCATTCCCAGTTACAATCCACCCAAAACGCTTAAAGGTGGAGCACTGCCCTGGCGATGGTCTGGACAGCGCAACGTCGTTCCTTACCCATTTGGAGGTTCTCTCCCCGTTTCCCGGAAACCATACGCAGTATCCGATAATACTAGGCTTCTTTGTGAATACATCGCAACCTAATTATCTTACGACCATCAAGAGATGGGAGCTACGGAATGTGGGAACATCATTACACTCGAGTTTTGATTTGCTATCGGTGAGGAGGAATAGCACAGCTACCGAGAAGGAGGTAAAGGGTCGATCAAACTACTCTTCATCAAGATTCCCGGGCTGACTTTATGGTAGCGATACGAGCTCATCTCGTACCCTGATGTACCGTTGCATAAATGTGCTCTTTCAATTGCGCAGCTAAATGCAAGCACTATGATTGCGGTTACATACACAGACGGCACGTTTGATATACGCGATAGGTAAGTGCCTCCTAATATGTTATACAAGCTTTTGCGCTCAGTTCCAAGAGCTAACAGTCCTACAGGATGCAATTCAAAACTGTTGAGCCTACGTCTAACTATGACAAGCTGATCAATATGGCGCACGCCGGATGGCATTTCCCGTTATTTGGCCCTTGTAAGCTAACAACCATTCCACTACGCCGTAACTCGCCATTCCTAATTGATTATTTCAGATGTTGATATTGTGCTATCGCCTAACTATGCCGCCGCGGCACTTCTAACAAAGGAAAATGATGTGAACCTCGTTTTGATGACGCACCACGACCCATTAGAAGGAACACCCGAGGAGAACCGTAAGTTCCCGTGCCACCAGTGCAAATCAACTTGAAGCAGGCAAATTTAATACCATTATCCTACAGCCAACGTGCGAATAGCAGCAGTGACACTAGCGCAACAGCATGCCTGCTCATCGAATAATCATTCGAATAATGACGATCTCGCAGCCGTCGCACGGCAATTCAACAACAACCGTATGCTCAAGCTCTATTTATTTATTTTAGATAGAAAAAATTTGTTTGCTAACAAGTGTATCTTTACAGACTTCAAAACTTGTGTCCTTCTAGAATCCCATCGCTCTCTAAACCAAAATATAGATTTCCTGCAAGAACAAAGCAATGAAAAGTTACAGCGCAACCCGTTCTTTCAAAGATGTCTGAGCTTGCAGTCCGCTTTATATTATAAAGGTTGGGCGAATCCCAAGCCGATACCAGCAAAGATATCACAGGCGACGCTGCACTTGAAGGCGACATCAGTTGGATTTGGGTATTTTATGAACAACGTAGCCAGGGATAGACGGGATCTGGAAGATTCCAAGTCGAGTGAGTACTTTTCTTCCAAACACTTCTTATTCCACCCTTTATACCGTTGAGAACCATTTAGATTATGATGTTTACTGATATGGTTGGAATAGACGCACTACAAAATCTCCTTGGGGTCGTAAAATGGGAAATAGACTTCCACGTCTACCTAGTCGACGAACTCCTAGAGCTCGCCCGTCGAGTCCGTTCAAACCCTGGCGATATGGAACTTGTCAAAAGGATCAGTAAGCTATTTAATTCACTTCTCCCCATTCCTAAAAAATCCAATCCATTCTAACTTCCCCCCTAGTAAACGAAACCAACTCCTGCGCTCTACCGTTAATACTCACCGGAGCCTCCCGCTTCCTGCTAAAATACAACTCGCGGGCTCTCCGCGGCTTCGACCAAGCTGCGCGTGATCACCTAGCGCAAACCACTGTCGATGAAGCGCTAAAGCAGGGCTTCCAGTCCCTGCGAACGATAATGGACGCTAACCCTGTGAAGTTCAACATGTTTGAAAAACTCCTCGTGGACACGATCAATGGGATCAAAAAGACAACGGAGGAATGGGACTCTCAGCGGCGTATTGACGTTGACCGCATGATTTTCCTTACCGGAGAGATCCCCGAGGTGTTTTACCCTATTGTCGAGAAATTCCTGCAACATTCGCTGGGGATACTAAAGAATGATATTGATCCTTCGTCGATATTCTTCTTCGATACGACGTGGTTGGGGTTCCATGATGATAGGAAGAGTGTGGAGTTCAAAAAGACGGAGAGGGTGGATACGCTTAGGAAATCGCATTTGAAGAAAGGAACGGCGACGAGGAGGTGTTTGAGGTGCGGTGAGGTCGTGGAGGATCTGGTGCCCTCGCTAAGGATGGGGTTGTGGTTGCAGAGTGTGAGTAGAGTTTGTTTGTGTGGGAGTTTGTGGATGCATGACGATTAGGTTTTTTTTTTTTTACTTTTTTGCCCGAGACTATAGTATTTGGAGATTAGAGATTGGGGATTGGGGATTGGGGATTGGGGATTGGGGATTATTTGAAGGTTGTAGGTTACCGTGACCGAGCATTTCCTTCGTTTCCTTGGATATAGAATAAGAGTATGAAGATTGAAAATTATACCGAACCAAGCTACAGTGGTAACCACCAGTTATATTATTATCCGATTCACATGCATCCTTTGTCCAGATCCAGACTGTTACATATCCCCTCCGACCTATCAGTATTCTCTCTTTCTTTTTTGGAAATACTTACCACGTATAATTATATAATCTGACCCTTGAACCATTGACCAACAAGCTTCATCTCAGATCAACCATCATAGTTTTCCCATAACTCGTAGTTTGGGAAATAAAATATTTTTAATTAATTCAACGTTCCGCTCCATTACGTTTATCTCTTGTTCGTAGCATACATGCGCAACCGCAACTGTACATAAAAAGCACGCCACCACTATCGATCTTCATATAAAAAAAGAAGAAGAAAACAGATCCTTCCATCATTAATATAGCAATAAAGTCCTCCCCGCTCTCAATATAAATTCGCCCCCTCTCAACCCCGGAGTGTCTTCAAGAAATAGGATAGAAAAGAAATAGAAGAAAAAGAAACAGAAAAAAAATACGAGGGTATTCTGCTCTGCGAGGTTCTTTTTTCGTCAAGAAGAAAATAAGAAAGAAAAGGACATATAGACACCTATAGGTGGGTATTGGTATAGACAGAAAAGAAAAGAGAGAAAGGAAAGAATCAAATCGAGGGGAAGGGTAATCCTTTATATAATGATGAAGGAATAGGTAACCTTGCCTCTGTAAGAGAGCTTCCGAGAGCAAGAAAGGGAGGTAGAAATACGAAATTAAAAATTAAAAAAAAAAAGGGTCATCACCTTCCTTAGCTTTCATTGAGTACCGGGGAGATGTTTCTTATTTACAACGAGACCAGCCAAAAAGAAAGAAAAAAAAGAGGAAGATAGAGTATGTCACAGAGGTGCGAATTGGGGCAAGGAGGAGGTTCACGAGATGGCAATGTAACTAAGCGCCAACCTGTTAGCATACAAGATTGTACAAATGCATCCTAACATTGTTAAGCGCTAAGAAAACATTGCCAGAGAGAGCTAAGGAGGTGGATGGAGGGTATAAGCACAAGCCGATTTCGTCTTAGAGTTTGTGAAGTTTGACCAGGAAAAGTCCAAGCTACAAGATGATATGATGGTGTCCACGGCCAGAGAAGAAAAAAGAAGAACAAAAAAGAGAGAGAACCAAAAGGCAGATACCAGAGGTTATGTAAGAGAAGTAAACAAAAAAGCAATTATCCGATATCGAATCAGATGTGTATGGCCGAGGTAGTAACGACTCAAAGTTAATGTTAGACAGCCTGTGCACCGACGAATTAGAGTTAGGCGACTGGTGGCACAGAACGCGAGATGCAGGTGCCACAAAGACTAAAGCACAAGAGAGGAAATAACGTGTGCTTAGTCATCGAGCTCTTTTGGTTACTCACCTATTTAGACTAGAGCTTAGCTGTAGGTTTGTATTTCTTATCGAATGCTAACTTCTCGGCCTCATAACGAGCCTTGTCTCTGGCAGCAAGGTCGACATATTTCTACGACACCACAAATGTTAACAAGAAAAGTTCAACCCTTTCGACAGATTGTATAGATTCAGCTTACCTGCTTAGCGGATGCTGTCAAACTATTCCAAAGTTCAGCAGCCCTCCTTATCTTGTCAGCTTGAGTAGGGAGAGAGGCGAGGTCAGGGCTGCGTATGATCTCGGTGGAGAACAAGATGTAGGCGGAAAGAGAGCGTTTAGGAAGTCTAGGGTCCACAATCCTAAGTTTGCGCTCCGCTTTGCCATGCTTCTTCAGGTAAGCATTGATACGGGTACGGGCGAGATTGGCGACTTGGAGATCTGCTGGGTTTTGCTTTGCAAGCCATTGATCATAAATTGCCTTCCTCTTCGCCGATTCAACCTTGGCGCGATCTGTCCAAACCTAATTGTGTGCCAAAAATAAAAAGGATTAGCCCTAAGATGATCCATTTCGCAGAGGAGAAGGGGAAGAGTTGAAAGAGGGTGGAGTTTCCAAAAGAAAATCCCCCCAATATTGGAACACTTGGATGTACCTTCTTTTCACCTTCGCTGAGGGCCCTCCATTGCTCGGCGATAGCTGTAACTTTCTGGGTACCAGCAGCGCCAGGCTGGGTCTTGTTTAATTCAGTGTAAAAGAGCCCAAATGGAGCGATAGACTTAGAAGGAGCCTTCAGAGACTTCTTGTATTCGCCCATGATAGCTGCCTTTGGCTTTTTGGCAACCTTCTTTTTCTTTGGCTTCTTCTTTGGAGCTGGCTTCTTCTTCTTCTTAGCGACAGTGCGCCGGGTACTCGTCTTTTTGGCGACAGCCCGACGTTTGGCAGCGGGCTTCTTAGCAGTAGCTGTCGTCTTCTTCGCAGCAGGCTTCTTAGCGACGGTCTTCTTAGTTGTAGACTTAGCTGTAGACTTAGCGGCAGTCTTCTTCGGGGCAGCCTTCTTCGTAGTGGTAGCGTACTCGCGAAGAACAATGTTGGCCAAGGCCGGGAGGTTGGCCTTCACGAAGGGAGCGAAGGTAGCCGGGCTCGCAACGGCATTGGCGATACCAGAAGAGAGGGGACCGGAGCGGGCAAGGGCTCGGGCGACAATGGTAGAGAGCTTGGGCAGCGACAGAGCGCCATTGGCAGCAAGGCGGGATCTCCCGGCTGCGAGCATGATTGGACAATATGAGAGGAGATCGGAAGGTTGGCTCTATCCAATTGAGGATGTGTCTTTACGGTAGAGAGTTTATATTGGAAA
This sequence comes from Dactylellina sp. 'tibetensis', assembly GCA_036971435.1. Taxonomy (NCBI): domain Eukaryota; kingdom Fungi; phylum Ascomycota; class Orbiliomycetes; order Orbiliales; family Orbiliaceae; genus Dactylellina; species Dactylellina sp. 'tibetensis'. The sequence goes on along the minus strand of JAKDFA010000017.1, from coordinate 288,347 downwards.
CCCGGTTGTTTGGTGCCTGTATAGATTTTTCGGATAAGGAAAAAATTCGTTAGTGTTGTTGATAGCTTGATATCATCCGAAACACAACCGCAAATCAAAGCAGATGGCACAATTGACAGAATAACACAATTGAGTCCTGATGATATCATACGCGAGCAGGAGCCTCAATTGGTATGGTGCCAGTAGAGCGGTGTATTCGGTGATACGAGTTTGCAGACCAAGACGAGGGGTTTCCAGGCCGCCAGAGCTTAGTCATGCGGCAGTGCACAAGAAAGAGAGGGAGGGAGCTGGACGATGCGGTCACGTCCCTCGTTCGCTTGGCGGGGTCTGCACCAGCCACCGGCATCATGCGCATGAGTAGCAGCATTTGGTGGGGAGGACTGCGAACATGTCTCGACATGGTGACATACCTTTTTGTGGTACCGGCAGGAGCAAGCGACCAATGTCGACAGATGGGGAGGATAAGATTCTGATGATGTCAATGCTGGTACTAATGATGCCGATGATAATGATGATGATGAGAAGAAGGAGAGGGAGAAGAGGAGTGAATTACAGCCGGCGGGGAATGGCGGTGGTTGCAGTGTGCAGTGTGCAGGGCCGGGCAATTAATTTAGAGCACTGCGTCGTCTCGACAAAGGCCACCATCCATCCCAACAGCCACCAGCAATTGAAACAGGTTAGGGCTGGTTGGCTCGGACGACAGCCTGACCCAGGCTGCCCTCCTTTCTCGCACGGAGCTATAGCGCTATTCTTTGCTAATGAAACTTAGTTGATTCCAATTGTCCAGTAGGAAGCTCCAGAGAGCTCCAGCCGAGGTCAAGTAGACTACACGAAATAACATACAAATGGATTGTGTGGGTGGATGATGCTATGATACACAACTGCTATTTCTTTATCTCTCTCTCCCCATCACGGCCAGATACCAGAAACACAGGAAAGTTGAGAAAGAGAGAACTGTGGGGCGAAAACAGAAGGGGTATATTACTGGAAATAAAATATAAAATAAATGCGGCGGCTGAGCTACCGGTCAAGATGGTGGAATCAATGGCTGATAAAGTGAAAACTAAAAGAGTAAGAAATGTAAGAAATATTTATAGGAAGAACATGAAGCATTAATAAAAATACATGGGCCAATTTTCCAGGCCTCACATCATGCTGAATTTTCCGAGGTAAAGACCAAAAAAGAAAAAAAAAAAGAAAGAGGCTTGCATTAAAATACAACAGAAAATGTCGAAAATGCTAGACGTCTTCTGTAAATCTTGAGGTCTTGCTGCCATCCTGGCTCGCAAGACTACGACCCACTCCATCCGTCCCAACCAGCGAATGCATTCGTCGCACGGCGCCGGGCGGAGGCGTGGGGTACCTCGAACTACCTTCGCCGAAATCTTGGATATGCGGAGGAGGAGGAGGAACCGGGTGCGATAACGATGCTCTTTCTGGCTCGTCTTCCACTATACGACTGACCAGTGCCGGCGAACCATTTCTCATCGCCGATCGCGCTGTACTTGGAGGAGGAGGAACAATCATTGGAGCCTGTAGGATTTCATCGTCTTGATAAAACGATCTTGCACTGCCGGTTTGCCCTGCGGTTTGGTGGGTGCCTCCGCTGACGTTCCGACTGCTCGGTTCGGATGCTGAAGCTCTCGCACCCGCCACAGAAACACTAGTAGGAACCATGTCGTCGCCATACATGGACGGTAGTTTCCTGCCGGCAATCTTGACGAACCCTACCTCCCCCGTTGTAGCTGCTGTTGTCTCTGCCGACGATCGTCCGCCAAACAGACTGGCACCGGCAGCGAGAAACCCAGGCATTATAGAACTTCGGGCTTGTGACATTTCGCCCACTGATCCACCAGCTGTATCTTGTGAGATGGCGCGATGGTGACCATTTCCGGACGGAGCGCCCAAGATACCGACGCCTCTTAAACTTTTTCTCTTCCTTCTTAGAAGAAAGAGCAGCGCCCATAACACCAAGCCGATACCTGCTATTCCGCCGAAGACCCCGCCAAGGATCGGCGGTAACTTTTCGCTGACGGAGCTAGCAGCGGTGGCCGCAGTTGCGCTCGTCTCCAAACTACCTTCGGAACTGAGCGTAGAAGTAGGGGAGTCCAACGGTGTGCTGGGTTCGCTATCGGCAGGGAAGATCGTAGATAGCACCGGTATTGTGGTTATCAGCGATGTTGTGACAGTGGGAGAATGTTTGGAAGAACTTTTGGTGAGAGGAGTTTCGGTAAGTAAAGTTGTTCGAAATTTTGTAGTCGTCGATCGCGCCAAACTAAACTCTGTCATGTTAGGAGAGAGTGAAGTGGAGAATGACGAGACCAAAGTTATTGTCGAGGTAGTCAAGGGCTGCGCTATCTGCGATCCCGATAATGTTTGCCCAGTGGGAGCCAGTACGGGCGTGGGTATTGTTAATGACGTCGATGTCGGTAAGCCTGGTATCGCAGCGGTAGAAGATGGTGAGGTTAGAGTTGCTGAAGGCACCGGCAGAGACGGCGAGGAGGGGATCGCCGGGTTCGAGGTGGATTCGGATTCGGGCGCAGAAGTAGGCGTGGGTAAGGGAGTGCTGATGCCACCGGTCGAGTCAAACGTGAACCACGATGTGCCCATCGTCGAAACAAACGTAGATCCAGACTCTGAGAACGTGGAAATTTGCAGCGACAGCCCAATCGATACGGTAACCGTCACGCCGCCGCTCTCATTGCCAGCGGGTCTTTGTCCGTCTACAATGTCGCCAATATCTCCCACAGGATTAGGGTCGCCTTCGCCGTCCTGATCCTGCCGTTTGACCAGAAACCTTCGTCGCTCCCTATCCCTTTGTGACTGCAGTTGTCGCATCCTCGCGAGCGCAACGTCCATATCTCGTAAAGAGTCCGTCTGCGACCCATCCTTGCGATCAGGGCAGTCGTCCGACCCGTCCCATAGTTTCGATCGTGATGCATGACTGCCTTCTATTTTCCTCCGCTTAAAGCTCGGGATGTATCGCCTGATCCGCTCCGTCATCACCAGGTAAGCGAGCAATCGCTCTGTGTACTATTCGTGAGTGTATATATTGTATTCGGAATGTCGGGTGTATTATTGTTGTTTTTCGTGGCGACTTTCCCTTGCAGCGATTCATTCGGACCGGTTTTTTATGTTTAAATTTGCCTATTCGATGTAGATGCGCAATTTCTAGGTCGCGGGAGGGGGTCTGAGAATATCACAGATATCTGGGTCGTAAAGAAGCGAGAAATAGAGAGAGAGATAGAAACAGCAAAAGTCGTATTGGAAGAATTATCGGGTTGCCGGGTAGATTATACCAGATGTAACGGAAGTCGACCTAGGCGAGCTATCCGTGGATGTACGTTTTTGATTGTTTGTATTTTGGCTGTCGGGTATTATTCTCGTTGTTTTACCGGGAAAAAAACACACTGCGACGATACGGGAAAGCAGAAGGAGCGACTGAAGATGTGTATGTATGTACGGATACTAAGATGTACGGAGCGATCGTGTGGGATTGTTTTTGCAATTGTTCTTTTTTTGTTCCTTCTTGTATTTTTATTGCTTAGTTGCGATGGAGAGGTATCAAGGTGCCGAAAAGTTCCTCATCTAGCGGAAATTGCGGGTAGACACAGCACTTGCCGTTCCGGTCGTCGTTCTGTTTCGGCGGCTTTTTTTGTTTTTTTAGAGTTTCTCTCGACTAGCGGCCATAGATAGCGAGCGGTGGACGGATGAAGGTCTATGTCTCAGTGTCTCAGTGTCCGTTGTCGTCAGCTGCAGGATCGTTGTCGGCATTTGGTGGGCGTAATCTCTAGAGCGGTCATGCTTGTCGTCGACGCGAGAGTGTGTATGAGAGAGTGAGCGGGCGAGCGAGTGAGTGATGCTGTTGCTGAAGAATGGCGACAGAAGGTATTGGAATGGAGGGCGGGAGGGGAGGAACGCCGTCGCCACAATCCGAGCGAGAGTCTCGTCTGCGAGGAAGTCGATGATTATCACGATGAGATGAGGAGGAGGAGGGAGTCTTTGCCCCTCAGCGTCGTTGTCGTCGTCGGTACAGGTTGATCATTGGCCTCGGAAACAAACGAGCGAAAGCGGTGGGAAAGGAGCGATTGCGGATAAGGGAAAGAACGATGCCAATTACCACTGCTACTAATTAATTAACATGACAAAAGAGAAAGAAGATCAAGAAGGCGAGTAGCGAAGGACCAGAACGACAAAAGATGGAAAGAGAGAGCGAAGGCCCCGGAAGAAGGAAAAGCACGAAAAGGAAAATAAAATTGAAATAAGAAAGAGGACGGGAAAGGTTAAAGGGAAGTGGAGGCGAGGCGAGAAGAGGGCTTTCCCTTCAGTCCGCTCAGTCCGTTCAGGGTGTGGAAGGAGGAGGAGCAGTACCGTCGATTGCGCAGGGCCCGTGTGCGAGTCTTTTTTCTTCTTCGTCTCTTTTCTCTTTTCTCTGTTCTCTTTCTGGCGTGCAGGGAGCGTTCATTAAACTGGCAGACAGATCGTGTGTTCTAATATATTATTATTATCATTATTATTATCATTATCATTATCATTATCATCATCGGCTGCTTCTGTTATAACGTCTCCATCAAGTGCGTCTTTGATCTCTCTCTCTCGCTCTTTTCTCTGGGCTGTCTATTAAAAGGTACACCGCCAAAAGTCCCGGTACATACGAGCAGCAGTCCAACCTCCAACCTCCCACCAAAGTCTGCCCAGCCTGCCATCCGCCTGCCATCCGCTTGCCATCACCACCTTCTCCAACTCGCATCGGCCTAATTACGAGCCCCCCAGCCAGCAACCGGGTCGCTCTCAAAGAAGACAAATATCCCCGCTAGCCTCACCGCCCATTCCAACATTTTAACCTTCTTACCGAAACATTGCATTTCCTGGGGGCTGAACCTGAACTCTTGCCATGCACTCTTAAATCTCGCATCGAAAACCAAAATAGACTACGGCGTTCTTTTCTTCCTGCAAAGGCACCGTATCTTTCACGATGTTCTGCAACCTGCAGTGCGTCAATGAACCCATCTTTAGCGACGATAAGAACCTGTTCGCAGACCCACGAGCCCTGAATGACATGTCAGTCTGCATAAAGTTCAAGACCGGCCCACCACGCTTTCTTCCGTGACATTTCTTTCGACACACTGTGCTGTGGCCGTGAATGGCCTCAAACTACCAAAACATCCCCACCAAACGGTTTGCATGCCGCCCTTCTATTCGCTCACAGGCGCGCCCACCCCTCTCCCGGTCCTGGCCCATTGGCCAATTGCCCTTTTGCTCCCACAAAGAAAGTTTGGGCTGAAGATAGAGCAGAGAGGAAGCATTAACGAAAAAAGAATGAAAGAAAGAAAGACAAAAACAAGATAATCCGATATCTTAACCTGCATCTTGCGCCTTTCCTTTGATAATGCCAACATTGAGCTGCAGCTGCAGCTCTTGCACCAGTTAATTCGCACGCCATTGGGCCAGCCGGACGACGTCAACGATGATAATGCATCTCGTGGGATTTTGATTGGAGATCTCCCGCCCTTTCGCCTGTTCCTTCTCCTTTCCCGGCTAGATACGACCTGCATTTCATTTGCACATTTTGCATTCAATGTACCTTTTTTCTCTCTTTCCCTTTCTTCCCGCATACTCATACAATTGCACAATCAATTTAATTCAAATACTCAACATCAATGTGCACCTCAATTATGATACCAAGTCTGCAGAAAAAAAAAGGGGGGGGGGCTCGATTGACTTGACAAGTCGCGAGTTAATTAAGTTTCGAAACGAAAACCCGCAGAACGATGGCCCATCAACCCAAAGCCGTCATGAAACATCCGCCGTGCTACCGACCGCGACGTACCAGTACTTTATCCCTTCTTCCCCTTCTCCCCTCCTATCCTTTTTTCCCACCTACCCACACACACATCATCGTTTCCCTTTCTCATGCAGGTACCAACTTTTTTTATTTTATTTTTTCTGAGTGTCAGCCAAGTGTTGCGTCCAGAATTCGATGGAGGACAAGCGGAAACTTGGTCTGAGCAACCTGCTTGGTCCGCCGTTTGTCACCAATAACATGACAGGACGTCGCCCAGCAACGAACCACCGAGCAGGAACGGAATACTGCCAGCTGTCAGGTGAGCTCGGATCACGGAACATCGTGTGGGTGCCAGTTTTTCCGCCTCTTCTCGCCATCGAATTCGCGGAATCGCTCGTTTCAGCATAGAACACCCATCCCATACAAGCAGGGGCTAGCTATTATAGCATACCACCAAGCTCTCCGATGGCCTTCTAGTCTCGATTTGTTTTATCTCCGTCCCGATCGGTGCTCCATTCTTGGAAATCCAATTGGTCGGGCGTGATATCGATATGACATCGTAGGAGGTGAATGCGCAATTTAGTAGATTTCGATCGAGTGAACTTTTAATTTATGCTTGTGAGAGTGTGGCGAAACCATTCCCAGTCGTCCAACGTTTTCGCCAATTGCATACCATGCGCACGTGGATTGAAACTCTTTTCTTTCTTCCTTTTTCCTTTCTGAGCTCCAGAAGAAAGAAAGAAGGTCCTTCTTCTAGAAAGTGGTGTTCACAAGCAAGGGAATGCAAATGGGCCGTTTATTGGTGCGACCATCGTAGACCTTTAATAAAACCTTGACATATTTACGGCGCAGGCAGGTCGGAATCAAAGTCTGTAATCTTTAATCTCGTATCAAATGAACCAAACCCGTCAATTACCGAAGGAAAAAATCAAAAGAGTTTCTTTCATCGCCTACTGTATTCGTTTCCCCAATTTTCGCATTAAGCTCGGACTGCCTGCTTCATCTAGCTAGCTGGCGTATTTGAACCGCCGCCAGCCTTATACCATGCCTAACTTATAATTGTATAGCTCGTATTCGTCTGGCTCGTAAACGTATGTTCCTCCTTCGCCCGTCGGAGAAACCAAAAAAAAAAAAAAAAAAAAAAATCATAAAAATTGTTAGAATAAAAACGCCATTCTCCACAATTCTTTGAGCACTTTCTAAACTATGCTTAGCTAAAGCTAGAGCTAGAGAAGGAGAGTGTGCACGAGACCCCCCTTCACTCCAACTAATGCCTAACAGTAGATACCTAGCACCGACAAAAAAAAAGAAAGGAAGAAAAAACTAACATGTATTGTAATCGCTCGGTTGGTGTCTTTGATCTAACACACGAGCTAGCAGTGGAAATTACCTAACCGCTTGGAACTTGTTTCTCGCTGGTCTCGGTCCTTGGGTATATGAAGTCTCAGATGATATTGCTTGGGATACACACACACACACACACACACACGCACGCACACAGACATGCTTTCAGATATATATCTATCTATAATGTCATGAAATCTGGAGTTTCCGGTGTATCATGGAAGGTTCGATGGAGTGGGTGCATGGTGGAGTGGTTTGGCTTAATAGGTCGTTCGGCCTTATAATTATCCTGCCGTTTATTCGTTTCAGTACAATAGTTGAGGCAGGTATGTGCTTGTCCGTCTGTCGAGCCTTCGAAAATGAATTCCTCTTTATATTTCTCATATTTTGGCTATAAGGACGTGGGTAGTACCCTAGTACAGTATTAGGAGCTCTAGTTGTTATGATTTATCAAAATCTGAGAAAAGCGTAGACCATCTTTAATCGTTAGATTAAACAAAAATATGTGTGATCCAGAATCTACAAGAGACGCAAATGTGACAAAAGGAGGGGAAAGGAAGAAGAAAATCATGTCTGTGATACTATACTCTAATGCCAATTAAAACTATTCCAAAAATCACGTAAAAACACAAAACCGTACATAGACGTTCTCCGACGTCAAGCAATCAATCACAAAAGCAACCAATCGATCATAATATAACCGACGGAAGAAGCAGAAGGCGAAAACGCAAAGCCAAATCACGGTTTATCAACCTTATCCAACCTCTCCAAAATCCCATGCAGCTCCTTAACCATCTCCTTCCTCTTCCTCCTCACCTCCGCTCCATCGTCCCCATCCACATCCACCGAATCCAGCTTCAACATCTCCACAAGCACCATCTCGCCCAGTCTATGATGCTCTTCTTTCCGCCTCGTCAGATCCTCCGGCGGATTCTTCTCAAAATTCTCGACGATGGGCAAGACCGTCCCGGTAATATGCTTTCGCACCAGCGCGATCATTTCCATCGGTGGTATGATTTTTTTCTTCGCAGGCGGCTCAGGGGTACCCCTTGGCGCCGCGGATGATGCTCTGGACCCGGATGCCGATGATGCTGGTGGAGCGGCCAGCTGGGACTTTGACGCCATGCATAGAATTTTGGAGCCGTGCTTGACGGTATATGTACTCAGGGGGTCCGCGTCATTTTTGAGGTTGTGGCCCGCGTAGACGAGTTTGATGCTGTGGTCTTGCGGGAAGCCAAGGGCGGTTAAAGCGGCGATTTTGAGGTCTTTGACCGTCGCGGTTGTGGCGATGGAGTCCTTTGGGAAGGTTAGGGGGATGGTGTCTCTGCCGTGCTGGATTACGACAGTGTCGGATGTACGGTTCGGATCGGCAGCGCCGTCGAAGAGGGAGGTTAGGAAGCGGCGCATGGGGATGGCGAAGGCAGTGATCGGGAGGAAGGTTAGCAGGAAGATGATGGCGAGGAGGAGGGCGTTCGGATCGGTTTTGGCGAGGGCGGGTGGGAGGTGGGAGCGAATGTAGGAGAGTTCGGTGCTGAAGTGGGATGAGATCGGGGTGAGGTGAGGTTGGAGAAGGGAGGCGAGACGGGTAGGGAGAAAGGCCTCCCAGATATTATTTTGAGACGCCAGTTTTGAAGATTTGAAGCCAATTGATGGCGGCGGGTTGGCAGTCGCGGGTTTGTAGACGATGTTGAAGAATATGGTTTCATATTCGGAAATCGAATTATATCTGGAAACTGTCAACTTTTTTTTGAATTTAATTCATATCGGGGCGACTGCCATTTGCAGCTAGCGTGGAGCTTGTTTCCCAATATGGTAATTTAGTCTTATCCAACATCGTCAACACTTTCTGCGGGCCATCTGTTACCGGAGCCGTGCCCAGCCATTTTAACCGGCGGGGGGCTGGTATCGCTCCGGCCACTCGTCAATTGCATCTGCAAGATCTCACGAACAGAATGCTGAAGCCGAACTGTACTCTTCAGCTCGGAGGAATATCGAGGTGTATCAAAGCGGTTAGGCGTACCGTCGAGTTTGTGGTTGGAGGGATATGGTCGCGTCTACAGTACAGATCGCTAGAACTTAACTCCAGTGACCGTGAATACGAGCAGCGAATTCGAAGTAGCGAAGTAGTGTGGATGTGTGGGTTTGTGTAAGGACGGTTTACTAAGCTGCAGGGTGCCTCTCGTTATGCTTAATTCCGCCCGTCGAGTCCGTTAACTCCCAGCCGTCTATTACAATATCAAACCTGCACAACAGATATCGTGATCGTGATAACACATCTGTTTCTTTTGGTTCAATACAGCTTCACAATCGCTTCAATCCCTGCTTTTCTCCTCGATTTCGATCACCGAGTTTGATACCGAAGTGTAATTTCTCAATGTACAATCATTTGACGGTTCACAATCCCGTCGAAAAAAGCGCGAAAAAAATTACCCCAAGTTCTTATCAGTGTCAGACATCGTCTCTACACATCAGTTTCGACATCCTCGAGCCCTCTGGGCCGCTCGGCTGAATTCAGCAATTATGGAGATGCTCAAAGGCGACCATGCAGTGCTATAGCATTATAGTCCGCCGTCTGTGATTTGCGCACGAGTCTATAACCAAGAATCAACGAAAAAATCGTCTATATAAACATTCGTTTCCGTCTTGATGAATATGAGTATCAATTCAGATAACCAGCCGGCAAACACCAAGCACATCAAGCACATGAGATATATAAAACCTTCTATTCTGAAATATTATACAATGTCTATCACTCGCTATGCTTCCGTTCACGCCTCTCCAGCAGGCCCAGGCGATGCCCGTCCTACAGCCCTTCAAATAGTCGAGGATGAAAACCTCATAGGCAAACTCCAGGATAAGGTTTTCTTAATCACGGGCGCAACTAATGGTATCGGTGTCGAAACCGCGAGGGCACTGTACGCTACCGGTGCGAAGATTGTTCTGCTCGCCAGAAGTCAATCGCGTGGCGCTGCAGTGGCATCAGACATTGAGAAGAGTACCATTGATAATCCGCACGATGTGGAAGTGATACAAACGGACTTGGATTCCTTGGACTCCGTCAAAGCTGGAGCCCGGACATTTTTGGACAAGCATGACAAGTTGAATTTACTCATTTGCAATGCCGGTAAGCCATCATAACACATCTATTGCCCTAACAAACTCTCGTTGCTTCTGGATGAGCTGTTGTTCTCAGCGCATTGAATATTCCATGATTTGCTAATTGACCTACGATATTTTTTTTTTTTTTTAAAAAAAAAGGCGTAATGGCTACTCCAGAGGGTCTGACCAAAGATGGTTATGAAACCCAAATGGGGATCAATCACCTCTCGCACTATCTACTCTTCGATATTCTGAAGGACACCTTACTGGCCTCTACGACGCTGGATTTCCCATCGCGCGTGGTGACTGTCACTTCTGGTGCGCACGGAATTGCAGCCCCGGTTAATCCGGACAAAAAGCATGATGAAAATGCGCCGTACGATCCCTGGAGGGCATATGGAGAATCCAAGACGGCAAATATATGGATGTCAAACACGATTGATCGAAAGTTCGGCGCGAGAGGCTTGCATGCTACGAGTGTGAATCCTGGGTTGATCTGGTCTGGGTTGCAAAAGTACGTGGGGGAGGATGTAAAGAAATCATGGGAGGCATCCGAGGACTGGAAGCCGCTGTGGAAGAGTACGGCTCAAGGAGCGGCAACAACTGTTTGGGCTGCTATCGGGGAGGCTTGGAAGAACAAGGGAGGGGTTTTATTGAATAATTGTCAGGTGTGGAAGTCGGCAGAGGAAGATAAGGATGGGTATGCTGATCATGCATTTGATGAGTATGGGGAGAATCTGTTTTGGGACATGTCATCGTTGATGGTTGAGCAGAGGGTTCCTCTCAACACAGCTTTGGTTAAGGTTTCTGATAACGGAGAAACGGTCTGAGATGTCATGTTTTTATTTGATTTCTTCTGTTTTATTTTTTGTTTTTTGTTTTTTATTTTTTTTCGAACGAGATACTGTTTAAGTTTGCGGCAGCCGTGGTCTCAAACTGATGTGATGGCAGTCTATGCCGTTACAAGTTATAATTAGCGATAGTCCTGAGGCAATCAACCTTGCAACAAGAGAAAAAAAAAAAAAAAATCTTTTTCATAAAGTATAAAATTCTAATTGTAGTAAACATAATCCAAACCTTGGAAGAGCAAGTAAATATACGGAAAAGGCAATGTTTCTGCGGGGTCCCGAAGTGATCGGGATCTCAGAGTGAGACTGCGGCTTCGGGTTTAGCTTCTCCAACCGAATCAGAAGCATTGTTCGTTCACATGCTGTGCTACCATTCAGTTCGATCGATGTCCAGCTGAGCAGAGCAGCGGTAGCTCAATGGGAACCAGCGAATGGCGGGTGCAGATGCAAGGCCCGATGACCGCCCCTTTTTTCCTCGCTTGCGAGGTTAAATCCACCCTCCGGTCCCGCCGCCTGATTGGCTTTGAATGCGGTAAGATTTTCAAAACCCCCACAGTGCTCAGCGCACAGTTTTGGGTTGCTTGGGAATCCTCATTTTCTCGATTCCGTTTAATTTGGGAAGCCGTTGAAGCAGCAAATGCCCAACTTGGTGATATGCTGGTCGTGGTTACCGTGGGAGGGATAGCCAGACCAGGCCGAGCAGGGCATGGCAAGGCATGACAGGCATCCAAATAAACATGCAGCAGGCTCCGAATAAATTCGCCGTGACATATTGCTCCAGGTGAAGTGCACCCGAGAGCCATAAGAGACAAGAAACCGAGGGCGAAGAATGACAGGATGGCCCTGCAGAGGATGTCTCCACCGGCATCGCTGGGGCGAACCGTTCCTGAAGAGGAATAACCCCCCTTCCTTAGGCTTCGGTGCCTCCCTTCGGTTCCCTGCCATCTCGTCGAATGCTGCCATCTTAATAATGTCCTATTTTCCTGTCTGAGCTCGAGCACTATCCCCATCCCCATCTCCATTCCCATCTCTGTCGTCTCCTCACTTTCTCAGCCATCGTCCTCATCTTCCGTCACCTTTCCAAGGCGGTTGGCTGCCGGGGAATCAACTCATCTCGTCCGGTGTATCGGAGCCAGCAAGCTTAATTTCCATATTACCTATCGCGTGTTAGTGCCGGGTTTCGAGATTTAATAGTAGCTTGCATTAAGGACCCTCATTTGCTGGTCCAGATTTCAACACTCTTCAGATCCGAAATTTGGTTATCCCCCTTTGGATCACACCAGAAACCTCTCTTCGAGCCTTTTTTTGGGGGGCCTGCCTTCCAGTGCTTGCTGACTCGAGATCGTGCGTGCGTGTGCGTGTGTCATTTTCTTCATTTCTCTTGTCATTTTCTTTTCCTGCCCAGCATCTGTCTCTCTTTCTCTCCATCTCTCGTGTCCAGACGGTCGGCTGGAGTTTAGAAGGCAAAAGGCTGCTGGTATTGATGTTTGAGGTTGAAGTCGAGACCGATTAAACAACCATCGTCGGCCAATCGTACCATCGGGACTATCAAATACTTCATCCGTCGGCAGAGTGCACTGTCCCCTTTCTGCCACTCCATCTTCGCCATCGCCTCTCATCCTCTCCACCCTCACTCCATTCTTCTCCTCCTTCTTCCTCTCTCTTCCTCTCTCGTATTCGTTCTCTCTCTCGCACACACACCTGCATTGACTGCAGTTGGAAATTATTCTTACTATCGCCATCGTTATCTTATTTTATTTTTTCATTCCATCTCATTTGCAGTCTTTTTTTTTTCATTCATTGCGCGTCCTCCTTCTGAGAAAGATCACCTGCTGCTCTCCCTCAATCATCCGGACTGCCCCGTCTTCTGCCTCATCATCGTCGCTGCCACTACTTCTGCTTTTTCTTCCTATTTTCCTTCCGTCGGCTTTCGCTGCGACCTTAGACAGCAACCAACCCTGGATCTCAAGCGACGGTCTTCGGCCACATTTTGGAACCTCCATTTCGCATTCTTCCGCCATTCTGCATAACCAACAATTACACTCGCTTCCTATTTCAGATCTCGGTCAGGACCGCCTGCAAGTTAACTGCTTCAAATATATCTACAAATCCCGGCCCTCCGACTTATTTTCTTCTTTTTCTTGCTCCGCCAGCGCGACAAGTCATATCGCAGCGTGTGCGTTTCCCTGCATCGTATCGTGGCAGACCGCCTTTGTCGACTGGCTATTATCCGAACTGGCTAGCGCCGCCAACCAGAACAAACCGCTTCTCCACAATTTCGACAGTTCGTCTACACTTCACGCATTCGTTGCTGACGCAGGACAGGTGTAAAGGGGAGAAACGTCGTCCCAGGGAAAAGGCGAACATTTTCGTTCTCCCCTCCTTTGACGGAGTAACCCTGATCCGTCCCTAAATACACACTCTGGCCCCCTTCTTCGATTTTTAAACCATCAACATTCGTCGCTTTCGTCGTTAGCCTTCATCATGACTAGCATAACAGCATCGCGAGGTATCGCTAACATTACCCCTCCATCATCATCCCACGGTACTCGCGATTGGGATTATTCGGTTCCGGTTGACCATCCCGTAAGTTTCTTGTTGCTCTCCCTCAGTAACATCAGTAAAATAAAATAAATAAATAAAACTGTTGCGCTGACCACTCACCTTCTTACCAAATACATAGGAGGATGATGGTAATACCTATTACAATTACACAAACAACAACAGAAACGGTGGTGCTCCCCGCTCTAGGGCCACTAGTTCTGCCACTACGGCGAAGGGGAAGGCGGTTGCAGACAGTCGAAAACCTTCATACACTCGAACTAACAGCGACTACACGAAAGATACTCCTAGAAATCAACCCGCATACACCACCTCTGACGCACCGAATGACGATTTTCTAACAGCACCCCGTGCACCTGCTTTAGCAGGTCGTGGGCCAGGTAGTTCTGATGGCCGAGAGTCCCCGGGTGATATGTACTCAACGAATAGGCTGTCTACAATCAGCGGTATTACCGAAATTTTACCAAACATCAACAGCTCAGCGACTGCCATGTATGATTTGTCGGGCGACATTGACAACCGGGAGGCTTCTAGTTGGATTCACCGTGACAAGTTGATGAGAATTGAATCTGTCGAGTTCAAAAAGTCGCCTGCAACTGCAAGCGAGGCATGGGCTAAGACCGCTTCGCGAAAGCTATCTATGGATCGCATGTCTAAGGCCACTCGAGGGTCTACCTGGGATAATACGCATCGAGACACACATGCTGGAGACAGCTCTGAAGGAGTATTTGAGAATAATGATTTTGATCTGAGGCTTCCTGAAGAACGTGAGGCAGAGCGTGAGGCAGAGCGTGTCGCACAGAAATTGGCCGCGGCCCGCAGCAGATCGATCACACCTTCCAAGATTCCCGTAAACATCGCTTCACCAGCGCCGATCCCTGTAGAGTTTTTGGAGAGGAATAGCCCCCTGAAGAGGGCTAGGTCGGACTCTCTCGGAGACGATGAAGTGCAAAGCATCACTTATCCTGCAACCAGAGCCAGATCTCGTACCCTAGAATCGTCTGAGCACCCACCAGTAACACCCCCTGAGAAAACTGTTCCAGCCAATGCGAATTCTACGACACCGCCGTCCAAGATTACCGGACGCACTCTGTCCAAGAGCTCCCCCCGCCGGCCGCCTAGTTCTCACCGAACATCAGGAGCAGCCGGAAAGACTACTCAAAAGCCCAGAGTTACATCCGCCACCGGAAACCGTGGTTCTGGTGGTAACTCTACCGTTACCAAGCCGATCAATACGCCCGAAGGACCGCCGCCATGGGCCGTGGGAACATACACAACGGATCCCAAATTACCACCAGATCAACAGATTATTCCAACTGTCGCCAAGCGGCTACAGCAAGAGCAATGGGAACGAGAAAATGCTCCTGCTTCGGTCTTTGATAGAGAACTACGGCCTCTCAAACTTTACGACAAGGATGGGCAGCCAAAGGAAGCTATCAATTTTGGTGAGCAGAGCGCACAATGGCCAATGTCGAACGAGAAACAGAGGGAAAACCCTCCAATGGTTGTAAGTTACATTTCTCATACCTATTACTCGGTATGTAAGCTAACCTTTTTAAACCAGGAGCCACCAAAACCTGAATCCCAAGAGGTGCCACCCAACCTACCGAGCAAGGAGCCAATTCGAGTCAAAGACCCAGACGAGGTGCCCAGTAAAGGCAAGAAAGACAAGGGATGCTGTGGCTGCACGATCATGTAATCGCATCACTAGGATCTCATCCACTTCTCCGCACGACTTGCCCTTTCCGATCTTCAAGCGATATTTCGATCCGTTTTCTTTCCACCACAAAAGCACAGCGTTCGGCGAATCTCGGCGTTTGATTTTTTCTCTCTCTCTATTACTATATACTTATTCGATTTCTCTTTTGTTGACGATTGTTTCTATATCCCGGGCGGGTGCTTCTTCTGCTTGCTATACATTACAACTCCTTTGCCGATATTTTTAATCACTACGGTTTCTCTCACGGCCTTCAGACGCAGTAACTCGACAATTGCCACATTTACTTTTTTCTTGCTTGTCGCCAGAGCTTTGCAGGTTATTCTTTCCCTTTGCCCTGTGTTTTTAACTGCTACATACCCCTCCTTTACAATGTTGTACATTTCCACTTAGTCAAACGCTCCAGTCTCCTTTGTGTATTTTATTGTTTCCTTTTACTTTATTCCAATGCTCGCATTTTGAACGCCGCAGATTTCGGCCATATGCGACGCCTCATCATTTCAGAATTCTGCCGGCTTTTATTCGACCCACTGGTTATTTTCCTATTCAGTCCCGACCATTATCGCCATATCGAAAAAAAAACACAATCCATTTCCTTGACAGTTTCTTGAACAGGCTTGAAGTATCACCTGCCCCTTTTATCCCCCAACAACCCTTCTGTTCGAAGCTGGTATCGTATAACGGCCTACCTTTTGCTTGCTTTGTATCTTTAGAAATATATCCACTTTTACACTACTATGCAATCCTTTTTTGTCCTTGTACACACAAACATTGTCATTTAGAAGTCTGGATTCTTCTTTTATTTCCTAAGTTTCTAGATACGCTGCCAGAGAGGGAGCCTGAGGAGTTCTTCCTACCGAAGCCCCCATATCAAATCTACAAAATATTCCATCACTATACTTTCCAAACTTGATTATTCCATGTAGTCTCGCTTTTGCTTTCAATCGCAGCCACCAATCAGGCACGAACCTGCTGCCGCAACGGCGTCCTCGCCACACCTGGTGTTCGCGGGGCCTTAACCGGCGTCCCCATAGGTGTTCTCACTGGTGTATTCGGCTCGCTCGCTACCACGCCCTCGACCGGATCCCCGACCCGTCCGATTCCCACTACAGACCAATAACTATACTCCACCTTCTCCCTCTGCCCCGCTCCCGCCGCAGAATTTGCCGGCGACTTCCTCCCCCCACCGCCACCGCCGCCGCCACCGTCTTCATCATCTTTATCAACCTCAGCTTCAAACTCGACCCGTATAAATATCGGAATCTCCAGCAACCGTTCATCACGGATCCGGGTCTGCCGCGTATCCGGGATCTCAGGCGGCACAACCTCGATTACCACGGACGTATAGTTCCTCTTCTGCTCATACACTGTCGACATGCGCGGATCTTTCGTCCCGCCGGACGGCGGCGTAGGCGCCACAGGAGCGCGAGTACTCATCAAAGCATCATCCCAGACATCTGTATTCGCGCCAACTTCGAATTCGGGACAGAGGATAGTAACGCGGGACGGGTATTCTGTGCCCGGTGTGTACCGTGGCGTGAGGAGACTGACGCTTATCGGATCGAACAGCGGATTGGTCACTGTTAGTAGGAAACGGTGGGTTTTATGCGGGATGAGGCTCGTCAGGTGGATCGTGGAGTCGAGGGGCTTGACGGTTAGCGAGGGGATATAGTTCATTGCGACCAGACGGATTCTAAAACGTGTGGTTTGGACTTTCGATTCGGGTTTTACGAGGATGTGGCGGCATGCGCGGCAGCGTTTTGAGCGCTTGGTGCGCAGGAGGACGGCGGTTGGGGTCAGTTCGCTATATAACGGTGAACAATTAGTTTTTTTGGGGTTTGCCTTGGTTGGGTGAAGTAGTGGATGGGCTTCGTACGTTAAGAACCGAGGTTCATGCGGTTGGTTTAATCGCTGCTTCGAATTTGTCGCTGCGAACGGATGTGTTAGTGTCTATCGTATACTGAGAGAGGATGGGAACATACTAGAATCTAACCCTAGTGTTGCCATCCTCTCCACAACCTCCATTTCCTGCTCTTCGACTACCTCCCTCGGCCGATCAATCTCCTTCATCTCCAGCTTTTTTACACCTTTGCCTCTCCTTCCACCGCCGTGACCACCATGACCGCTTCCTCCGGCTCCGATGCCGGTATAAAGACCCATAAGCCTCGTTAAAGCTGCAGGGCTATTCGTAAAATCTTCTTGTGCATTCCCCAACTGTTGCGCATAATGTTGTTTCAGGCGATTGAATTCAGCATCTCGTGGTGACGGTGTGAGTTTTGCGAGCTGTGCGGAGATTGAATTCGGTTTTTCGAGTTGGAGAGGTGGAGATAGATCGGATGTTGTCCAGTGACAATGTGAACAGAAGAGGTTGAAGGGGCCCATGGGCTGGTCCGTAGATGCAGCGCCGGATGCCAATGGTGGGTTATGGTTTACAGGGAGGGCGACGAGGAGGGCGGTACATATTGGACATAAATAACAGTTCCTTGTGCATCTACAAAATAAAGTATTAGCAAATGTTTTACCCAAAGTATGTTTAGACGATGCAAAATTTGGATTTCAAGCTCGTGAAGAACAAAGAGGGAACCATCGTCAGAGGTACACGTTATACCTTACCGATTTCCGTCGCTTTTCACAGTGGAACTAGGAACTTCGAAAAGACAACTGGGACAGTACCAGCATACTATCTCATCCTGCACGCAGCGAGGGCACCGGATCTGGTGGCAATCCTCGCAGTAGAGTAGATTGTCAATAGGGAATAGCGAGAACGCGGCGCGTGGGTCGCGCGGGTCGAAATCGGCTTCTTCGATTGGTTCGCCATCGGCATCTTCGTCGTCTGAGTCTGCGTTACCGAAGGATACTGAGGGTGTTTGCGGACCGCGGCGTTTTGTGGGCGTCCGGGGAAAGGTAGGGACGGGGAATGGGAATTCGCGCTTGGTGGGGGATTTGGTGGGCGAGAGGGGTCGAGCGCTGTCAACGGCCATTATCTGAGGGCGGTCTTCGTTACAAGGGCATGATATATGGATGTACGGGAATGAAGCCATGGTGATTTAGGTATTCGGGGGCTGCGAGAAGCCCTGCGCAATGTTGGAGGTTGCCTGTGAGTGGTGAGGTAAAGTTTGAGATTGAAGTTGTACATGGCGAGCTTCGAAGCTTCGGAGCTTCGAGCTTATCAACCAGAGCTCGAAAAATACAACATCCGCAACGCACTTTGTAGAAGACTTCTATGCCTACTGAAAACTCAGGTGAGGGTTAGGGTTTAAATGAAAAATAGAAGAAC
The DNA here is from genome assembly GCA_036971435.1 of Dactylellina sp. 'tibetensis'. NCBI lineage: Eukaryota > Fungi > Ascomycota > Orbiliomycetes > Orbiliales > Orbiliaceae > Dactylellina > Dactylellina sp. 'tibetensis'. The sequence continues at coordinate 269,715 of JAKDFA010000017.1, read as the reverse complement.
AGGTAAATTCATCACTGTTGGGACAATAAATTGATGGGTTTTCCACGGAGCCCCAGGGACTTCGTTTTATTTTGAAGGTAATTTTTAAGAGCAGATCCATGGGGAACTAACTATTCATGGGATCATTTGATTTCCAAACACCGATATTCAGACAAACATTTTAAAACTTGTTTCATTCTCACAGAGACTGATTACAGTGGAATATTTTTGTAATTAGATTTGTGTCATTACTATATCATTGACAACAGCTCTAGAGCCACTGACGCTATCAGATGTAAACGCTCGGACATCTTATTCAATCTGACAACCTTGCATCTCAAAATATTTTCGCATACACGTCATAAACCTATCGTGATGCGTCCGAGAGCCTAACAACACGATGTGCCTGTTTCTTGATGAGATCCGCTATAAGACCATTTGTTAGAATATCCAGTTCCATGGTCACGTATGATAATAAGCATAGTGATAATGACTTACCCTGGCGCCAAATTATCGTATCCGAAAAGTGTAAAGCCGAGGAATGCACCGATAAGAATACATATAATTACATAACCTGTTCGAATAAATATATTAGCTTCGGAGGAAAGATGTACACTGCAAGTGTCTTCCGTGGGATGTTTACCGTTGTAGTACATGGCCAACAACATGACAAAGTACCTGTAAATAGAAAATCTTTTATTAGTACTAACCCCAAAATATTCAACCGATTCCCATAACGAGGCCAAATATATATCGATAATGTAATCGCAAGGGATGGCTATACTCACGCTGCACCAAACTGTACCATGTATAGCAACCCTCTAACAATCTGTTGTACTAGTGACGGTCGAACGCTAACTGGCCTCAAAAACCTCGCCAGTTTTGACGATGTAGTGTTCAGAGCCGCTATTTGATTTGGTGTTGGACTGGCGGGCCCCGGCGAACCGTCTTCCGCAAGTTTCTTCGCTCCAGCATTGATTGTTTCGGCGGTGTATGACGTTCTAGCGGCGGATGCAGCTTGGCGGATGATGTGTCGGTCGAACTCTCGCTGGATGCGACGAACAAATTCGAGGGCTATGACGAGAAGGATGACCTACACGAAATATTACAAGTAAGCACGCATGACGTTACACAGGTTTGATTTCTTCATTACTTGATCATGACAATTCAAGTAAGAGCATACGAAAGAAGGACTTACACCGATACAAGTTAAAGCAAAGATACCTTCGCTCGATACTCGCCATGATCTGGCGATGAAGCACGAGTCGACAGTGTACCAGTTCCACAACATCTATTTGTAATCAAGGTAGAGGTAGGTTAGTTGTCTGTGCATAGAATCATCCCAGTTGCGTACCGTATGTGGGATATCCTCTTACAGAAATCTTGCACCCGCCTCCCATGTCCATATCCATCGCTGCAGATGTTGTAGCCGGTGAAGACATGCCGGTCATGGTCGCGTCCATCGGCATGGTAGTCGAAGCCATATCCATCCCGTCCATGTTTAGAAAGTCGGCTCCTTTGGAGTGATTATATTATGAAGAGGAAAGGCAATTTTTGTCCAAGCTAGAGATCAAGGCCAATCACAATTATATCCAGCAAAGGGGAATCTGCAAGAAACGCTCTCCCGAGTGAACGGGACCTTGGGATGGTTTATATACACCAAGTGGCAGGACTCCTGGATTGCCATTGGGGGTTTTCTAGTTCTCGAATATAGACTCTAGTATAGCGTCTGAGCACGATAACAGCACAAGTACCGAAAAGCTGGGCACCCTGCCCCGTTGATCTAACAAAAAATGCCAATCTAAAAGGTCACTCCCAGTGAAAAATACTAGACAATTGCGCTCCTGCTAGATCAAATCCGCCTGTATAGCCCATACTCGGCCGGGCAGACCAGAGAGAATGAAAACACCTTATCATCAACAGTCCTCGTATAGCCGATTAATGCATAGCCAAGGTATGAACCCGGCTTCGGAACATCAGATGTGCGAAGTCAACCCCGTCACAACTGACCAAGAAGCATACGGTTTTCAAGGATAGGTTACACGATTATGAGCAGAAAAAAAGAGTTTCAACATTTTTTCCCTACTGCCACACGCCTCCTAGATCCACAAGAAATGGCCAATTCGATAGAGACACACGTTAAAAAAACAACCCGTTCACACCATTTTTTTTTGCACATGCATCAAACTTGAGAAGGATTGAGCATGTTTTCTGATGGGGCTCGCTCGCATGTGCGCCATGTCGCTTCTTATTAGTTTTAAAGTGACCCACTTGGAATTTTGAACGGCTTTGTCTCGTATCTTGTCAGAAACGAGAGCGAGCTCGGTAGTCCACATTCGGGTCCTAAACTAAAAGGCGATTTCGCCGACCCGAGAACTGTCGGACGGCAGCAGGATGGCAAATTCAAAAGCATGATGACTGTGAGAATCAGAAAGCGGGGGGTGGGAAGACAGGGAATCAAGGCAAAGGCTAGCTAAGATCGTGCTCAAAAATGCTCTGAGTGGATCACAGTACGCCCATGGCGCACACCCATGGCACACCCTTGTCAGCCTGTCAGTAAGAGATGATTCGCTGAAGCATTTTAAGACCAAGGAAAATACCACACCCCACGCTAGCATCTGTGTGTTGCTTGGAGTCTTAGTTCAGCAGGCAGCGCAGCTGGACGAGGGGCCCTTTGAATAGGAGTTAACTTGTGAAGGAGTTGGTGGCTAGGATCGATCTGGCATGTCTGGAATCAACTTATTCTGGCAGCTAGCTAGGATTGGTAGTCCCTTTAGAATCCTAGACTAATCTGAATAGTCGCAGGATTCGTGCCTATATCATTTTATTCTACTTTTATTTTAGATATCCAACACTACCAAAGTGCTAGCCGCCAGCGTAAGCTCAGGTGCACACACACCAGCGCACTTTGATACATTTTAATTTTACACAAGCGAACAGGCACCGTAACCGGCTTGCAGCCGAATTACTTGTTACGGCGCTCCGTCTAGAATCCCATCTTTATCTTTCAACAGACGGCCAGGTCCGATGCGGGGTAATCTCGAAGGAATACCGGCAGCCAATCACACGGGAAACAATAGGCTAAGAATACTTCCTCAGTAGGCACCCCGCTATATGTGTCCCTCGTTTATGCTGGAGAAGGGGCAAAGAGTCCAATGGCGAGCCTCCCCGACGGCCGGCGCATTCTAACAAAATACCTGTGGCCAATTTGGCAGAAAAAGAAAACGAAAGGTACTTCTCTCGTGACGAGGATGGAGGGAGGGGTACTGTTGGCCTAGGACTCCGTATAAGTAGCCTAGCCGGCCTCCTAGCATATGGGCTAGTTTTTCTTTCCTCTTTTTATTCCTCATCTGATCACTGAAAGAAAATATCAAACATCTACACTTCTTGGCCCTAAAGATCCTTGAACCACCACCAAAAAGCAAACAGATATAACCTTTGTCGTTCTTATCTTTACCGAAATCTAAAAATGGGTATGCACAGACATCTCTTTCCATCACCTCTCTTCCTTTCCGTATCTACGTAGATAGCTAGCCTAGGGGGGAGGAGGGACGCGGAGTTCCCGTCGCCTACCACAGGTACGCGTATCAGGAGCCACCTAGCTAATTTTGTTCCTTGCGATTCTCGTCTATTTAGTTACTGAAATCATCATCGTTGATCGTTGCGGCGCTGACTGCAGCTGTGGAGCCAGCTGTTCCTGCGCTGGTTGCACCACGGTACGTATATATATGCAAACTTGAAGCCGAACCCATCCGGACATCTGTAGATCTAACAAAATATGCTTCCCGTCCCAGCACCCAAAATAAGCAATCTCTCTCTCTCAGCGTAGAGGGCGGCTGACTGGTTCGCGAGACAAATTCGAGGACGCCTTGTCTCTCTTTCATGTTCCAAACTGATACGAGAATATCTTTGTATTTAGCTAGGAATCGGGTGGTTTTCGGCGGAAATGCAGATATTTTAAAATATAGTAAAATTGGAAAAAAAAAAACCCTCCTACGTAGAATCTCGTCGTAAACTTTTATGATTCTAGTGTGATTGTTCGATATAATACTGTTTTATTGAGCCTATTCATCATATACTTACTTAAACGCAAAATAAAATTATATATATATATAAATAGATAAATAGATAAATAGATAAATAGATAACAAACAAATAAACGGATAGAACTAAAGTTTTAGTTTATACATAGATTTTCTTAAATCTAAAATATCTTTTGCTTCTGCATATAGTTAGGGCTAACTACCCATATTCGCGACGGTCGGGCCACCTTGCATGGATCGATGAGCTAAATACATGGATCCCATTCCCGGGGAACAGCAATATGTACATAATTTTTGAGGAGATTATGCATAATTATCGCGTCGGGTCGGATTTCCGGCGCAATCGGATCAAGTCAGGGTGTTCGATCCAAGTCAGGAATCGCGAATCTAGATCGATATATGGTATTCGCATTGCCAGCATGTGATCCTATCTTTCGAGATTTGGCTTGATAGATGCAATATTTGGTCATTTCATTAGGCATTAAGCCGTAGGCTCTAAAAACGACATTTGTTAAAAGCAGAGAAGTAGCAGATAGTATACAGTCTTCCAACCCCGTAAACTTAAAGATTTCCTTCTGACTATGAATTTACAGTGTTCCGAGAGCAACCGCGACAGCAGCACCAATTAATCCGGTTAATAAAGAGACGCTCTTCGCACTGGCCGAAGAGGGTTTATTTGTCGCCGTCGGGGCAGATGTCGTCTGGCTGCTCGACGCGGATGGCTCACTGGTGATACCCATCAAAGCCTCCAGAGAAGCGTCGCCCATAAACTCAGCATCCACGCCGGTGCCGTTTTTGCAGGTACTTGGCAAGGTCGAGAGGGATCCGCTTACGAATTTGACGTAGGCGCACTGTTCGCAGGTCAATCAGCACTGGAATACTCTCAGATCGCATCAAGAGGGAAAACGTGTACTCACAGCGTAGAGCATTCCGTCAACGGCATTTTGTACTACCTGAAGGATGCCCTGTTTGCCAACTAGGTCTTTTGGTGCGACAACCTTTGGTTCACAAAAATCACCGGAGCCATACTGCTCTATGATGGGGAATACCTGGGCCCATTTGAGGTTGCTGCCATCCGCGGTGTTTCCTTGCACGACGCGAAACAGGACCTTCACGTCAGGATGAGAGGAAGAGTAGGCGATTGCTTCGCCATCTACATGGAAGTCTGTGATGGGTGTATTTTCGGTGATCGAGTAGCCGCCGCAGGGACTGTCTTCCTGTTTTGCAGCGGATGGGCCGAGCGGAGCAGGGTAGCGGAGGGTGAAGTGAGCGTGGACGACGGAGACGCTGAGGAAGGAGATTAACAATGAGGAGGTGAGCATTTTGGGTTATATTATATTATACGAATGGCAAGCAGTGAAGTTACAATCAGGTAGAGATACAATGGAAACTAGAATTGAAGCAATTGCGATTGAAGATGCTGCTGAATCAACTAAACTTGCGAGACGGAGAGGAAGAGAGAGAGGAAAAAAAACCAGGACCGCGGGGATGAGCGATCCCGCATGAGAAGCAGCAGCAGCAGCAGCAGCCGGCTAGCATGCCGGCCAGCATGCCGGGGCAACAGAACCAAGGCGGCATGAATAATGCACGTTAGTCAAACCAGGTTGATGCTTAAGGCCATTGTCACGGCGTCGATGGTTAATTGATATCGATTGAGATTGATAATAATAATAAGTGTTGGTTGTGTTGTGGGGGACGCCAAGTGCTTGGCTGGCGAGAAAACCTTCGCAAACTAGCTCACGTTAGTCCCAAACCGGCAGCAGGGCGTGCAGCAACGCAGAATCTGCAGCACCACCCCGCAACACATCCATTAGAGCTCGCCTTGGCCCAACACCACAGTTGCCAGCCAAGAACACCAAAGGGCCCGCACCATGATGCTATCACCAGTCTCATTCTCGATGGCACAATTGGCCTCGATCAGGTTCTCCCAATCAGCTGTCCTGCCAATCGTCTATTTACCCAATTACCCCACTGTCCAAACGGTTGGGTTTTTTCCCGTTAAATCGCGACCACGAATTCGGATTCCAACAAGTTATATAAGACTCGCGAATTGCCATCTGTCGAGGTATCTTCTTCACACAGAGCCACCTAATTCTCCCCTCCAATTGAAATATCTACAAGCCGCTTTCACACAGTCAAAATGTTGGCAAAAACTATCATAACCGCCGCCGCTCTCGCCACTGCCGTTCAGGCGCATTTTGCTGTTGAGTATCCACCTTGGAGAGCCGACACCTTCGAGGACCCGTACGACCAATGGACCAGACCATGTAAGTGGCCATTGTCCCCACATCGTTACTCCATAAGATTAGCTGATTAATATTCATAGGCGGTGGTGCAAACTCTACTGGTAATCGTACCGATTGGCCTCTCGCCGGTGGCTCTGTCGTCCTCGAACTGCATCACCCTACAGACTATATCTTCGTCAACCTCGGTCTCGGCACCCAAGTTACCACCTTCAACATCAGTCTCACTCCAAACTTCCTCAACAACACCGGCAACGGCACTCTCTGTCTCCCGCAACTCCCCATCCCCGCAGGAATTGAAATCAAGGATGGCCAGAACGCATCCGTCCAGGTCGTCACGGTCAACCACGCCGGTTCCGCGCTCTACAATGTACGTACCAGATCTATACACTTCAATAGTGCAAAGACAAAATGACTAACCTAGTACACCTAGTGCGCCGATATTGTTTTCCGCAGTTCAGCCAAGATACTCAGTGGTGACGCTTGCGCCAACACCACCAGCGGCCCATTGATTGTTGTTCAAGACCAGAGCGCTCTTGCCGCTGCAGAGGAGAAGAACACCACCAACAGCACAGCTGGAGACAAGAAGCCTTCATCTGCGGTACATGGATCGTCAGTACACATCTTTGCCGCCTCGTTCGCTGGGCTGATGGCTTTGATTGTTGCCTCCGGCTTGCTATAATGCTGTCCAGGAGCAAACACTCCGTGATGCTAGTTAGTAGTGGATGTATTTCCAATTGATTGTACGATATTATAATGTGTACACCGATAACCGTTAGGGTTATCTGGGATAATGGTAATGAAAATGAAACTAAACATACTTTCTACCATATCAATGCTCGTCACAAAGATATAAGTTTATTTCTCATTTCGGTGACCTAAAATGACGGAGATCGGTGCTTTCGTAAGGAACATGCGTATATAAACTTTATTGTTAAACAGAGCGTGGTGCTTAACTTTAACCTTAAATCAAGCGAGCGAGGGTGCCTGTAGACGCTACTTTTGTGGGCTACTTGAGTTGCGTTGTTGACAGTTTAGCTTGTGTAACACTGCATCTACTAGACGAATAAATATAAACTTACAATAGCTTAGAAGCCTACTACATCGAATGCATGCATTAGCCTTTCTTTTCGTTTCAAGTTTTTTTTGTTCAAATATTCGAGTTATGCTCATCATTATTAGCTATAGCAGCGTCGTCATATACATATATTTGCAGTCCTCCACATCCATAAATTTGTTCAGTACGCCTGCACATTCCGAGGGGGCGTCCAGAAGAAACCCACAAAAACTGTAAAAATTAAAGACGCAAGCGAGAAAGAGTCCTTGACCATCACGTATAAAGTAGGGACAGCCTTTCAAGTGCACTACGTGTAATTGTGTCTCTATCTATTCACTGACTTCGACTTGTCCCCACAAATCTCTCTCGAGGTTTGGGGCAGAAATATGGTAAAGTTATTTATAAGAAGCCTGAGCTGTCTACCTAGATGCAGGCTTACAGTTTATGGAGCACCTCTTCACTACACGCATCAGGCTGGGAGGTCGTCTTCGTTCATTAAATACCAAAGCAACCGTGAAGGATAGCAGCTCAGAGTTGTCTCGTAAAACCAGTCGCTCGAAGCAAAGTAACGTAATTATATTCTACATGAAATATTGCTGCTATTTCTTATTTCACACCGGTCAAAGGGGGAATTAAATGTAAGTTCGCAACCATGAGTCGCAGCAGAGGAACAATATTGTGAATCATACCATCGAAATAGCCCATGATTTTCAAGCTAAAATTCTCATGGAGCCATTCCCAGCGGTATTCGACCTTCGGATATTTTCATAATGAGCGTGTCATTGAGACCATTGTTACTGGTAGAGCAAAATGGCAGCTTGTATACTTGTCTATCATGCAGCAAGTCGAAGTGCAGCTACTCATATGGCCAAAATATGCATGCTTGGTTATATATAAGCATATCGAAAAAAAAAGAAAAAAAAAAGGTTGAACAGAATCCGGAGCATGTCACAAGGAAGGCAACCTAAGTGCCATTCAAATTTAAATCTATTCAAGATCCCGGATACCTTGCTACGCAGAAAGAAAATTTTTTTTTTAATCATAGCGGAGGTCCTAAGCACAAGGGGATTTTTAATTTTAAGCACTAGGGGAAACCTCAAATACAAAGGGAGGCTCACAAATAGGGCAAATAGGCTCAGAGAAAGGTAAGTTTCCGGCCAAGTCATTATACTTCGTGCTAACGACGAGAAAAGATTGGGATTTCGAGCAGATGGTGAATACGATCATATCAAACCGCTCTGCTATCCATATATCTTGCCTACGTATTGATTGTGATGCTAAGGGGCTCGCCAACGTAAACTATAGAGGCAGAAGAGGAATTAGGTTTTATTCACTGCTAGATGCACACATGAGACCCAATGGACAAATTAGACCACCCTAAACCTCTCGTATCCAGTGGCTTTCCACTCTAAATTCCGGTCCTGAATCCTGGTTGCTGGCTACACTATTTTACTATGACATAATGTATTAACTCCTGGACTTGAATGAAACCTAGACGTCATATGGGCTAGATATTCCACCAGGAGCTAGAATCATCCTCATATATACAAATGTGCCTGGGGAAAGCGGCCTCCATTCGTGCTTGGTGAACAAATCGAAACCGCAAACCTCTCTCTTGTTTCGGACACCAAGGGAGTTAAGGTACACGGGAAAGACTGAGGGCAATCATACTGTTGAGCTGGCGGGATATAAGAATAGTGGTATGGACCTCCTAATAAAAGTCGCGAGCAAGGAGTCGCTAGGATGTCAGTTCGTGCCATGGACTCTGCTCAGTAGATAGTCCTGAGGGGCTTTCGGAGTGAGTGCAAGCGCCCTCAAAGGTAAAGGCTTATGTGATCGATGCATAAACGTTCGAACGTGTACTTTTTTTTTTAAGCAAAAACTAGTGTCTTACGACTCGAACGGTCGGAAAAAGGGATGCGTTTTTCTATAGATCCCATGAAGCCAATGTATGAAACCATCAAGCTCAAGTTGATAGGTCGTATATGAAGAGTCGAGTCGATCATGTTCATGTAATCCGTGCGAAAGGGGTGGCCTCTATGAGCATATGCCCAGAATTCGGAAAGACATCCACGGTATGGTTTCACCTGGGCACCCGAGCACCTACTTTTTTGATAACCGCTCATATTATCATAAACAAGTAGATTCTAGAAACGAGCAGGAACTGCGGCCCTTATCGTTCCACAGAGGTATAGATCTGACCGATAAGTGGGGTGCATGCGTGGTGTCCAGGCTTGATTGCACGCCATAATTTCCTTGGTGTCTCTGGTGTTCATCAACTTCATACAAATTTGCAATATCAGTCTAGGTTCCCCTATCCCGTGTTGCGGATGTTGTAATCCCTAATCCCTCCCTCATTAAAAGGTGTAATAACGAAGCGGAGGGGCAGGAATAGCTAGCCTAGGCCTTCCTCCCAACCGAGATTTTGACAGGTTCTCGTCACCAAACGCCAAGCGGTACCGAGCTCCAGGCGTAATTACTTGCACAATCCAAAACGTGAAATGCACGAGAAAACAGAACATCATAATTGCACACCTATTTTTTAAGTATTTTTTTTTTGTGTTTAATGGCAGTAACCTTAAATTTCTTGGCTTATGATGCGGGCCGGCTAGACTGCCGGTCAGCTAAGCAAGGCGAATACGCAGTCAGGAATGAGCAGCATATGCCCGTCAGCGTTTCCATCTAGTCGTAACACCAGATCCAACCTCTCGACTTGCTCGAAAGGGGAGTTTATTTCGTCGATACGTCGGTGCACGGTGGCCTGAACAACACTGTTCGAAAAGCGCTTAAAAGGAGACTAATCGTGATTTGTCTACAAACTGTAGAGATCAGGTAAGCAGGTCTCGGAATGTCTGCCTACGCAATACAAAAACTTCAGGGAAATCGCAGTACTGTGAGAGAGAGTATCATTCCCAAAAACTGGTGGTCTTCTGATGGATTATCCAAGGTTTCACGAAATGCTGCAAAGAGATCTGTCTATTCGGCCGCACTAAGTCGGTTGGGATATGGTAACTCGATGGATTCGGGACCGCAAAGAGCCTAGGAATCAAACAGAGGAATCCGCAACAGCTCGGCTTTAACAAGAACGAAACGGTTCTCATGCGCCGCAGCTGGAATCTGTGATGTCACTTTTCTCTCTTCCGTCCCAAAGCAATTGCACGCGAACATTTCGTGTCCGTTTTCTTCTTTCTCTCCATTCGAGGACCTTCCCTCCGTCGAAAAACTGATTTGTCGATTTTTTCTGTTGTTGCACCACAGTTGCATGCCTGTACCGCCCCTGGATGTTTCGAGTTTCAGAAAACCCTCCCCTGCTTCACAAGGTGTCATCTCGACCAATCAAGTGTGTACACCGCGGAAATCTTGGCAAACGTGCAAGTCTGTCTTTGTATTCTATCCCCATTTCAAGTGGGAAAAAAAGAAGACCCTACACTTTCACGAAAGTAATCTGCTGGATACGATACTATACTTTTCCAAACTGGGGAAGGAACTTTAGCCACCGGGGGACCCACTTTCTGCAAAACTGCGCCGTGGAAACGAAAAGAATTACTGAGAATTAAGGTTAAAACTCTCTACTTCTTGCCACCTGGGTGTACCTCGGCCCGGTTGAGTGGTATCGAATATATTATTGGGGCGTAACCCACCATGTTTTTCTATCTGCATGCAGTAGCTGGCAGGACGTGAAGGTAAGGGCGGACAGCCGGTGAGTGGTACCGATTGGAAAGAGGGGCATGAAATATAACATGCCACCATGTACCCCATTGGGACATTCACCGGGGGGAAGAAATGGGGTTAGGATACCGCCAGGCTAAAGGCCCTTAATCATTAGAACTCGGCCAGTCATGGCTGATCTCGAATAAACGAGTCGAGTAGTTGACCCCAGGCCTGCGAATGAGAAATGTTACCGCCCGCTGCGCAGCAGGAAAGAAAAGCTTGAATTTAAAAGTCACCGATGATCTGTACCGGGGTGCTGTTATTGATAAATTTCTCAAATAATGAAATCTTAAAAAAGGACCATTGGGTTTTCTTTTCGTTTGCCCTCTGGGTAGAAAGGCCTCTCTCTGGTGGCGCAGTGCTGGGCACTCGAGTAACCTTCCCCAAGCTATTCTTGTGCTGCCTTTATACAGTAATTCTGTGAGAACGTGGGCATACAGGCGCAGCACGGCCTCTGCGATAATGTGATATTTTCCTTTGCGCATAATTTGCATTCTCGATACCAGCGGGATCTGCACTTCCCCACGGCTCGGCTGGCTTAATCGCCTCGGGCATCTGCAGAGAGAAGAATTGAAATAAAGCCAAGCAATTCGAGACTGCGTGTAGACTTCATTTCAGAATATATCTAAATCTTTACGATCGGGTTGGCTTTTGCGAAAGGAACTGTGATTTTGACCTCGAAGCCTTGACATGTTCTCGTACAAAACATCGAATGAAAATATTGGCTTGAGAAATTATCAACCCAGGACCTCGCGCTGGTCTTATCATATCGACATCTCCAAGCGCGGTATGGGAACTGTTAGTGCATCCAGTCTCGCGAGACAGATATATACAAACGGCATATTGTTGTTTGTTATTGTATGAGCTATTTGGCTTTCGAAGTTGTCTGCGAGTGACTCTGTCCTTAATAGTTACCGGGACAGAAAATTTCCGCGAAGAATACATCCGGTCTCTTAGATGCTACCTTGCAGATCGAGCATTGGCTAGATAAGTGGGCTATGTATAGATCGCTGTGTCTAAGTCTCTTTCATGGGGGGTTGACCGTGTCAGCGCTGATGCTTTCGTTCTAGTGGTCCTGGAGTATTCCCTTTGTGGTAGCACCGGCCGCCCCGAGGAGCCCCGGGACAACGCAGGCGGTTGAAAAGTTGCGGATGTCTGATTAAATTCCGTTGCGGATAATCGAAACTACAGGAAGAGTAGATAAACGATCGATTGCGAGAAGAGTGGGATCTAGTGGGATTTAGTGGGATTTGGAGTTAGAAGGTTTAGAAATAGCTGTGCCAACTACAGAGTAGTATGTATGTTCCTGTTGTTTGGTGTTTTCTGAGAAAGGTGAGGCTGGAACAACTCAGTAGCCCCGTTTGCTGCACAGAAAGAGTGTTAGCGTGAACATCGAAACCATCGAAACCGTCTGAAGATGGTACATCTTCAGACGCCTCTCGCAGACGGGGACAGTTGGCAGGCGTGCAAATGATATATATTCTCGTAGAATCTTGAAGAGGGCTTTCTGGGAAAGATCTCCTGTTGTTCTTTTTTTTGTTATTTCTTTATTCATTCTTTGCCTTTACACCGGCTGTCGAGGTTTATTATTCTGTCGGAATATTTGCTACTAATTTTAATCTTGCGTCACTACGGTCGTTCAGTTTATAATTTACGAGCTTTTTTATTAAAATAAATATACAGCCGTCAGATTTCGTAGGTATCGACGTAGCAACTTCAGGAGAACATCCACAGCAACACCTCATTTCTCCAACTTCCAACCTTCTCCATCGCCATCTTCATAAAGTCTAGTTGTATAGTAGTCTCTCGAAGCCAACCGCCTTCAAAAGCAACCGATACAAAACTTCGTGTTGCCTGCTGGCGGGCAACCTCTTTCCTTGCAAGCCGGTACTTGCCAACCCACGGGGCCACGGACTAGGACAGACAAACGACGACACCGCAAGATTCCAATCCGCATTCAAATTACAGCTTGCATTCTGTTGGCGGAGAATTCAGCGATTGCTGGTGCAGCTATTTTCGAGTCGCGCGAAGCTTTTTTAGTGCGGTTTCACGAAACCCCGTACCAGCCAACCAGCAACCAGAACCCAGGACCAAACCAACGACAGGTACGAGCAGGCCAAGCCACCAAGACACCAGATCGTCCATCCACGAAAGGGGCCTTCCCGATACGCATGACGAGTAGCCCTGGTTCGGAGCACTAGTGCCCTGTAGGTACCGTTCCCTTTTAGCTCGTCTTCTTTGCTTTGTCGTGTGTGTGCGGTTACCCGCCTCTTGGGCAGCAGCCACACCAAAGCAGGGACAAGCAGACACCAGCAGAGACAAGCAACACCTCCTTTATATGATCGCCCGTCTCTCTCATCTTCTTTTCCTCTTTCCTTGTTCCTCCTCACCACATCTGCTACATCGACGGGCTCGCCTGTTGCTTGGCCTTCATTTTTTATTTTTATTTTTTTTGCTTTCGTCGTTCCTTGCCTTATTCTCCCTTTCCCTTGCGGAAAGCTGGTTTCCTGCGTTCTGGTCTATTTTTTGTCTTCCCCTTCTGACACTAAAGCACATTATACAGATTCCTCAGTTCTAGAACCGGATTTCTGGGATATTTCTTCATCCGCTAACCAGCCAACATTTTCACCCTCCCCATTAAACAAACAAACTAAACCAACGGAAGGGAGATTCATTCTTTTGCTCTCCTTCGACGATACGACTTCTCATCCCTCACGAACAACCCTTCCACTCTTTTCAACTCTCACGCATATACTAGGACATTCGACCTGCTGTTAGCGTTCGTTTTAACCGTCACTTCACTGTCGACCGGAGTACTGGCACAAACTTGGATACCTTTGTCAATTATCTTGCTCTTTTTTATATTATCCGACATCCTTCGAACAGGTACAGCGCTAGACGCCCGAATATTCAAGAATACGATAGTTTGTGAAAGATCTTTCAAAGGCAACCCTTCGACCACTCCGATTCTTCGACCTTCTTTATTCCGAGACATATTATTCCTCACCGAGAGCAGGGTTCTGTTAAACACATATCTCTACAGCTTTGGGCAGATTTTTATTCTTCAATTCACTTGCCATCTTTTCGACGCGCGAGTTCGCCTAGCCCTTTCTCATATATCTAGTTCAACATGTCGACTCCAGCCAGCTTTTCCGGCACCGCTGTGGCCAGCTCCGTTCCTGCAACTACTGGCCTTTTGACGGCTCCTGGTTCAGTAGCAGATGCCCCATCCACTGCGCTTTCGGCGTTCTCGTCAGCTGTTGCATCAGGTGTACAATCTGTGGCCGCGGCCGCCACTTCAAGCAGCAGTGGTGGTGGAGGCAAGAAAGGCGCCCTGTCACCCGGCGAGCAAAGCGCTATGGAAGCCGAGAGCGAAAAGTTCAGGTTTGTCTCTTCTCGTTGATGCTATATTGGAAACTCGAGCGTACTAATCCAATATATGTTTAACAGTCACTGGCTTTTCTGGTGCCTAAGTATCATTGCAGCGATAATCGTTGTGTATCGAGGGCTCATCCTTACCCAACAACATATTCGACACCTCGTCTCCATCAATGATTCCAAGCAAACATACTGGTCAATTCCGTCTACTCCATTCATCTCAAAACTCAAGAAGAACTTTTTGTTGGCTCCACTCTTTGGCATCCGCCACAACGAACACTTTAAGATTGGATCCGCTGGTAGTGCTGGCGTTGTCCCGACTCGATTCCAGACTTTGTTCCTCTTGTTTCTCTTAGCAGGAAACACCGCTTTGACCGTCTGCAGCATTCACTGGGATAAGACAAGTGCAGTCATTCTCTCCGAGTTGCGAAATCGTTCCGGTGTTCTCGCAGTGACAAATATGATTCCTCTCTTTGTTTTGGCCGGAAGGAATAACCCTCTCATCCCGCTGCTCAGGATTTCGTTCGATACCTACAATCTCATCCACAGATGGTTGGGCAGAATTGTTATCATCGAAGCTGTTGTGCACAGTCTCGCCCATATTGGAATTGGAGGATGGAGCAAATTCATGAAATCTGTTGCAAACACTGGATATCCAATGATCTTGACCGGAACTATCTCTACTCTCGCAATGGTATTCCTTCTGTTCCAATCACCATCCATTATCCGTCATGCCTTCTACGAGGTCTTCTTGACCCTCCATATCCTCGGCGCCGTCCTTGTCGTCGTTACTCTTTACTATCATCTTGTGTTGGCTCAGACCAAGTGGCTTCTCTACTTGCAAATCGCGATCGGTCTTTGGTGTGCCGAACGTGCCGCACGTTTCATTAGCATTATCTACCGTAATGTTGGCAGGAGCATCACCAAGGCTACTATCACCGCCCTGTCGACTGAAGCCGTTAGGGTCACTTTGGACATGCCCCGCCCATTCAAATTCCGACCGGGTCAGCATGTTTATCTTTACCTCCCGACCATCACCGGCTGGCAGAGCCATCCATTCTCTGTCGCATGGGCTGATGAGAGCGCCCCAATCGTCTGGGACGAAAAGAAGGAGGACCTTCCCCGAAATCGCCAGGATGTCTACGGCCCCCAGAAGACTACAGTTGAGCTCATTGTCAGACGCCGAACAGGTGCCACCAACAAGATGTTCGACAAGGCTTCCAGATGCGCTGATGGTACCACCACCGTTACCGCCCTTGTCGAGGGTCCTTACGGCACTCACCACTCTTTGAGCTCGTTCGGCACAGTCGTTCTGTTCGCTGGTGGTGTCGGTATCACTCACCAACTGCCCAACGTTCTTGAATTGGTTCAAGGCTACGTTGATGGCACAGTTGCTACCAGAAAGGTTACCCTTGTCTGGGTCCTTCAAAACCCGGAACATCTGCAATGGGTTAAGAGACAGATGACTTCTATCCTTGCGATAGAGAGGAGAAGGGAGATTCTCAAGGTTATCTTGTTTGTTACTAAGCCTAAACAATCAAGAGAGATCGTAAGTTTTCGAAATATCCTTGGATTATATCTATATCGAGCAAATGAACATTTTTACTAACAATATTGGAAATAGATGAGCCCCTCTTCTACAGTTCAGATGTTCCCAGGCAAGCCAAACATCGAGCAAGTTCTTCAGACAGAAGCCGAAGAACGTGTTGGTACCATGGCCGTATCTGGTAAGCGACTCTCTTCATTCTCGATTGAGCCTTTTAATTACCTACTAACGTTCTTTCTGCAGTATGCGGTCCTGGTGGTATGAGCGATGATGTCCGGTTTGCAGTCCGCAATCTGGTCGACTATGTCAATATTGATTTCATTGAGGAAGCCTTCTCGTGGTAATCTTATCACGTGGTTTACTTCTTCTTCTCCGCCTCATATTTTATCGATTTTTTTTTTTCCTGAAGCGAAATACCATGTACTTCTACCACTCAGAGCGTGTATATCCAAACATCCGTTCGCTTTCTAGACCGTTTCTTCCTCTTCGTTTTACCCTCACCGGCAATAGGAGAGGTGTAACCCTTTTCCACTTCAACTCTGGCGACATCTTAATTTTTTCTTCTTTTGCTGTTGTTCCACTGGCCGTGTATATGACAGCAGGTCAATACAACAAGTGTGTCGCCATTTTATCACAAAGCCAACCAAAAATTACATTCTGATTATCTTGTACATTTTTATCCCCACCCTTATTGTTTCCTTATATAAACCTTTATTTTTGTGTACCTTTTTTCCTTTTGTACTTTTCTATGTAATATTAGCTTTTCCTTTTCCCTTCTCATAGGTCATATATGTTATACGGAGTTACATTCGGTGGTATTTCCCGTTTCCTTTGATTCTATCTAATTTTTTTCATATTTTCATATTGTGAGATCTTCCCCTTTTTGTTTTTAGCTATATAATACTAGGACGATCAGCAGCAACCTTCTAGCTGATCTATGCGAGTCTTTGATACACTTATGTAAGCATAAATGTTTTTTCGTGTTGCAGGAAACATTATTGCTTGGTAGATGGTTTGCTTGTGATGTTACTAGCTCGGTCTAGATAGTGACTATCAATCTGGTGACTAATTTAGGTCGACACTTTGCAGGATTTAGCTGAGGAGCTCCCTCAAGTCCACGTAGACAGGTACTTTTCAAGAGGACACGTGAAATCCATACTGATATGAAATTGAATTGTCATTTGTTTTTACAAATAATATCATATGCAAGAAACGCAATCGTTATTTCGGTATCGTTATCGGTATCGTCTAAGTTATGCTACTAAGGAAAACCAGAACGAGAAAAAAAGTGTATCCATCCAATGAGCTCCCAATGCAAACTCGCACCTCCAAACAAACTAAAAGAAGCAGAAGAACAAGACGAGCAGGAAATATGATTTACAAAGCGCCAGCCTCCTTCAAGAGCTCTGGCAGTTGTTTCTTTCGATTTTGGAGGTCGCTGTTTCCACCAATATGCTTTTTGCCGATGAAGATATTAGGAACGGTCTTTTGGCCGGAGATTTCCTGAAGGGCGCTTTGGATTGCATCGCCGTCGTCTGTAGCACAGCGGTAATAACCCGGTTAGCGTAAAACAAATAAGAGAGAAACTGGGACGAACAATGAGAGAGAGAATGTGACTAACTGATTTGATCTAGCTCTACAACGTGGAACTGGGCGTTCAACTCGGTGAGGAGGGCTTTCGATGCCCTGCAGTATGGGCAGTACGACTTGGAGAAGACCATCACTGGGTTCTCGTCGATAAGAGTTTGGGCTTGAACCTGTGCGGGAACGGGAACGGTTAGTTTTCGGCAGCGACTTTTTTTAAATACTCTCGTTTCAACTATCCGCGGTGTCTTTTTTTTTTGGGGGGGGGGTGTCGATTCCAAGAGGGAAGGTCTGGTACATACCTTGGCGGCAGACATGATTGTTGGTGTTGATGCGGATGGAGATCCGGAAAAGAATTGGCGTAGGAACGAAATGGTGGGCGAAAGGTTACTGAGGACGGTTGGTGCCTCGGATTGTAGGTTTATCTGTCGATGCTGGGAGTAAGAGAAGAGGAGTAGATGGGATGAGATGGAGGGGCGGGGTGGTTCCTTTTTGTAAGTTGAAGGTACGTAGGTGAGGGAGAAAAAAAGTGAGAAAATGCCGCTACGAGCTGCAATGCACCTGGACTAGTGACCAGCTGATTAATGGAGAAGCCGTTAGCCTGAGATAACCGCAGGGCGGGCAGAGAGGACTTGCTGTTTCTGTGGTTTTATGTCGAACGATGCTGATGCTGACGTGGGGTTGCGAGGTTGGACTGGGAGGAGGAAGAAGCCGGACAGGTGGGATGGTTTTAAAGGTTGAGCGGTGGGTCTTATGACGCCAGAACCCAAAGCCATGGCGCCGGCTTTGCCGCGCTAAGCTTTCACAACGAATCGAACAGAAAAAAAAAGCACTCGGGCGGAAGGCTATATTTGTCGTCTATTTGTAATGCTTGGTGGTGGCCATGGTGGTGGCCATGGCAGTCTTCGCAGTTCGAGGCTGGGCAATTGTCAATCCTTTCAAGTAATCACTCGAACCGTATCATGTAACATCCAGGAAAACATTATAAAGATTTCATTTATTCCAATCGTTCTAATTTGATTATTTTCAACCGCTTCAAGGGTTGGTCGCGCCGGGGTATCCAACATCCACCAAGCAATCGCCACGGCCGGCTCTCTCATAGTCCAGCATCATCCAACCCCACGCCCTGCCGGCTTCTGACCACCATACCCCGCAATTATCGCTGCTCCTTTCCAGGATCCCGTTTGCAAGCCCCACCTCGACTGCATCTGGGGTCGCATGGTGCAGAAAATGACTGCGCTGCGGTTCTACCAGCGCGAATGCGTTTCCTGTAATGCCGTGGCATAGACACTGCTCTTTTGTCAGGAGCCCGCGCTCCCACACGACTTTTCTAGCCTTCTCGATAGCCGAATCTATTCTGCTCTCCAGCTCCGGGAAATACGTCTTTATCGGAACCAGACACCAGATCATGCCCGGCGCGCCATGGCACCACTGCACTACATCACCACCTCCATCCTCGCAGGTAAGCCAATTGCCGTCCTTCGTCTGTACGTCAAGAATCTTTTCCAGCCTCTTCTGCACCTTTGGCGCGTATGAAGAGTTCGACATGACAATGTTGGATATGATTGTGATGTCCCCGTGTCCGGCGCCAATGTACCGGGCCTGCTTGTCCGCGTGGATCCCAAACGTCCATGGATCGTATGAAAGACAGTATTCGATCACCTTGTTGATTTCTGGGTCTAGAATGTGCGCACTATCTGGAAACCAGTACTTCATTGTGCGCATCAAGCTCAGCAGACCCGCTTTGCCGAAGAGCACTTCGAGAAATGTTGGTCTGAGGGTGAGTTTTTCGAGGTTCGCAACGAACCTTTGGACGTAGGCGATTTCTTTCGTATAGCAGGCCTTGATGGCGTTGTAGCACATGTACTCGTGGTTAAGACTGCAACCGGAGCGCTGGGTCTCTTCGGGACTATATTGCTCTTGTCCGACGTTTAGATACTCGCCACAGTAATCAAAGGGCGACTTGTCGTTGATGAGGAGGTCCGGATGAGTTTTGGAAAGCCAGAGGAAGAGAAGAGCGATACCTGTTGGACCGGCAAATATGCCACGATAGAGGCCTTTGGCAAAGGTGCCAGACCATGGGAGCTTGGGAGGGCAAGTGGTGACGAGCTTATTGAGAGACGTGACGAGATGTTCGCGAGGCGACTCCACGCTTTTGAGCAGTGAGGGGTCGTTGAGAGCCTCGTTGACGAAATAACGCCCCGTAGGATCAGTCACCTTTGGTAGAAACATAATGAGGTTTCGACAATACGGAACCTTGACAATAATGGCGACTTCTGGAGTGTTGTAGCTGTTGGATTTGAATCGAAGCCCTTCTTTGGCTAGGCTTCACGTCGATATTCTAAAACAAGAAGCATCGGGAGATTAGATAAAACTCTAACTGAGGCCACACCCTCAGCAGGATCCATATATTCCCCGAAGCACAGTGCCGGCAGCTGCATACCCCGCTGTGTTATGCCTTAGTCTGTTTTGAGTCGGAGCCGCCAGGTTTACTCCGAGCTGCTTCAACATACAACAAGCTCAACACGTTATTGTAGCAGTAATTGAGGGTACGAGGAACATAAAAAATATTTATTTTTTATACTTTTGTTAGATAGAAGGCGGTGTGTCTTTGGATCTTAGCAAGATTTGGGTGTATCTCAGGAACTGGATTTAGCATGAACTTTGATGTTTCGACGTTGTAACGGCGGGAAATAACCACAATATCAACACATCCACACACAGATTGCAGAGTATATGATATATCAATACACAATTTAAAGAACAAACTGACAGGCTGGCTGGCCGAACATCTCAAGCCTGTAGCAAAAAAGGGTCTTTGGAAGAGGAGAAATGCCGATGTCATAACCCCACATGAGTTTTGAGTTGAGAGGGCGTGGTGGGATGTAAATTAACTTTAATTTCGCGGAACTCGCTAACCAATCCGCGGCGTACTGTGCACGGTACCCTTCGCAAAAGGTGCCTGAAGTCCAGCTTGATCAAGGCCTAATGGGAAGAAAACACCACCATCGCATAATCACATGGACGCGTAGGTTTCGATGAGGGGACACGAGGGGTCACACCCTTATCTGCCCCTAAATCGTTGTGATACTGGTGTGTTTACATGGTACCGTCGCGTGGCTCAGGCCTGGACAAGTTTTAACTTTTCTCTAGAGAGATTTTGAGCATTTTTTTACTCTCTCTCTTACTATTGTTAGAAGTCTTTGGATTTGACTTGATAGTATTTTACCGCAAGATAATCGATAAAATTAAATATTAAACACTGGTCTCTCTTATATTTCAACTGGATCGTGAAACTTACGTCGGTCGTCAAAAAAGAATGTCTGGGTATTTTGAATAGTAAGAAAACCTTCACCTAAGATACTTTCCTGAGTGCAAATTTCTCACCTATTCTTTAATATCAATAGCGAAGAATCCCCTCCTCCGTACTATGAGGGCGATGACTACGACAACGACGAGGACATGCACGATGCGCCCGAATATTATAGTGAAAGTGACAATTACCCATACTACGACAGCGAGAACCAGAGCGAGAACGAGTCCCACTATCCCATCGATGAACGACCGAATCCGAAGCCCCAACGGGTACCTGCTGCCAAACCTGCGGTCAAGAAATGCCGGACTTGCGGGAACGCAGGTCATGATTCGAGGAATTGTGCAATGAACAAGGGCTTCGAGTCAAAGAAAAAGAAGCAGCAAGCCGCTCCCGTTGCACCTCCTCCGCCGCCGCCGCCGCCACCTCCCGCTCCAACAAAGACAACAAGACCCGCAAAATCTGCAGATGAGAAGGCGTGTGGTGCTTGCAGGCAGGTGGGACACGATAGACGTTCGTGTCCTAAACTCTTAGGTATACTCGACCAGCAAACGCAGGAA
Organism: Dactylellina sp. 'tibetensis'; assembly: GCA_036971435.1. Classification (NCBI taxonomy): domain Eukaryota; kingdom Fungi; phylum Ascomycota; class Orbiliomycetes; order Orbiliales; family Orbiliaceae; genus Dactylellina; species Dactylellina sp. 'tibetensis'. Next base: position 248,301 of record JAKDFA010000017.1, on the reverse strand, counting down.
GCTATCATTACGAATACAGTCAGGAAGCTAGTGGAAAGCATCGGGGTTACACCAACCAAAGTCACACCGGCCGCTGAAGCAACAAAGAAGAAGCAGACTGCAAAGTGTAGCCGTGGAGGAGCGGCTGCATTGTCAATGGCCCCGAGAGTACCTTCCCCAGCACCCGTGGCACCTGCCAGAGCAGTAACAGCCACAGGTCGTCCCAAGCAGACAGCAAGGCGAGGGAAGCCATTTAAGGCGGCTGCAGCTGCGAGTAGTAGAGGAAACTACGAGCTAGCCGTAGAACCTACATGGCAGATGGAACCTGAGGAGGAAGATAAGCCGATACGCCCGAAACAGACCGCTAGACGATCGAAGCCGTTTACGCCACTGGGAACTCGAGGGGCTGGTGTTACTAAAAAGTCGAGTGAGGCTGCTGCGAAAAAGAAGACGTCGAAAGCTAAAGCTGCGGCTGTCTCTAAGGCTGCGACGAAGAATGCGAATAGTATTAACTTGACAATAAACTGGTGATAGATCAAGCTGACTAGACCGACATTGTCCTTTACTGCTGATTTCTAAAAAATTATTCATGTTATATTTTTTCCACTTGCATGTGTATAGTATAGTATATATTTGAGCTTGAATCCATTATTAGTTAAATTCCAGACATTTAGATTGTGGATTCGGTGGTACTAGCTGTATTTGTGGCTAGCGTGTTTTGTTTACAACAGCTACAACACGCTGGCGTAGCTACAGCGTGGCCAACTTTATCTTCACCTCGATCCACCACCACCACCAATACCTTCATACCTAGAGCAATATTAATACAATTCCAGAAACAAGCACAGATAGTATACGAAGGTGGTGTGTCTTTTCGAGACTACACTGATAGGCTCAGCTGTAAACTGCGCAGTGTCTTTTGCATTGTATGTAACCTCTGCTGTGCCGCAGTTGTTTCCCTGGCGACATGCCTAACTCCCCTCAAAACATATCTTTTGGCGGGCGCTGAATTATAAGAACTCAGGCAATGAGCCATGCTTACCTCGAGGATCCTAAAATAACAAATATTTATCGATAGTCACACCAAGATAAGTCATTTCAAGATGTTTAGCACAAGCTCCTACTAGTAAGTGAAGCCTCTATCGCAAGTTAAATTATATATCGGCTCTCTCAGCTCCCTAAAGCAAGCCCCCTAACTAGCATAAACGCACTTGCGCAGCAATATCAATTCATACAATTTATCGGGCGATTCTTCCAAAAAGTGCGCTACCTGCGGCAACACCGGCCACGACTCTCGCACCTGCGCAATAAACAAGGGCTTCGCTTCTAAGAAACAATCACCTTCAAAGAGTTCAGCACACCAATCCAGCGAAAGAACATGCAGCGTATGTCGAGGGACCGGCCATGATCGTCGGGCATGTCAGAAACTGATAGGAAAGGCCTGCGGAGCATGTCGGGAAACTGGCCACGATCGCAGAGCCTGCCCAAGGCTCGCAGGAGGGGGGCACCAGAAGATACAAACCGTCACTACAACTACCGTTACGCTAGCGAATAATGGAAGCGCTTCATCATCTAGAACGACAAAGGTCTCCGCTAAACCAAAGAAATCGGTCGCCAAGTCGAGTTTTAAAGCTGCTGTCAAGAAGATGTCATCGTCGGCTGGTATTAAGAAACGGCCTGCCAAGTCAGCTGCTTCTTCAAAGGCCGCATCGAGTGCCACGAGAAGGTTGAACCTTTCGTTAACATTCTAGATTAGAAACTCCTAGTCCAATTGAACTCTCCATAAACCCCACAAAGATTACCAAAAATAAATGTTTACTTCCAAATGCTCACTGTATATTATATTGCAGCTACGACCAATGATACATTATTACAGCTTCGGGATAAGAGACTCTATTTTTCGTCCAAAATTAGCAGCCATCAAGTCTTATGAAAAAAACCTGTCTTTGAGATTCTCATTTCCACATCCATTTCTATTGTTACACATTCTGCAGCCTGTGATGTGTTTTGGTACCGTGCCACATGCACGCCGTATTGGCGCTAAATTAGCTAACAACAATTGGTTCACGACACGTTTTGAGACTGCCAAGCGAATGTGGTACCCGTTTGATCCCAGTCGACCCAAGGCTACCTAGTTGAGCTGATCTCAAGCGATCGTTTGCTCTTGGATACCAGCCTCCATAGGGCGACGAAATGGGGGCATATAACTACGCGATTGTACAAGAATGCTATTTCATTTCAGATTACTGGCTATACCAACGATTTGGATATCTTTTTTTTGCGGTTTCTTACGCCATGCTGGGACTTGGTGATTCTATTTCTGGGGCTAGTATTGGGCGAACGCTTTGGACACTCACTTCGACGACCTTATTGTTAACGGCAACGATTGCAAATACAAATATCATCAAACGGCAGAATGGTACGGCAAGCCAGGGTTTCGTTGTTATTGATGATATCAAACTTCAGGTACCCATTTAGTGGAGTGTTCAAAAAACGGCATTTGTTTAATCGGTGGATTGGAAAGCTGATAGAATTCGTTTTTCATTCCTACAGAACTATCACAATATTTCATTTGGTTACTTCACCAACATTTCACTCGCCGGCGAGTCCGGTAAGCTTCACTTTTGATAAACCGGTTTTACGAGACCGGTTCTGTTTGTAATCCGCAAATATGGGTTTCAAATCCCTTTCTTGCTCTTTACCTTTGGAATCATGAGATTTAATGGTTTATCCAAGTTCGAGTAAACGTGATGTATTACAGTACCGATGTAAGAGACTAGAAAACCTAACTAACCAAAGCGCAAATTCTCAGGAGTTGGACCGCGAGAGTTTTCTGTTCGGATTAGTACAAAATGGTTGAGTTGGGTGCCTGCTTTCCGCTTAAATCGAGACAATGGACAGTCTGTTTGTTTTAATGAGTGCACAGAGCCCTCGGATTGTAAGAAGCTTTGAAGCAGCGACAGTCTATGTCTGTCATTGACAACATGAGGGATAAAACTAACGGATAGTTGTCCTCTTCCAGATATTTACAATTTGACTAACAGCACCGAGAGTCCATTATTTAGCAGTCAGGATAGCGATGGTACCCTCTATTCAGATGTAGCCGGCCAAATCATTAGTGATGGACTTTCACTAGGGAGCACTAAGGTTCCACGGTTTAGCTTTTTGGCCGCAATTATTGGCAATAGTGATTCGGGCCCTCCCCAGCTTGGATTTGGTCTTTGGGATAAGCATCCAATAAATGCCTCGGTGCGCTATAGTGATGAGAGACCGACCGAGCTTTTGCAGGTTCTTCTAAATCAGCAGTCCATTGAGGTAATGGGACTAGCCGTATATGCCAATCCATATTGTAGGTACTACACTGGCATCGTACTAAAATAAAGTGCGAGAGAGAATAAGTTATTATCAGAACATTACACACGTTTATTGCAGGATTATTGCTAACGAATATGATTTTCTTAGATTTCGATTCAATTCAGCTAACCATTGGGGCCGTTGATCGCGAAAAGATCGAGCCTCCTCTTAATTTGTATCGCTATCAAAATAGAACACAAGTCGGGAGTCTGTTGGCTCGAAAGATCAGAATCATCAACAATGGCACGGAAGAGCTCAAGTTGACAGATCAGCCCACACTTATCGCAGTAGGGGATCCGTATATCCGCCTCCCTGAAACCTTACGGGGCTCAATCAAGCAGACAATTAAGAAAGTTTTGGATGCGTCTGCACCCGAAATTGATGATGATGGTGATGAGAATTGGCATGTCGACTGCAAAGCTGCTGAAAAAGATTTCTCTCTTATATTCGAGTTTGATAAAATAAATATCACACTTACGGGAAAGGAGTTAATTGGGAAAATTGAAGATGAGACGCGAGATGACGACCTGTGCAAGGTTTTCATAGGCAAATCTGACGATAGCAACAGGCTTCCTGACGGAACCTTAGTTTCAATCTTAGGAATCCCCTTTATGAGAGCAGCGTATGTGTGGATGGATTACCAAAATAACCAGACAGGCATCGCCAAGGCGAGGCAATCAGTTAACGCAAGCGGAATTCAGAAAATCAAAGTTGGTGGGGTCCAAGCTAGTCTGCCTAGTGATTTTTTTTTCACAGTCAACGCTTATCAGCTTGGGGAAATCAAAAGTAAAAAGATACCAATAGGAGTCATTGTGGGGTCATTGATAGGTATAACGGCTGCTTCCATAGCCATCGGATGGTTAATATTCTGGCAGAGGAGAACTACTGAGCCTAATATCCCACCTGCACCAATGGAGGAGTTGGAAGGCCAACAGAAGTTTGAAATGAATGCAGACCACGGGAGGTCTGAAATGATTGGGAGTCAGCAGTATGGTGTTGAGCTGCCGGTGGAAGGTCAGCCGGAGTATTGGAGAGAGCTGCCTGCAGACTTTGAGTACCCTACAGAAATGCCGGATTCTATGTCTACAGAACCCAGCGAATCATAATAGCAATGGCAAAATATAATATACCTTCCTAACCGAAGAACAAGCTAGTTCTAAGCATTGTAGCGTGTTCCATCTAAATCTCCATCGTAAACTTTCAAAACAGGCTAACCTGCGTAACTCGTTTCAAGCTTAAGTTATACTTAAGATCAAAAGTTTAATTGTACAAACCATTATAAGCGATGCATTAATGATCAAATGCTTGGGTATTGCACCATGTTATATCCGTTGTATTAGTTTTATATCATTTAGCCGAGATCCATGTATAGATGCCAATATGACTAAGAGTCCACCTTCAAAGACCGATATACATATTTTATATACAGTTTAGACTACCTTCCCCTCCATACTCCCCACCGGCCGACTCACCACATCCACCAAACCATCAATCACACTCTTCCTGGCACCCTCACTCGCAACCTTCTTCCCCGCGAAATAACACAACCACAGAGCCCTCGCAATCCTCGGATCATCCGCTACACCCAAAATCTTCAAACCATGCATACTCTCCCACTTTCCCGCCCCCTCGGCCAATAGCTTGACATCCTTATCCTTTATGGTTTCGTCCGGCCCGTAAGCGAATAGAGCACCATTTTCGTCTCTTGCCAACACCAGTGCCCGTCCCTTGGGGACACCTTTCCTCCCGCCAAAGATGCCTTTAAACCGATTCATCGAATCAACGAAGACGTCATCGTCGTATAGCTCTGGATCTAGCTTTGTTTTGCCTTGGATTCCACGGATCCAGCCGTCACGAAGGTGAGGATAGTCTGTGCTTCTTGTCGGGACGATTCGAATAGCCATCTTTACACCATCGTGATTGCGTGTGTCGAGGAGGGTGGTGAAGAATTCAAGGCTGCCGGAGTCAGAGAGAAGTTTGGTTTTTAGCGCTTCTCGTTCTGGGAGGGTAGCCGTTGTAGCTGATGAAGGGATATCGAGAGACTGTAGAAGCTTTTGTTGCAGGGCTGGAAGCGATGCTGTGGCGATGTAAAGGGCGACAACGTAAACTTGGATGGACAGGAATGAAACAGTGCGAATGCCGTGGCCGACAAGAGTGTCTTTTTTAAACAATTAAATTTTTTTAGCTAATACTCAATTATTGATCGAATGAAATGCCTGTATAAACTTACACTCTTCAAGCATTTGATCTGACCTCGATGTTCCGGCTGGCAGGAATATCTGCTTTGGTAGCGGTCCTACAGAGCTGGTCCCGCTGGGCACGGTCTCTACCGTCTGTCCGATACTCGTTGCCTCCCGTATAATCACGTTCCCACCCTTCGATGCCTCTTCAAATTTCTTCCGGTCACTCGGCGAGATATCTGCATCCTGCTGTATTACCCCGGCGACGGTTTCCGGGGCTACCTTGGTACCATCGGGCATTTTCGGTTCTCGCGGGAGCCATATTTGAGTGACGACTATGATGCCGAAGAAGAGGGCTAGGGCAATGGCGATTTGTCGGTCGATTCGACGTTGCTTTTGTTCGAGTGATTCGCCTGTCAAGCGGAGCTTGTATTTACCCTTCGGATCAAACGTTGGACGTGCGAAGTGGGCTTGTTGTCGGAGGTATATCTGGTGGGGATCGGGTTTTATAGGAGGATATTTTGGTTCTTTCTGTTGCTTGTGCTGCTGGTTGGCCGGTTTGTGGCCGTGGTTCTTCGTGGAGGACGAGGCATAGCGGGGATACTGAAACGGCGAGAGGATGGGCACCGGCCGACGCTCCGGACAGTGTGGTCGAAGGTTGTGAAGGAGAAGCCGCCGTTCACACCTGAATATCTGCTGCTGCAATCGCAGGCAGCGGAGGGCGGGCTTCATGATGCTTTACCAACGAATGTTCAATGGAGGTTTCGCATTGTGGGGGGGATGTAGTTGCGCAAGTTGAAGATTCAAAATTGGCAAGCGAGATTGGTGCCAATGTTGATGTCACGACCATCGTACGACTCTTCGTAGCAGGCGGTATCAAACTCCAATAACCTGTTTAAAGTCTACGTTCACGATTTGTGCGCTACAATCTACGAAGTTTTACTGGAAAGAAAGATTTTTTAAGTTGACTAGAATTCTTCCATCTAGCCAGTGGCTACCATACATTCCTAACCACAACGTGCAAGAACTGTCGTGTCATGCCCGTTGCCTCAGGATGACCACTGTGAAGTGATCACAACAAACTCCATGGTGGAGATAATACCCGAATTTACCCTCCATGCTCTGAATAACAAAAGCTAACTAAAAAACCGCGAGCGCCTGTTCCAAATAACAAGGTAGCTCCGGCCCGGAAGAGGAACCATGGGTTGAAGATGCGCGAACGCCGCCTCTGGGGTCATCGTATTGTTTTTTTTTTTTTGATAAAGGTGACGAGCCAAAATGCGAACCGACAGCCGCGGGAGGATTATAAATAACGATAACTCGGAACATTGTAAAAGATTATAGAAAATAACGACCAGGATGCGAACTCACTGACTATGTTAGCCACTCACGATAAGAAAAAAAATTTTGATTCTCGCCTCCAAATAACCGCACTGGAACCCGATTCGCAGCGCAAAGTGTGGCGTGATCTTGTGGTTGTCTCTCGCGAGGGCTTCTTCAATGTAGCAGATTGATGAAGATGCGTCCAGGAGGCTGTTAACCATCCCCCCCTCATTGAACCGGGAAAGTCGCCACTGAATTTGCAAGAGACTACGAGTTTTCAGGAGATGTCCCTATTCTCGAGCCCCCCCTTCTTGACTGCCCAACAGGCAATCCAAACCTCAACGATCCTTGAGCCCTTTCCTATATGAACAAATTATACCCCGTCGTTGCCAATAGGGAATGGAGGAAAGAGCTCAGAGACGGGTCAAGATTGTGGTTGTGAACCCTGTCGAGCAGAGCGGGCATGTTCTGAGCTTCCCTTCTCTCGAACTCCCACCTGAGTGCCCGATGATACCGAGCACAGAGCAAGAAAGCTGTACCTATTAGCACAGTGCACCCACAGATAGTGAGACATCGCTATCTGCGGCACAAAAAAGAAATTCTCATTCCGGATCATTAGACCCAGAGTTCCCTGTTGGACTTTTTTCAGTCCACCAGATAAAGACTTTGTCCTTGCCTGGATTCTTTTCTCCCCCAACGGTTCCCAGCGGATCCGTGAAGGAGATAATAACAACACTGGAGAAGCCGAGCTACTGCTGGCCCCTCTCAATGCTATAATTCGCGGGTGAACCAGGTCGTATTTTGACCGGTGCCCGAGCAATCAAGCCAGCCGATAGGGTGTGAAGCACTACTCCATTTCAGCAAGCCTGGTACTAGCTGACCCCGTAACCAGTCCTCTGGGCACGAAGCCAGCTGATCAATCGACGCTATGAGAATCTCATGAACGACGATAGCATATATATATCCCCAACCCCCAAAGTCGGTGTCAAAAAGTCTACCACCCGTTACCTGCCGATATGGAAGGAATGATGTCATGACGGTAAATCCGAGTCATATTATCTTGAACGGGCGGAGTCGTGATGTCCAGTACTCGCAAGAAAAAATACAAATGTGCTTGTGAAGCTAAGTGCCTGCAATGTTGCAAACAATAAGTGTATGTGTATCCGAGTATACTGTGACACTAGAGTTAGATGCCAACCGTGATAGCAGATTTGGCGGGGGTGAAGGAGCCTTACCCGATAATTAAAGCTGCTAGACAAAACGAGGGGAGGGATGCTTCCATAAGCAGACGTGCAGGCGACCTTGAAAAGACCGCCGAGTTGTGATCTCTCGTGGATCGAAGCAAACCTCTTCCCGACCGACTGTCTTTGTGGGAAGAGGGGCCGGCCGTTCGACGGCGACGACGAGGGAAGAAAGGGAAAAGGGAAAGGGAGCGAGGTGGGGGACCCAACCCAATTTATGGAAAGCAGGAACCTTCCGCCTGCCAAGCGATCATCCTGAGCGAGTGTCCAAAAGCGATCATGTGCTTATCATTTGCTGCCGTACCATTAACACCAGCCACAGCAGACGAGAGTGTGGACGAGGCGGTGATGATGATGTATGTGGCTGGTGTTGAGTTTGAGTCCTTTTCCTTTCTCTCTCGTGCGGTTGCCGGCTGGTTGTTTTGTGTTGTGGCCCGAGTAAACAAACAAACATCTTGAATTACCACGAAGACAGATGAGACTCCGAATCCATCCCACAAATTCCATCAATCACCCAGCCCATCTCCGTCAATGCCCCATCGAGCTCCCTCCGACAACCGTTACCAATGCCAAAGGTAGACCCAGCAATCGCTGCCGCTCAGGCGACCGTCAGCTTTGACACCTACACCGACTGGACGGCCCGAAAAGTCGCCTCCTACACACGGGTCCTCGAGAATGCTCTTACCAAAATCAAGAAGGAAGTCCAAGTTGCATCGTATTCGAATACATCTCTCTCAACCGTATCCTTCAAGCAACTTTTCAATGCTCCCGAGCCGGCGTCGATATGGGAATGGGAACCGAAGACCGAGCAGGACTTGATACTACGGATGAAAGCTGGTCACGTCCTCGCCCAACAACCCAGGAAGAAAGGGTACGCGGATGCAGGAAATCGTAGAAAAGGATTCCCTCTACAACCGAGACGGCCGTCACCTGTACCCGCCAAGGAAGGATGGGACTACGGCTCTGTTTTTAAAAATTATCTTCAAAACGCGGGTCTTCGCAGGAACGTGTTACTTACCGGAGCCAGCCAATCCGTCCGAACGCACTATGCAACCGTCATACAACAGCATGCATCGATAGTAAAGCACTCGACTTCCGGCCTTGCAGACGTACCATCGTTGGCGGTGTTGTCCGCGAGAGCGTTTGGAAGGGCAATTGTTATGGCGCGAGATCCAGAAGACTTACAGGGAGACTACTCTTGGTACTCGTACTGTGACGAGAACAGCAACATGTATAACCTTCTAGCGGAAACACTACGAGGTCATATCACACAGTTATTGTGCGATGCTATCAAAGAAGACTGGTTCCCTCAGGATTTAGCATCTACATTGATTGCTCAAAGTGGCAATGCCGGCGATTCTGTATTGGTGAGACTTAGTGTATGGAGCTTAATTAACTATAGAACTATTTTGCTAACACTGGTTTATAATTTAGACGGAAACTCTGTTCCACGCGGCGTATTGTACATCCTTCAGCGACAGTACTCGTTCCATAGCCCGACGCAAAGGCGAACTCGCACCGGATCCGTTCAGTTATATCCTATATATGCCAGATGTCTTGTTCAGACAAATCGGGTTGGCGGTCGAAGAACGCCCAGAAATAATGCTGGATGCTTGGTTTCGAGATGTTATGTTTGCCGGGATAGGGGAACTTGGAACACACGCCGAATTACCGAAACTCGCTATCGGTTGCTTGGAGCTGTTGCTCGGTGTTGAGGTTTGGGAAGCAGGCGTCCAGCGCCAAAGAATGAATCGGAGCGGCAAGGCGATGCGGAGGAAGTACGAGAGCTTTGATAAAGCCTGGCTTTTTCAATCGAAAGAGGCTATTCAATCAAAGGCGGCAGATGTTGCACAGGACTTGGTTGAGAGACTCTTCGAGGTTGGTTGGGGAGAACTGGAAGTTAGCGGCGAGACTAGATCCAAAGCACGAGAACTCATGCGCGATCTTGTTGAGCATATGATTCTGTGGGCGAAGGCGTTCAATCACCCGCACAAGGAGGCGTCAGAAGGCTCAAGTATTACCGCAAGGACGCTAGCTCTCTGTTCCATACTTCTTAGCAACGAGGAGGATAGATCCATCCCCGTTAAAGATGTTACAGAGGAGCTGGTAAGGTTGCTGCTCGTAACTATGATTGAAGCATCTGAGGAGGACGGAGATGGTCATAATGGTGGCGAAGTAGCAACTACTCTTGATCTGCCTGATATGGCAGGTTACGTAGCAGGTGTCGCCAGCAAGGTTTACTCGTCTCCAATCCAATGCCAGGAGTTTGTAGAAGGACTACTCGACCTTGCTATTGGAGATGCGAAACCTGACTTTACCCGGACACCCGCAGTTGGCGACAAAAATAAACTACAGCAGAAACGCCAAAACTATCTAGTTGCTATCTTTGCCTACCACATGGCTACCTCTCTCGCAGAATCTAGCAAATCCGAAGCTGCCTATCTGTTTGCTGGGGAAGTGGAACAAAGGCTGATTGGCTTGAGGATATCGAAGAAGGGGCTTCTGAAAGCGTCAGACTTGAAAACACCCAAATTCTCAAACTTGATACGGGATCTTGCCCAGACGGAGGCTAGAAACAACCGCTGGGTATACGAGCCGATGATCAATGAGTGGGTCGAGGTTCCAATCAGATCAGACGGAGCATCAAGTGAGGATAATACCAATAACGCGAAGAGAGTTTCAAGAAAGCTTAATTTTTCGCAAGGCACACGAGGTAAGTCGCAGGTTACAGCGACGCCGAATTCCCAGAAGAGCAAACGCTCCGAAGTAGCGATCGCAACCGACAGTTCGGACAGCGAGAGCCATGATGGCGAAGATAGCACTCTCTATCCTGGTAGTGCTGATACGACAATGACGGAGCCGGACGCGACATCCCCAGCGCCATCTTTACCCAACATCTTGGTGGAAGTGTGCATTCCAGTATTACCAAAAACTTTTGCACGGGTTTCTTCAGAAGCGGTTCCTTTCACTAGACCTCTTAGCAGTGGAACTAAGATTTCAGGCATGTTTCGCCAGTCAAAGAGAACAAGAGGAGGAGAAGTCCAGAAGTTCGTCTCTCACGAAAAAGAAAACAGTTCAGGGCCGATGGATATTTCACCAACACACGAAGGAGAGAAAGACGCAGCTTTAGACAGTCCCCAAGAATGTGCTGATGGTGTACCTATTGTGGCTCCAAGGAAAAGAGGGAGACCGAGGAAGAACCCACTTGCACAGACCCAAAAAGCAGTGGAACGAAAATCCGACCGAAAATCTAATCGCGACAGAGCATGTCCACTGGATTGCGATGGCGACGACGACGAAGAAATGGAACACCAGCGGAAAAGGAGGCGATTCGCGCTACGTCAGGTTGAGGAGGGCGATAAAGCCTACCAAACACGAGATACGAGGAAGCAGGAGAGCCCGTTAGATATATATCAGGATGAGCTCGATTTGATATCTACGAATGTGGTTGCTACGGGGAAAGTTGGACGACCCAGGAAGCTATCGCTGGGTAGAGTGTTCAAAGATACAGACGATTTCAAGCTGAATATGAAAGGACATGGGAGCGGGAGAGGTAAAAAAGCGGATGAATTGGATAATGGGGCAGCTCTGGTGGGTAGGAGGGGTAGAAGAAGTTTGTGACGGACTTTTCTTGGACCGATTAGATTATCCAAGCAAGGAGTTTAATTGTATAATAGGTACTTCTGTCATGTGGGCTACTTGGATGGCGTTTTGGAGCACTAGAGGTCACTTGTTCTTTTTGAGGTTGGTTGTGTGAGTGCAATATAATAGGCGAAGGAATTGATGACCAAATAACTTCGAGTAATTTAGCGGCCAAGCTCGGGCACCAAGCCAGTCTCAAGACCCTTAGCTCTCTCTATACCCCAGGAACTCTTTGAATTTTTTCGCTTTTCAGTCGCCGAGTGAAAATTTCTATCAGCGCTCCAGCTAACCGGCTAAAAAAAATAAACGAAGGTGCAGCCTTACCATTAAAATTTCGCGATGATGTAATATTCTGGTGGATTGTCGAGCGCGAGCTTGAGATTTCAAAGGTTTGAGTTGCGGGCACCAGCCGACGACGAGTATAAGAGCAGCTGGGTCAGCTATTCGTTTTGGACGGCATCGATTCATTGGTGCCTCATCGCTCTCACATCCTCCAGCTCCCTTAAAGTTAATTTAGTTCGGCCTGCTCCTTGCATCGGGCGGTCCCTTGCATCTCGCCGCTAGCATCCAGCGCTCCTGTTTGACTGCTGCTCCCCTTGCTCCTTTTCTTTCACCCTCCAAAGACGCCGCCGTACTATATATTACGGGAACCATCACATCGCTTCCATTCGCCATCCCAGATAACCTTTCTCGCTCAGACGTATTTATCGCTGCGTCCGATTTCCTCACAAATCTCACATCTTTACCCTTCAGAAATCTACGCAATGTCCGCACCAACCTATGTTCGCTCCGGTCGAGGCGGGGCTGGCAATTTCGCTCCCAAGGCAGTGCCAAAGCCAGTTGTATGTCGCCCTCTTCATGCACAAATCTTAATTCAATTTAATTTTAAAACCTGTCGCCGATACCATGAAACTGGAGAGCGAAAATGCTAATTTATTCACTAGGAAGTTGAAATGAAAAACAAGAACGAAAATATCGATATCGAAGCGCAAAAGCTTTCGGACCCCGCAGATGCAACCTCGGTCATTGACGCCGACGGCTCAACACCTGCACCACAATATAAAACCTACGCTAGGGGAGGAGCCGGCAACTGGTATGAGCCGGCGACGCTTAAGCAAACAGGCACATTCACCGCGGCCAACCCTGTCACCCCTGAGGATTCGAATAAACGCAGCTCGCGAGTCTGGCAGGGTCGCGGTGGTGCTGGTAACTGGGAGGCAGACCAGCATATCCAGGAGGAAATCAAGCGGAAGAGCACGGTGGTCAACCAGGAGGATGCTCGTGCCATCCGAGAAGACATTAAAGAGGAAGCCAGGATCGAGGCTGAGAAGGAGATCAAGCCACCGCAGAGTGCACACATTCACGTCCCTCATCTAGATAAACACCAGAATCTGGGAGATGAGGTGCACGATATCTGAATCTGAGAAAAGAAACGAAACGAAACGAAACGAGCAACTGACTGAGAGGAGTGGGTATTAAGAAAAGGAGTTATATCAATGTTACCAATTTTTAAACGGCAGGAAAGAGTACACTGTTTTTTTTTTTCTTTCTTACATTCATTCATTCGCTACTTCCTACGAATATTTTGCATTATTTCCCGTTGTAATGTTAGTATCCGAAGGGCAACGTATCCGAGATCCAACATCACAAGACTCTCGGCGCTTCATTTTTGTCTTTTCTTCGATCCTGTCTTGGAGTTTCTGGGCAGGCTGAGAGAGGGATGGGTATGTCCTTACGCAGACCCTTTATGGGCTGGAAGGACCTGGGGGTTACGCGTTCTTATAGTTGATCTTTGCTATTACGCATACTAGTCTGCTTTATCTTCTTGTTTCTTTTTGATAGTTACTTCTTCTCTTTCTTTATAAAAAAAAAAGGCGTATTAGGAGCAACGTTGATGGAATACATGCTAGCCGGGGAATGCTTCTCGGTAGGGCTGATATATATATCCCTATCTATTCAATTTTCTATCATGAAATATCGAAACAAATACTTAAATTATGTTGACTATACTCTACTTGCTAAGTAACTCCCAGGTCCCTGATGATTATCGATCGTAATCTGGTATTGTAGAAAAACAAGGTGGAGAACGACGCTTCTGTTTGCCAAATATAGGTGGCTCGTAATGATCTCGACACAGCGGTGCAACGGCAGCATGATGCTCTACAGCAGTTTAAATTCAGAATGGAACTCTAATCCCTCTATGAACTAGGAAAACAGTCCTAAAATAAAACCATGTAACGCGGAGGAAAGGGCACACCTATTGTCGAAGCTTATACAAGCTCTTTAAAGTTAGTTCTGTCGGCTCTGCTTGAAGTCTCGGGTGAGCTATGTTGCTTCCCTGCACTAGCTTGGAGCTGCGACCAACCAGAACGATTCCTTTGTGGAACCCAACCCCAACACAGTGAGTTGGTCGCCATGACATGCTCTTTCGCTCTGGAGGCCGATATCTCGTCTCCGAGATTCCAGAAACTTGCTTTCTCTGAGAGTTCAGATTTTCTTTCGTTGCCTTAGTTCGGACACCCGATTTGACATTCCTCCCGCGCAAGCTCGAGTCTGCATGTCAAATTTATGCCGCAAGCTGGTAAGCCAACGTTCCCTTTCTAGGCGGTTTTAACGCTGTGTCGCACAATGGGCTGGCTTCGTTGACGGTTATATATCGTGAAGTGGAAATAGAGCCGATGAAAGCGAATGGGATATTGGAAAGAATGTCGGTTAGACTCTGTAACAAGGAAAGAAAATCAAGGTTAAATAAAGTTAGATACGTTAGCGGCAGTGTATATAACCACCCAGAAGCCCGTCCACCATGACAGCAGGTTCCTCACGATACCTATTCTGTATCCGGGTGCCCTCCTTTCCCTTCTACCACGCTCCTTTGGCCCTTTAAATTGGTGATCGACGTTAAAAATACCTGTTACTAATCTCGAGGCCTTGTCTTGAAGATTATAACATTCACTCCCTTTTTCTCTCTCTTAACGATCGAATCTATCACGACACTTACGAATTTCTTTTTATATTGTTCTTTTATCTTAAATAAAACTTGATAGTAGAATAAAATTACGACGTATTATTCCAATATGCATAGCAAAGTTGTCAATATTGGGGCTCTCCTCCTCCCTCTCTTCTTTTTTAGTGTAGAAGCCGCAGTCTTCAGATTACCCTTCAATGGAACCGCCGTAAAGGGCGCCCCCAATTACAGGAAAGAAGCTACTCATCGTAAGGATAGGGGCGTCGATCTTTCAAGTGCCATCTATTTTCAAACGAATGCACTTGATGCAGATAACGAAATTGTTGCCTGCAAGATTAAATCTGATGGAAGTATTGAGAGCCATAAGAAATTCAAGACAGGAGGAAAGGGCGGACAAGCACCTCAGACTACAGGGCCCAGCACCGACCTGGGATCAGCTGAAGGGTATGCTGCTCCAACGACCGATTCTTTGTTTAGTCAGCACTCTGTCATTGTTTCCGGAACGGTTAGTACACTGATTTCCACTCCATATCAACAGATGCGATTTGATTTCTCAATATTTAGCTGCTAACTTGGGTTCTTATGCAAATTTATAGTATCTTTTCACTGTGAACGCAGGATCCAATACGGTTTCCATGTTTATCATTGACAAGAATGATCCACTAAGCCTCAAGCAAGTCGGGGAACCGGTCACAAGTCACGGCGACCTTCCGGTCTCCCTTGCTTATTCTACAAAGCTCAAGACACTCTGCGTCGCCAACTCTGGTCAAAAATCCGGCGTCGCATGTTACAGCATTGATCAAGACAAGGGTCTCGTCTGTACGGACAAAGAAGAGCTCCAGCGAACTATCCAGTCCGACAAGGGTAAGAACGGGGCTGGAACCGTCTCGGATCTCTTCTTCACCGACGACGACAAGTCACTCGTCGTTGTCACCAAGGGCAATAAGTCTCTCAACCAGACCAGCTGTATCGACGTATACCCTACCAACTCCAAGGGCAAGTCCAAGGTAAGCTACAGTGCCACCAAATCACCTATCAACGGTGCACCAAACCTCTTCGGTACCATCCAGGTCTCCGATAAAGAATTCTTCGCCACAGACGGAACCTTTGGTGTCGCGAAATTACAATTCAACCCCGATGACAGGAAAGTGACCCTTGCCGAAGAAGGCGCCGAACAAATAGACTTCCAGTCTTCCACGGGCTGGATCACTGAATCCAAAAAGCTAGGCACAGTCTATGTCTCCGATGCTAAAATGAACCGTATCGTCGAATTCTCCGTCGCCGATGGTAACAAATCCAGCGAAGCAAGCTTCCTCTCCGGCCAGCCTGGCAATCTAGACCTCATCGTCGGTGGCGATTTCTTATACACTCTATCCCCCGCGAACAAGGCGCTGGCCAGCAACACCTCTATGATCCAAATTTTGTATATAAAGCAAAAGGGCAACATGACAGATATCGGTTCATACGTCTTTGACGAAGCGGATGATATTACCGCCCAGGCACACGGTATGGCCGTTTACAACGGGCGAGGGTCCAGAAGACCCCAGGAGCAAAAGCAGGATACACCGGAGCAGAAGCAAGATACACCGGAGCCAAAGCAGGATACACCTGCAGCCAGCTATTTCTTCTAAATTTAGATCTGTATATGGACGGGTAGTATATTGCGGGAAGTAAGAATGCATGCTTGTTTGAGAAGAGGGTTTTCTTGATTATCTCTCTTATTACTTTCAAGCTTCCTCCTCCCCTCTCATTTATGCCTTTATAACTAGCGATCTCATCCGGTTCTTTTTCATTTCCTTTTACTATTACTTCTTTTTTCTTTTTTTCTTTGTTCAGCTAGCGGATGAAATAACGCAATATATATGGGCTTAAACTTGTGTATGTGTTGGGTTTTATACAGCCATCCGTTTTATGAGAACCCGAGGGATAACCATCAGTCGACTCTAGAATGGAAGGAAATTCCTTTTGTCTAGTTAAAAACACATTTCTCAATTTAATGTAAACTCGTATAGTGTAGGTTCTTGGTAGTCTTAGGACTAGGTGATCACAGCCTGTAATTGCTTAAAGGAAACCTTCTCTATTTTCTACGAAAGGGATTCGAATTGCCAGGAGAGCAATCTAGAAAGTTGAACAACAACGGAGTGCCAAACACAACTAGCTAGTTCGTTCCTTAGCCCATTAAAAAAAAAAGATCAACTAGCCGAATACTCCCGAGTGTGCATCAACTGAGCAATCAAAGCAAGGTTACAAGGTTTCACGGACCTAAAAGAATAGTTTAAATGGAAGATCTAAAAGACTCTCTCTCTCTCTCTCTCTCTCTCTCTCTCTCTCTCTTTCTTTCTTTGTTGCTCATTAGCTTAGCTTAGCTTAGCTTGCCATTCCCTCTGACAAGGCACCATGTTAATTCCCATTTCGGTACCTGTCGGTCAATGCGCGAAAAAGAAATCCGGGGAAGCTGAGCAAGCTGGCCCCCTTCCTACAAAGAGCTAGTTATGATTATCAACCCTGAGAGAGGAGAAAAAAAAAAAAAAAAAAGATCATCGTGTCTTCTCCTCTCACCAACATTTTCCGGCTGGTCAACGTTCCCCACGTCTCTTTTTTACCCCGCAAATACCTCATGAAGCTAATACGAAAACAGAGAGTTGGAAAACGAGAACGAACGAGGAACTGTGGAGATGAACTAGGATCTAGCTAGCTAGTTTTAATTGCTAATTGACGAAATAATTTTTTTTTTTTTCCGGAATGGAGAGCTTGTCAAGGGACACAAGTTTTTTTTTTTTTTTTTTTTTGGCCCCCAAAGGGTTTTTTTTTTTTTTTTTTTTTTTTTTTTGGCCAGCCAAGGGTTTTCCTGTGGCCGAACATATATTGTGCGATTGCACCTGATATTCCGATTCGAATACGAAGGGGGGTTAAGGGCTTAGAGAAGGAAAAAAAAATTGAAAGAACCTTTTTTTTTTTTTTTGCTCAAAGGTATACGTGTAGTATTGGGAAGCGCCAGCCCGAACGTTCTCAAAATTCGAGGTTCCCAACGTTGGGAAATGATTGGATGACTTTCACCGCGCGCCCTTTTGGGCCGTCATCTGATCATAGTTCTCATAAACGAGGGGGTGGGAAAAATATTCGAGCCTTATAGCGTTTTCGTCGCAATCGAAGGGAAAAAAATTTTCATTTTATTTTATTTCTCTCTTTGGTGTTCCTGGCTACCAGGAGGGGGAAGTGGCAAAGCCGGAAAAAATCAAATGTAAAAAGGGAGTGACGGGCTTGGAGGCGATATATGAGAGTATATACAAGAACGAGAAACCAAAAGAATATTTAGACCGCAGGAAACAATAACGAGTGTTTTTGTTTTTTGCTTTAATAAATGAAACTGTAGACAAAAAGGGGGGTAAAAAAGAAAAAAAATTATACAAGT
This sequence comes from Dactylellina sp. 'tibetensis', assembly GCA_036971435.1. NCBI lineage: Eukaryota > Fungi > Ascomycota > Orbiliomycetes > Orbiliales > Orbiliaceae > Dactylellina > Dactylellina sp. 'tibetensis'. The sequence continues at coordinate 230,205 of JAKDFA010000017.1, read as the reverse complement.
GATGCCTCCGATTATTTGTCCCCCGCTGTTTGTTATGTAAATTCCTAATAGATTTGAGATAGTGTTCCTTGAAAACGCCCGAACCAAATAAAGCAATAAGTAATTTTAAAAGCAGAAGATTCTTTGATATATATGTTGAATTTTCGTGATATGTAAAACCCGTTGGTGTTATAAATGAGATATATGGTTTCGTGATATTTAATATAGTCGTTTGTTGTTCGTCGAATGGTGCGAGAGTTAGGCTTCGTAGGTAGTATTTCAATGATGATGCCAATGCAGGTGGTGTCGTTAACTGGGGTCGCAAAAACGTAAAACTTGAAATCAATAAGAAAATGTAGAGATTAAATGAGATATGAGCGAGCATGACTAGAAGGAATGACTCGGTGGTCATAGCCAGAAGTGTTATTCCTCCATCTTGCCAAAAACGCCATCTTCGTCATCGTCATGCTTCGCTCGTGTAGCGGAGGTTGGTTTGTCGTCTCCATCATCCTCAAGGACGACCTCGGGTCCGCTGAACCGAGCGCGGTAGGAGGAAGAGTGGAGAGACCTGCCAGTTTGGTCATTATCACTATCCATATCTACATCTTCGCTCTCAGAGTTCCCAAAGGGTCGAGCCGCTGTTCCACGAATTCCACTTTGCTGTGCAACCGGATTTGAGGTGATGTAATCAGCAGTCAAGGTACGAGGAGATCCGAGGCCGCGTAAATCATTCGGAGGCGAAGCAAGCGGCAGCGATGGGACGTTCCCAGTCTTTAGGGCCATCTTAGTTGGCCCCAATACTGGTGTACCCCCGAAACTGCAGCTAAGCATCTGGACAGCAGCAGCTAGTGATTCATCATCTTGCTGGTTGCTATGCTGACCAGAGACGCTGCGAGGACTAAGGAGCCCGGACGCCGGGACCTGAGCCGGTCGCATAGATGCTGGGGACGCAACCGGTGTGATTGACTTCCCGCCGAAGGAGCTTCCCATAGGCGGGTGCTGGTAAGACCTCGAGTACGGGGCTGCAGCTCTGGAATGACTTCCGTGGCGTCTCGTCGGCTGGCCAGCACTAGAGAGGGCTCTAGACCTGCCGGCTGGCTGAGGAGATGTCATCCTATCAAACATTGGTGGCGGCGAATCTTCCGAGGTTGAATCATTGGAAGAGTCGTTCATCATGCTGTAGGAAGCTGTAGAGCTCGCGGACTGAGGCGGCGTGTTGGGTTTCATCGAGACGAGGATAGATGCAGCCTCCAGCAGTTGCACCTGCTGATGCTTTGATATAAGCAGCTTGGACGTATACGACCATTCTGGGGTATGTTCCCAACTAAAAAAGAAGCAAATCAAGTGTAAGTATATGGTCCAGCAGATATTTAACAAATACTAAAAAAAGATTCGAGGGAGCAATGGTGGCCGGTCTGGTTCGAGAGTGAGTCGTACAGATGTTTCGTCAGACAGCTGCTATGCTTGTAGCCCTTGCCGCAGTGTTCGCACTTCAGTTCACCTTTGATGTGCTGTCCATCTTCTGGCCCGTCACTAGATCTCCGAACCTTCCTTGCCAACCCGGTGCCTAGCTCATCTTCTTCCCCTATCGCGTTCTCGGGCAGCGCCTCCTTCAGAGAAGTTCCAAAGCTGGATTTTCGAAACCCTGAGGACAAAGCGGACACTCCATGGGTAGGAAAGCTTGACGGGGGAGATGGATAGTCGCCAATAACGTCCGTGGGGCCGTCTTCGGGTTTGAGACTAGGTGATCGAAGTGCCTCCTGCTTGAGTTCTAGGTTGATAGCAGCCGTGTCCAGGGAGCCGTTAGCCGCGGCTTCTTTGATAGCAGCTACAGCTGCAGCGTGAGAGACAGCATTCGATGACATGGACTTCCTCCGGGTTACTCGGTATGTCGTATTCGTCGTCCCCAGGGATGCATGGTGAGAGCGGTGGCTGGATTTGATTGGTACGGCAGCAGTGGCCGGCGGTATGGGGCTTGTTATCGAGTGCGGTATACGAGGCGGGTGAGCAACCTGATATTCATCATCACCGTTCAAGTCAGCTAGCCTGCTTGTTGGGAGCAATATTTGCACGACGGTGAGAGCGAGGACATCAGAATCTGGTTGCAGTGCACCCAAACAACAGCGAGACGACGTGAAGGCTAACAACAACAATCTCCAAGTTCACCCAACGCAAAGGCCAGACACCATCAAACCCGGACAACGACCGCAGAAGGGACCGAACCAGGCCCTAGACGGTCCGACAATTGGATCCAGCCAGAGGGAGCCGGGAGCGGCATGAAGAAAACGTATCATACCCATCGAGGTTGAAGAGCTGGAATATGATATGATCGGGGTGTGGGAGGGCTCGAATCAAACGAATGTTTGCCAAGGCCAAATCGGCATACTGAGGGCAGGGCAGGCAAGGAAATCGGATGATCTGCAGCGATTTACCTTTGAAGATGCCATTTTATCGTGTGGGCGTGGACGGGGTATTACTATTATTCTGCCAGGTCGTCGAGGTTATCGGTGTGTCGTTTTCTTTTTGAGGTGGAGGATTCCTGAAGCGAAAGCGAGGTTCCGTGGCTTTTGGTTCGAGAAAAAATAAAAAATAAAAATAAAAATAAAATAAAATAAAGGAAACCCTGGGATTAAACCTCGAGCAGACGGCTGTCCCTGCAGAAAGTCGAGGCGATGAAAGTGTTCCGTTCTGTGTAGGTTGGTATGGGCAGCTGGATTCTCTACAGGAATAATACCCCCCCAAGGATTCGCTGTTGCTAGTATATATATATATAAATTACTGGTGGATCGACAGAGCTAGCACTTGGGCTGCGCGGGTGAGTGTTAAGAAAAAAAAAGGTCTCGAGGATTTTCCACTGAGGAAATAATATCGTCAAACCAGCTCGTCGTCAGTTATCAGGAGACAGGGTCGAATGGGCAACAAGGTGTGGGCAGGACAAAGCGAAATATATGTGGATATCGAAAGGAGGGAGAAAAAGAGAAAGAGAGGCGGTTTTTTTAATTTCTGGGCTTTCAGAATAAATAATTTCAAAGGGAGAAAGAAAAAAAAAGCACTTGCTGTGCCTAGGATGTAAAAAGTTAAGGTTGTACAAAAGATATTTGGAGAAAAGAAGAAAAATAAAATAAAAGTTAATCAGGCCAATATCCCTTGAGGGCTGCGGAGTGGTAAGACTTCAGCGGAAGGGGCAACTTTTTGCGTACACAAGTACGTCGAACCAAATTTGCTGGCTATTGGGAAAGTGGGCACAGTTTGTTCCTTTGTGTTTAGGACTTGCGAGGGATAACCTCGACAGATTATTATTTTTTTCAGGAGAAGCAGTAGGGAAGCAGGCAGCAACTATGGAAAATCGTGGGATCCGGAACAGGGTGGGTGGGAGAGAGATCAGGAAGAAGAAAGGAAGGCGCTCGTAAATAGTACCTAGCAGGATAAAATGATGTATGAACACAGGTGAGATTATAGAAGTCGTTGTCGCAAGAACATGAAGCGTGGGAATATGGTATTCAGTTGGGGAAGTTCTCGTTCAAAGCAACATAGGAATTAGAAGGAACCGTAGCACCACTGCTGACTGCGATAGAAATGGTTCTGCTATTTTTAAAAATCAAATTTTATAAGAGGTTAAAAATCTGAAGTTTTGTGCGCATGGGAAATGTTTCGAGTTTCCATGCTATTCCAGTATAGTATCGCTCGAATAAAAAAAAGTATTTTTTATTTTCCCACCCTTCAGAAGAAAAAGAGAATAAAAGGCTAAGAATGATGTGCTAACTAGGAAATTAAAAGCCATGAAAGGCCAGTTGTTGTCAAGGTACAGCGAAGTACCAACTTGGTCCCACGCCAGGTTAGTGAACTCGAGTACACCACAAGTCCGCCTACAGATTCATGGTGTGTGGCCGATTTGGATGGCTACGGACGACACGCAACTCTGGTTGGGTGGAAAGACAAGGGCCCCGTCTATGCTGGTCGCTCGAGGCCCACTCCGTCCTTTGGAAGTGTGGAGCCGTACTAGTTTGCAGATGTGCGTCGGGTAAGACCTAGCAGAACCACCGTTCTCTTTGCTTCAGCTGTCTACCAGCATCTTTTTTCTTTTTTT